>OX101784.1:25986220-26411333 GCA_944452715.1 Ophion slaviceki
CATGCGATGCCACAATGCCACGGAAACGTAATGTCGACTTCCGACCGGCGGTACACTGGTGGAGCGAACAAATTGCCGGCCTCCGAAGGGAGTGTCATCGAACTCGCCGCCTAGCGCAACGAGCTCGAGGCAAACGCTCGTTCCCCGATTTGGAAGAACAGCACAGGAAGGCGCGCTTGAAGCTTAAAAAGGCTATCAAGCAGAGTAAAGCTGAAAGCTGGGGCGAACTGCTCAGCGAGGTGGAAGATGCTCCCTGGGGCAGACCGTACAAAGTAGTAATGACTCGGCTGAAAAGCCAGCCAATGCCATCGCCTGTGGACGCAGCCCTGCTGGAAAAGATTGTTTCACATCTGTTCCCTGAGCAACCCGAGGAGGACTACCAACTCGAGGAGGACGTCGATGAGGTCATCCCAGCCATTACTGAAGAAGAGCTTCTTACGGCGATTGCCAGGGTGGGCAACAATAAAGCCCCCGGCATGGATGGGATACCCAACATCGCACTCAAGGCAGCGATCAAGTTGGCACCGGCAATATTCCTGGGCATGTACAATGCGTGTCTCAAGGAAGGAATCTTTCCGGACAAGTGGAAGTGGCAGAAGCTAGTGCTCCTCCCGAAAGGGAAGAAACCACCGGACGAACCTTCATCCTATCGTCCACTCTGTATGCTGGATACCGCCGGAAAGATCTTCGAGCGCATCATCCATAACAGGATTGAGAAAGTCGTGGACCCTCTACTGGCGGAAGGCCAGTTTGGCTTCAGAAAGGAGCGCTCTACTCTGGATGCCATTAACACAGTGGTGAAGCAGGCGCAGGAGTCGACTGCGGGGAAACGATGGGCAAGAGGGTCCAAGAAGTACTGCGCAGTTGTCGCTCTCGACGTCCAAAACGCTTTCAACTCGGCGATATGGAAGTGTATCATGGATGCCCTAAAAACATTAGGTGTACCATGGTACCTACGGAGAATAGTGGCGAGTTACCTATGTAATAGGTGGCTCATGTACGACACGGAGGATGGACCAAAGACGTATAGGGTGACTGGAGGAGTTCCTCAGGGCTCTGTACTTGGACCGCTTCTGTGGATCATCATGTACAATGATCTGCTGCTATTAAAATTGCCGAAAGGAGTGTCCATCGTAGCGTTCGCAGATGACGCGGCGCTGATTGTCATCGCCAAATTCCTGGAGCAAATCACCGCACTCTTCGGCGAAGCTTTCGCCAAGATAAAGGAATGGATGTCTTCTGTTGGACTGCATCTTGCAGCCCATAAAACAGAAGTACTCCTCGTATCCAGCAGGAAGGTGATGGAAACGGTGACGCTCAGGGTTGGAAACTCCGAAATCACATCCCAACCGTTCATTCGGTACCTGGGTGTGATTCTCGACGCGAGGCTGAACTTCAAAGAGCAAACCGAGCAGATCAGCAGAAAGGCCGCTGGGGTGGCTACCACACTGGCGCGACTCATGCCTAATGTTGGTGGCCCCAGACAGAAGAGGAGGAAACTGCTGTCATCAGTGACGACCTCAGTGCTCACCTATGGCATACCCATATGGGCTGATGCACTGAAAATCCAGGAGTACCGCAGGAAGGCTGCAGCAACGTATCGCGTCAGCGCCTTGAGGGTAGCCTGTGCGTTTCGCACTGTCTCCGAGGACGCTATCAACGTTATCGCGGGAATGCTGCCCATTGAGTTGCTTGCCGAGGAGCGTAGATCGATGTACAAGCAGAAGGGAGCTAGAAACCCTAGGTATGCAAGGACAGAAGCGAGAGCAACCAGTCTCAACGAGTGGCAGACGATGTGGGATGCTTCTTCCAAGGGAAGGTGGACACATCGACTAATCCCGAAGGTGGAGATATGGGTGAACCGTCTATACGGGGAGCTCAACTATTATCTCACCCAAGTGATCTCAGGACACGGCTGTTTTTGGGCTTATCTCTATAAGTTTAATTATGAAGATTCCCCGGACTGCCCAGCATGTGTAGCAGTCGAGGAGAACGCTGAACATGCATTGTTCCAATGCCCACGTTTTAGTGCCTCCCGCGCGATAGTCGAGGATCAGCTGGAGACACGCATCACCCCGGACAACCTGGTTGAGTTGATGCTGAAGTCAGCAGACGCATGGACAGCGGTATCGGCTTATGCTGCCGCAGTGATGAAGGAGTTGCGACGTGCAGAACGTGCGAGGAAGAAGACGACGCCGGAAGACCAGGCAGTCATAGATTAAATCAGCGACACGAACCCCTAAACCACTCATAACATCTAGAGTGGAACGGGGGATGTAAGGTCGTCTGACAACACTGCAGGAAGAGCTACGGCTAAGGCCTCTCCCGCGATGTAATACCTAGCGGTCGTCCCGCGGGAGAATTTGTAAGGCTACAGAGGAATGGGGGTTTTTAGTCGGTGCAAGCCCGACACACGGCAATTATTTGCTACGGTGCGGAGGCATTTTCCCGCTAAACCTATTAAAAAAAAAAAAAAAAAAAAAAAACAGACACACACACACAGACACACACACACACAGACACACACACACAGACACACACACACAGACACACACACACACAGACACACACACACACACACAGACACACACACACAGACACACACACACACAGACACACACACACACAGACACACACACACACACAGACACACACACGCACACACACAGACACACACACACACAGACACACACACACACACACAGACACACACACACACAGACACACACACACACACAGACACACACACACAGACACACACACACAGACACACACACACAGACACACACACACACACAGACACACACACACACACAGACACACACACACACAGACACACACACACACAGACACACACACACAGACACACACACACAGACACACACACACAGACACACACACACACACAGACACACACACACACACACAGTCACACACACACACACAGACACACACACACACACAGCACACACACACACAGACACACACACACACAGACACACACACACAGACACACACACACACAGACACACACACACACAGACACACACACACACACACAGACACACACACACACAGACACACACACACACACAGACACACACACACAGACACACACACAGACACACACACACACAGACACACACACACACAGACACACACACACACAGACACACACACACAGACACACACACACACAGACACACACACACACAGACACACACACACACAGACACACACACACAGACACACACACACACAGACACACACACACAGACACACACACACACACACAGACACACACACTCACAGACACACACAGACACAGACACACACACACAGACACACACACACACACACACACACACACACACACACACACACACACACACACACACACATATATATATATATATTAAGAGTGCTAACAATAAACAAATACGAACTTTGTCGCATTAAAACAGGAGTGATTCTTGCCTGTTAGTCCTCAATATACTGGGACCCACTTTTCGTGCCAAATGAAACATCCTCCCGCCCCCGCGTCGCGCCTTTATAACCGCCGAGCCGCGAGTGTGCGTTTTTTTTTGTGTTTCACGGACGCCCTCATGAAAACGAGAGCTTCCTGCTAGCCCTGCGCGCTAGGAAAGTTTTTCGTTAACAAGAGAATTAGTATAAAAAAGAAAGCCATGGAGAGAAAAGAGAAAAGGAAAGAGAGGAGAAGAAGTGATGTGAATGCGAGAATGGGAGGGCTGCTATAGAAAAAAGACGGATGTACAGACACAAGAAGTGGAAGGCGAAAAAAACATTGTAACAGAAGAAAAATGAAATGTATGACAAATGTGAATGTAAGAAGGAAGGGCGACGTAAATTGTTATTATCTGTTTTACCTATACAATCATCGTAGGTTTCTTGAGGCTCTTCCAGAATCTGCTGGTGCGATCCTTCACCTTCAACCGGTTTATCAGCTCTCGCCTGTAGCAAGCTCTCCGGAATCATTTTGAGCATGAACAATTCATCTATAATTTTTTAATAATTGCGTATTATCTTTTATATGCTGGTGATATAATAATATTTTTTTCGGAGTGGCTACTCGTCCGGGGATTAGACAGATAAATGTAGATTATTCACTTGGAAAGATATGGCGCATCATCATTGCCCAGCTTCATACAGTCATAATGTTTCCATCCAACGGATAATCATGAGGAACAGATAGCTTAAAAATCTATGCTTTAGTGCACGAACTGACAAATTGTCAATGGAAAAGAAATACCACAACTAATTCCAGCTATCTGTTTCTCATGGTCATCTGTTGAACGGTAACATTGTGGCTGTGAATAGCTGGGCAATAATGATACGCCATATTTTGTCGAATGAGTCCACTTTCTAATCTACGAATCTATTTTTCATCTACATTTATTCATCTGATCTCCGAACGAGTAGCAACGTTGATTTTTTAGTGCCTTTCAGCATGCCAAATGAGATAGGTTAGGAGAACTCACCGTTGTCAGCTTTTTCGTACTCCTCCTTCGTCATGGGTATTCGAAATGTATCCCCCGTTGCGTCATCCACGACCGGGACCCGCATAATCTGCTTGGCCGTGTCCATTTTATTCATTAAAATGGGTGTGTTTAGACTAACTCAACGTTGAGCAATGTTGAGCGGCGCTGCTCAACGTTGAGAAGTGTTGAGTCTGGACACGTTTGCAACGCATCCGTTTGCGTTGACTAGCGTTGTGTAGCGTTGAGCCGCAACGCCATATTTTAAAAGTGTTTATAAACAAAAGGTGCGGATGAGAACAGTCTCGAGTGATTTTGGCAGCAGCAAGTGACGTTTATTAATGATATGACGGAAAATCAGCTCATACCTGAATATGATTGGCTTGGCAAAACTTATCAAGTTGAAGCAATGCCAGAGTTTTACGAAAAACTGCAAAACGGTGGGTACAGATAGAGGTTGTGGATACAGGTTATGGATGTGGATATGTTATCGAAATAATACGCACTTTACTGGAATATTAAAAAAAAATGTGTTTGTTTACTAGATATCGTCCACGCAAGCGAATTTTTCCGAAAAATAGCCAGCAGTCACGTCGACGACCCAGCAGTTTCTGGTAAGAAAAGTCAACATTTTTATCAAGCTTTCATTTGCAGTAGTATCTGGTTCAATATAAAGTTGCACACTTAATAACACATACATTCGCATCCATTTTTCTATATAATAGATCTGCCTCTCAATGATGAAATGGGAGGAAATGTCATGGATGATGAGAATCAGCCGAGCAATAGCCAGAAAGAGACCGCTGGAGAAAATACATGCAAAGACGAAAACGACCGAAGTTTCGTGAATGCTGAAGAAGCTAATCATTCCAGAATATTATATATTCCTTGAATGACAAATTAGAGAAATCATTCGGGATACCGAAATTCGGCTGGCAATAGATTTTTTGTATCCCAAGTTCCCAAGTATATATAATTATCATGAGATCGATTTCATCATGAAAAGACTATTGAATATTTATGATTCTATTATCGTGAGTATTCAATAGTATTACAACTTTGACCAAACTTCACGGGTCTCATAAAAAAGTAACATACAACACGATTTGTGATGAATCCATTCTGAATAGTATCGAATGTTATCCAATTTTGTAATGCAACTTTGCAATTAGGGGTTTTTGCTGTTTTTCTTGATCAACAGAACGATCGACGATACGTTCGATTCAAAAACCGGCTGTTTTATCATTGCCATTATCTTTTAATTAATCAAAATTTCTTATGAGTAATACGAAATGTAATGATTTCTTAGTTAGTCCTATTTCTCTCGATTATAATTCGTATATTAAGACACACCTAATTTAAAAAAAATAGATACAACCACCAACACATGGATTGGCCCAGCAACGAAATTATTAGTAGAGGAGTATAAGAAACGAATCGAATGTTTTCGAAACCCAAAAGTAAAAAAGTTACCTTGTGGAGAGAAATTGAAGTCGTCCTAAAAGCGAAAAAACTCAATTTCGACACGAACACAATTCAGGGAAAGTTTCGAAATATGAAACATACATATGGAAAAATTAAAAAGAATAACTCAAGGAAAACAACCGGTGCTCGGCGTCGGTCATGGCCATGGTTGATCGATATGGAGGACATTTTTCACAATGATAAATCAATTAATTTCTTTACAGACGAAGTGATTTCGAGTATGTCGATAAAGAAAATTCGCCAATGAATCTCTCAGTTTCAAATGAAAGGTAAATATTTCATCGGATCCACTGAGGTATTTTTTTAAATTGTCAAACAAGATGGACTTCCTTAATGCATACTTTATTATGTATGTATGTATGTATGCTTTATTCGTTCCCCGTAGGGTTACAAAGGCCTCCGTTTCCCCTCCTCCCTTACATTCTTCCTGACACTTTCCTTATTCTACTTAACCTATCTTACATCTATTTCGCCGCTGTCTCTCTCTCTCTCTCCGCCGCCTGCGCCGCACTGCCTTAACCCTACTTATCTTTATCTCGCTCGCTTCCTTAATGCTACTCCTCTCTCTCTTCTCCCCGCCGTCCGACTTCCATTTCCTCCTTCCACTCCATTCCTCTTTCACTCCGTTTCTTCCTCTCCCTCTCCCTCCCCTCCCTCCCTTTCCCTTTCCTTCCTCCTCTCTTCCAGACTCTTCATCCATCCCTCCCCCCCCCCGCCCCCTTCGTCCAAGATCTCTATTATCCTTTCTCCTATCCCTCTTTCCTCCCCATCTCCTCCTCCGCACCTATCCACCACGTGTTCCCACGATTCCATCTCTTCTCCACATATCCTGCATTCCCTCTCTTCCTCCTTCTCCCAGTATTTTCCTTCTCTCATCTCGTTCCCCATTCTGAATCTTGCCACTCTCCTATACCGCTCTTCCCCCCATCCCGCCTTCAGGTACCCTGGAAGCCCTCTCACTCTTACCTCCTTGTACCATCTGTTGTATCTCGACTCCATTATCTTTCCCCACCTTTCCCTTTTCTGCTCCTCTCTATCCTCCTCCTCCTTCCTCTCGTACCCCTGCTCGTCTTGATCCTGTTCTTCTTCTTCCCCCCCCCCCAATCCTTCTGAACTCCTCCCTGCCTTTATCCCATTTCGATCTCCTTTGATCCCCTCTTCTCTCCCTTTCCCTGATCTCCTCCCAGCACTTCCTTGCCCATTCGCTCCCTCCCCCTTTCCTTAGCTTTTCCTCATATTTCCACGCTCTTCTACCTGCTCTCGTTCTTATCTTGTCCCTTTTCAACTCCTCCCTCACCAAATACCCTGGTGTTCCCCAGTCGAGCCCCAATACCCACCTCCCATATCTCTCCTGCATCGCTTCCATCGCCCCTCTTTCCTCCCATCCCCAGATCTCTGCTCCGTAGCCCATCACCGTCCACACCAAGGGGTCGAACAACCACATCCTACTCCCCACGTCTTTCCCAAATTCCCTTTTCCCTATTCCCCACACCTGCCTCATCACTATTCCCGCCTTTCTTACCCCGTCTTCCATGTACCCCTCTGGCCCCCCGTTCCTCCTGAACATGTACCCTAGGTACTTGAATTCCCTTACTTCTTCCAGCTCTTCCCCTCCCCATTTCCATATATTTTTCTTAAACCTCCCCCTCCTTTCCTGAACCTCATCACCTTAGTCTTCCCCACGTTCACCTCCAGCTTCTCACCCTCGAAATACCTCTCCAGTCTCCTAATCATGTTCCGCATGTCCTCCTCCCTTTCTGCCAGCACCGCCACGTCATCCGCGTACGCTAGTGAGAAAATCTTCTCCCTCCCTATCTTTATCCCCCCCCCATTCCCCTTTTTTCAATTCCTCCTCGAGATCCGCCGTCAGAACATTGAACAGGAGCGGGCCTAGCGGGCATCCCTGCCTTACCCCTTTCTCCGTCCAAAATTCCTCTCCTGTCTCCCCCCCCTACCTTCACCCTGCTCTTCGTCTCCTCGTATATTTCTTTTATCCTTTCCCTTAGCCCTTTCCTTATTCCTCTCCTCTCTAACGCCTTCCACAATTCTTTTCTGTCTACTGAATCGAAGGCCGCTCTCAGGTCGATGAAGAGCGCCACCAACATTCCCTTCCTTTTCTCCACCTGCCTTCCTATTACGTGATTCAGGACGTATATGTTGTCAATTTTTCCCATTCCCCTTCTGAAGCCGGATTGGTTTTGTGGCACCGCTCCTTTCCTTTCCACTTCTTCTAATCTTTTTGCCAATACTGCCGCATAAATCTTGTACAGCGAGGGCAACAACGTCACCCCCCTGTACTCTTCTACCCTCGTTCCTTGCCCCTTTTTTATTATTGGCACAATTTTCCCCTCCTTCCACTCCTCTGGCCATCCTTCCCCCCTCCGTACCTTTCCACAGATTTCCCATGCCCACTCAATCGCCTTCTCTCCTCCCCATTTCCATGCTTCATTTGGGATTTCATCTCCTCCCATCGCTTTTCCCTCCTTGACCCTTTCTACCGCCTTCCTTATTTCCTCTTTCCCTAATTCCTCCTCCGTGTCTCCTCTTCTCTCTCTCTCTGCCCCCGTTTCCTCTCTTCCTTCCGTTCCTCCCAACAACTCGATAAAATATCTTTTCCATTCTTCCGCTTTTATTTTCTTCTCCACTCTTTTCCTTTTCTTTCTTCCCCTATTCACTATTTCCCACACCTTGTTCTCCGTCTTCGCTTCCGCTATCTCTCTTATTCTCCTTTCCCTTTCCTCCTCCTTCTTCCTCTTGCCCAACTTTCCGTACCCTCTTTTCTTTTCTCTATAACGCTCTTTCGTGCTTTTTCCTTTCCTCCATTTCCTTAGCTCTTCCCTCATCTCCCCCTTCTCCCTGCATTCTTCATCCCACCACCCTCCCCTCGTCGCTCTCCTCTCTTTGCCGACTTCCTCCTCGCCTGCCTTCATGGCCTCCTTCATTTTCCCTGTTATTTCTTTCACTACTTCTTGGACCCCTCGTCCTTCCACTCCTGCCCCCTCGATCCTTCTCCCATATTCCTCCTTCATCCTTTCCGACCACTTGCCACACCCTGCTCTCCTTTCCCCCTTCCCCTGTCTTCTTCTTTCCCGCCTTCCTCTTTTCATCGTCACTATCACTGGGTGGTGATCCGACTCAACGTTATCCCCTATCCTTATGCTCTCTACCCCTTCCCTCGTTTCATTCTCCCCCAACACATAATCTATTACGGTCTCCCCCCTCCCCCCTGTGTATGTGAATTCCCCGTCTTCGTTCCCCTCTATGTTTCTATTTAATATTTCCCACGCCGTCTCCTCTAGCACCTTGATTCACTTCCTCCCTTCCGTATTTACCGTCTTGTCTTTTGATCTCCTGCCTTCCTCCTCCTCCCCCTTGTCCTCCCATCCTCCTCCTCCCTCTTCTCCTGTCCTCGCATTGAAATCCCCTCCGATTATGACCCGATGACTCCTTCCTCCTGCTTTTCCATCCATCCTTTCAATTTCTCCGTTTTCCTCTCTATGTCCCCGTTCACATATACCCCAATTATGGTCCATCTGTCCTCCCCTGCTTCCACCTTTACCGCCATTATCCCCTCTTCCTCCCTCCTCTCTCCCTTTCTTTCCGTCTTCATCTCCATCCTCACCCCTATCGCCATCCCTCCCATTGCCCTCCCTTTTCTATTTATTTTCCTCGCCCATTGTGTCATCCACGTGTATCCCCTAGGAAGCCTTTCTCTTATTCTATCCCATCCTTTTTCCTCTACCCATGTCTCCACCATCACCACCACCTCCCAATCCTCCAGCCCCCTCCGAAACTCCTTGTCCTTGTTTGTGAGACCCGCTACGTTCCAAAACGCCACCTTCCAGCTCCCTCCTTCTTTTCCTTTCTTTTTTTCCCTCTTTCCTTTCCCCTTTTCTACCCGTTTTTTGGCTGTTCTCTGCTCCCTACCGCCTCCCTTTCCTCTTGTCTACTTCCCGCCCCTTCTTCCGTCTCTCTTTCCTTTCCCCTCCGGTCCCGCAGTACTTCCCTACTCTCGTCCCAGAACCACGTGACGCCCTCTATTATCACCTTCCCGTATCCCAGCTTTACCCTCTTCCCCCTCCTTTCCTCTTCGTCCCCTATTCTTCTCAGTCTCCACTGCATCCTCCTTTCCTTCCATGTCAAATCGTCCTCTATTCTTTCTCTCCTCCCTCTTAATTCCCTTTTCCTCCTCATCACCTCCTTCTTCCCCTCTATTTCTTCCATTTTCACTTCTATCATTCTCTCCTTTCCTTGTCCTGCCCCATTCTTCAACTCTCTCACCCTCTCCACTCTCCCTTCCGCTCCTATCTTCTCCAGCACCTCCACCACCGCTTGCCTTGTCGTTCCTTCCCTCGTCGCTCCCCTTATGATGAAGTTCCTTCGTCTTTCCTCCTTTCCCTTCTCTCCATTTTCCTTTCCATTTCCTGTACCCTCCACTCCGTCTGTCCCTTCTCTCCCCTTAACCACTCTTCTTCCCCCTCTCCTCCCCCCTGCTTTCCTCTTCCCTCTGCACTCTCCAGCTCTCTCAGTCTCTCCCCGATTTTTTCCATCTCTTTCTCCTGCCCCCCTACTTCCTTCATCCTCCCTTCTACTTCCCTTATCCTTCTTTCCATCGCCTCCTTTTCTCTTCTCCATCTTTCCTCTCCCAACTTCATCTCTCCCCTCATCCTCCCTAGTTCCTCCTCGACCTTCCTTCCTTGCCCCTGCACTTCCGCCTTTACTTCCGCCAATCCCCTCCTGACCTCCTCCCTCATCGCTGCGATCATCCCCTCCAGCCCTCCCCCCTCCTGTCGCCCTCCTTCTGGCGACCTCTGTACCGTTCTGCTTTTCTGAAAAGCCTCCTCTCCCTCCTGCTCTTTTTCCTCCGTCCGTTCCCTCTTCCTCTTCCACAATTCGCTTATCTCCCCCACGCTCGTGCTTTTTTCCATGCGGAGCCTTTCCGCGTTCGTTTTCCTTCCCTTCCTTTTTACTATCTCCTCCTCCTCTCTCCCTGCCTCCCCCACTCGCCCCCTCGCCTCTTCGCGCTCCTCCTTACCTTCTCCCTCATCGCCCATACCTTCCTATTCTCCTTACCCGTCGAGTCCTTTACCGCCTCCCTGTTTTACCTACCTGCCTCGCCTCGTTCCTTTCTCCAACCGCTTCCTATCTCCGCCGTCCTCTGCCGCTGCCGTCTCACCGACTCCACTCGCCTTCTCCTTCCCCTCCCGTTTTCTCACCGCCCCTCCCTCGCCCTTCCTTTCTAACCTCGCTTCCACCTTTCACCTCCTCTTCCTTCTTCAGTTCTCCCGCCGCCCTGTTTTTTCCTTCTCCACCACACTCCCCACTTTCCCCTTCACCGTTCACCTCACTTTCGCTTTTTTCCACCACCCTTACACTCACTTTTCCCCGCTTTGCTTCCCAGCTGTCTCACACACGCTCTCTCTCATCCACTCCGGAAACGGAAGTCGCGTACTTTATTATTGTTGTCATTTCAACAGTTTGAACAGCACCGAAAGCTCTCCTGATAGCGTGCAAGAGACTAGCACAAGCGCAGAATGCTTAGAAATAAGTACAAGTACAAGCTCATCTTGCCTTTACTATCAAAGGCAAAAACAGTTTGACGTCGACACTATAAAGCTCGATATTTTGAAGAACTTGGGGGAAAAATTAGATCTCGTAAGAAAAGTTCGGGAAAACAACGTGCTGCTCCAAGCTCAGAGAACTTCAGAGCTAACGAATGCCATCAATGCTCGGACGGAAGTTCTGAAGGGCATATCAATGCACCTCAAGTTATTGCTAGATAGATCCAAGAAAAGCGATGATTTGTAGCCATGTCCGTACGCCATATTTGTGATGACTGAAACGGTTCAGCGTGCAATTTTTAGTTTGTTGTGTTTCGATTCTGCTTTCCATAGTTTAATAGTATTATTGAAATAAATTTAAATCTTTTATATTTTCTTACCTTACTTTTAGTATTTGTTACTTTTCACTTTAAGTGATCATATTCATCACTGCTGAGAGCACCAAAAATGTGAAAACAATTATTAAATAAGGTTCATCACTGTGATTAAATAGGGTAGTAAGAGTATTTCATCAAAGTAATTTAGTTCTATATTATTAAGTGTAGAAAAAAGTGCGATAAGAAAATTAATGAATAAGGTGTATCACTTTGTGATTATACAGGGTAGTGATTTTCTTACATTAAGATTAAATAGTTATACACAATACATTTAAGTACCTGCAAAAAATATTTTTTTAATATAATAAAAGAGACGTATTTATTATACGAATGATTTATTCATGTGAAAAACGACTCATTGTACTAAACTAAGTACTTGCTAAGTACTTAAAACGTCCACATAGAGAGATTTATATTGTTTCTACGGTAGTGAAAGCAAAAGTAATTGCCAATGATATTAACATAGTCAAAGAAAGAAGATAGTAATGTGTAGTTAAATAAAAAATTAAGAAAACTTTGATCATATTTACTCCATATTATCGTCAATTTCAGTGTACAAAAAATATACTAATATGTTAGCGCGAATACTCTTTCTTTCTATCGGGGATGACAAAAATCCTTCCGCAATTCTTCCCAACCTTGACTGAAATACTGTTATGGTAGAAAAGTCCACTTTATTGTTTTCAATCTCACATGCCGCGTATTTTGCACTCTCACGTCTCTCACACTTCGAATTTTTCAACTTCATTTTCATTTTCAAATTTTTAACAAAATTCAATTAATAAATTGTCTCTATGGTATTATCGAAATGATGCATTCATTATTTGAATTCGTTTATCACGAGCAACAATATTTTCAATTTTATCTATATCTTCGTCTACATTATCAACATCGACTGGGTTATTCTGTACATTCATATTGTCTCTGAGATGCGCATCACCATGCATTAAAATAAAATTATGCAAAGTGCATGCCGCAGCTACAATTTGGTTAGCCATTGCAACGGATTTTACATCTATATAAAATAACCGTCGGAATTTAGTTTTCAGCAAACCGAATGCTCGTTCTATAAGGAGTACAACTTTGCAGTGACCGTTTTTTTTCAAAAGTTTAAGGCTTTATTATAAAAAAGTGGCTGCATATTTTTTAATCAAAGTACTGCCCGTCGCTAGCTACGACCTCGGCCCATCTTTCAGGTAGCATTCGAATCCCGCGTCGATAAAAGTCTTGGTCCTTGGAGGCAATCCAGGAATCGACCCAATTTTTGACTTCTTCGTAAGTACCGAAGTGCTGGTCAGCCAAATCGTGTGCCATTGACCGGAACAAGTGATAGTCGGAAGGGGCAATGTCTGGAGAGTACGGCGGGTGGGATAAAACCTCCCATTTCAGCGTTTCCAAGTACTTTTTCATGACATTTGCAACATGGGGTCGGGCATTGTCATGCTGCAGTATCACCTTGTCATGTCTTTCGTTGAATTGTGGCCGTTTCTCTTTGAGTGCCGTACTCAAGCGCATCAACTGAAGTCGGTAGAGTTCCCCTGTGATGGTTTCGGATGGTTTGAGCAGCTCATAGTACACAACGCCCAGCTGGTCCCACCAGATACACAGCATCACTTTGGATCCACCATGCTTGTTCTCGACCTCAAAATCTCCACTTTTGAAGCGTTGAAACCACCGCCGACACGTTTTCTCACTAATAGAATCCTCCCCGTAAGCATCTACAAGCAAACGGTGGGCCTCAGCCGCAGATTTCTTGATGTTGAAGAAGTAAATCATAACCTCCCGCAAATGCTGAGAATTCGGTTCGTAGGTTGCCATGTTTGAGTGCCTATAACTTTATAATGCATACACGTATCCGTAAGATTTTTTAAATTGTTTACATTGGCAGAGCCTCTAGTTTAAAATGCCACTTTTTTTATTGAGCTAGGACCACTACTTCGGCCGCAGTGGCTCTCTAAGTAAAACGGTCACTGCAAAGTTGTACTCCTAATATAATGCTACGCATTGACGCATGTTTGGTGTTGTAAGAAATTTTCTCCTCTGTAAGATGACCGTTATCTCTGAAAGGTGTCAACACATTCACAGATAACGGATAAGCAGAATCTGCAAGAATGTGTTTTTCTGGTGGCAGCAGAGGATGGTCTGCATTGTTGAGTCTTCGAAATAATGGTGAGCTTCGGAAAACCGAAGCATCATGGGCCCTTCCTGGTCTTCCGATTAAAACGTCTATAAAATTTCCGGTGTGATCACATGTACCTGTTAAATTATAGTTAATGAAAGTTATAACAAAACTAAATGTAGATAGATTTTTATTTATCATGACTAACATCAATATATGTTCTCACCTTGTAGAATGATCGAATGAGTTCCTTTTCTGTGATAGTAGTCATTCGCATTTCCTGGAGGTTGCTTCATTTCAATATGGCATCCATCAATGGCTCCAATTACTCCAGGAAACCATTCTGGCCGTAAACGAAAAGCCTTCAAGCCGTGAAAATGTAATTCCTTAACTGATAATAAATGTAGCGTCAAAAATGAAAAAAGTTAGATTTCACAAAATAGATCATCGTGCATAAATGAATAAGGTTATTATCGGAAAGTTTGGAGGACAATACTCACAGCTTCAATAACATTACAATTTTCTAGACTTGGCCATGTAATGTATTATGGTAAAATAGCCACTACAGCTTCAATGACTTCCTTGAATGCAAAATGAGTAGTAGTTTTCCGAAGATCAAATCGGTCAGCAACAGACTTGAAGCTCTCCGGGGTCGCTAAGAGCTAGATTGTTAACAGATTTTTTTCTATAATGGAACATGACCGTCTTCAACATGTGGCCTTATCACATTTTCCAATTCCTATACATAAAATAAAAATTATTCATGTTTATTTCGTTGATTCTACTATATCTCGTTCTACTATTTCGTTGATTTACTTTCTTTTTTTAATAACATGTTTACAATAGTAAATTTTTCAATGATATTTCTATTTTTATTTCATCACTCACCATAAACACTTCTCTTCTCATACGGAAATGGGAGTAGAATTGCTCGCCAGTGTATTGAGGAATTGTTTCTTCAAAATAATTCCGTATTTTTACTGGAGGACCTCTGCGTGGATGTATATCTAAGCCATTTTCGTCAGCTGCTTCGAGTAACCCTAAAATGTATTCATCTAGTTCGTCTTCTATACCATCATTACCAAGATTTGCTATAACACATATAAATCGACATTTAAATGAAATGGGATATTGATGTTACAGTTTAAAGTGATTACATTATATTGAAATATTTATAAGTACGGCTATCTATGTATTTTCATGATTAACAGTACATTTCCGCGCTATTCATTTATGGAAGACTGAATGTATATCTGCAGATTGTACATTTCTATAAATGATATAGTTGTATAAAAAACAAGTATAATTCGTTAATAATTATTCATGTGATTATGGTAAAAAGTGCACCTTTCTTGACTATTCAAAAAGGTCAAAAAATGTCCTAAAAAATTGTAGGTCTACGCTGTTGATGAAATCTCGGAGAGGGATCATCCGAAACAAAACAATTAAGGCCTTAGACCACAGTAACGAGTACAAAATCATGTGCGAATTTAACAATTCTTTTTCGCATGAAACAGTGATTCACTCATCAAATTAATTACACATCGATTTAGTTTGAATATCAAGCTGTTAGAAAAAATATTTTTTTTTTCGATGTACAAAATAGCCGACTACTCGAAAGTCCTCAAAACAGCTTTTTTCCAATTGGCATGACAAATAACTTCAACAATTTTCACTTGATTTACTTCAAATTTAAAAGTTATGTTCCTAATTGCATTTCGCAGAGAAGGACGTACGGAATTTCTGATTAATCGAAAACTTTTCATTTTATGAACAGTTTATGAGCAGTTATAACGAAACTTTTCACTAAAAATTCATTCCTTAAGTTCAAATACCTACAACTTTTGAATAAAACAATATTTTTTTAATTCCGTACGTACTTCTCTAGGTATTCTAATGTAGATTGACGAGAATTCTTGTTTTTTGTTCTAGGTAAAAAATTGTGGATGGTAAACGTCACACCGCGGAGCGCCTAAAAAAAGATAACAAAAGAAAATATTAGTAGTCGGCCATTTTGTACATCGAAAAAGTATATATATATTTGCTAACAGTTTGATATTCATACTAAATAGATGTGTAATTAATTTTATCAGTGAATCACTTTTTCATGCGAAAAAAACTTAAATTCACACATGATTTTATACTCGTTACTGTGCCCTAGGCCTTAAACGGTTTTAGATTCAGTATGTTAATAGCTATAGCGCATATCATACGATTTTTGATATATGCAAAAATAACAAAATGGCTGACATTTTTCGAATAACCAAAATAAAACGTGTTTTTCCACCGTTTTTTGGCATAAAATAGTTAATATCAAAATTTATGAAAATCCTTTCCATGCGCTATAGCTATAGTTGTAAAGAATATGTGATCAAAATTTTACAAGGATCAATAGGTTCGAAGATTTTATCAACAAGCCGTCGAAAAGCGTTTCGAGAAAAACGCTTTCAAAGTTTGTTTGGGTTACATAAATACATTAAACAAAAATTTGTTATGTATTTCGAAAGTGTATTTATTAAGTGCAACAACTTTTCTATTAATATCTATATTATAAACCTATAAAAAAATCATAAAAATAGCCTTTTTAGCGTCTAAAGTGAGAAGACCCTTTAATGTAAGTATCAATATACTAGAGAAAACATAACTTTATATCAAGAAAAACAGAACGAAAACTTTGAACGCGTTTTTTTAGGAACTGCATTTTTCGACCTTATCCCGGCGAATACTCAAAAACTTATCAACCGATTTTCAATTTTTTTACATTTTCGTAATCGCAGTGACTAAGGTCGTACGTAGCCGATTTTTTAAATTGTGATAATTACTATTTTTAAAGACTGCTTGAATACAAAAAAGGGCCTTGAAAATAGAAAAAAATGTACAAACTGTCGGCATGTTGTAAAAAAACCAAAATAGGAAAACGGCTACGCATAACGATAGCTACATTTGTATAGATATTGATAAATTGTTGACTTTTCATTTACAGATAACCTTTCATAAAGATATCGATAGGACAATGGAGATACATTTTTGTTTTCGTCGTCAAATCAAGCCATATATCTCAGTTATATATCTCAAGCTTTTATATATTAAAGTTATCTTTATATATTAAAGTTATCTCAGTTATATATCTCAAGCCATATATCTCAAGATTTTTTCATAAAAATTGGTATAAAACTAGATGAATATATACTTCATAAAATAAGTATGAACCCGATCCTTACATAATTAGTTATGCCTATGGAAAAAATCGCAATTATTGACGATGCAGCACCCGTTACGTAGCAGAATGGTGGGGCGGCCAGGCGTTACGGTCTTGGTACGTGGAGAGAGGGGGGGTAAAAATTGGGAAATTTGGCGTTACGTAATTTGTGTACGCCCCCCCCCTTAATGCATCGCTGACTGAGGCTCGTCGTTCAAACACGGCCGTATGGTTTTGTAACGACATTTATCGCAGGAGTGCTTAGCATTTTCTATCGATTTAAAAAATACAGAAAACCAACAAAGGTTTTTATTATGATATTCGTAACCAACAAACGATTGTGCTTCTATTGAGCCTCAAGACAGTTGAAATGTTAAAAAATCGGCCAACTTCACTTTAGATTTTGTTTTTCATCTTGTGCTCTAAAAAATGTCCAACAAGGATTGCAATTCATCCAACAATTACCAACAAACGATGTGTCATAATAAAAATTTTGGATGTTATTTTCGGTGGGCCATTTTCAGAGGTCCGTGACTGATATGTAAGAATAGGCAGGGTGAGTTTCGAGAAACAGAACACCTGAATATCTCTGTTAGATGTGAATGCATGAAGTATGTACATCTCGGAATTTGAATGGTTGGGAAAGATACACATGGCTATGGCAATGTTTGTTTTATTTAATTATTTCCGGTTCTTTCAAGCTGATCAAATTATCTTAAAATGGATGGGAATATTTTTTCCCCTTTCCACATTGTAGGCGGCATCCAAACGACTTCAACCATGTAATGATGATGCATAGTATGACCTTCTAATGACCTTCAACCCAGAAATATTGAATAAATGATAATTCAACGTGTAAGAGTTTTTTTCTATATTTCTGTTACGCCAAATGATTGATGTGAACTGGGTTACATTCAAATATATCACAATAACACAACAGAGTAACAGGTTCGTCAATAACAGAAGTTTTACGAATCACCTTCACCTATTCGTATGTACACAATCGTTTTTATCAGCTACTTATTGCTCTAAATTCCTTCTTGCTATCGGATTTCTGAAGTTTCTAAAATTTCTGATCTATCAGTTTATCGATGAACGTTTCACAATTCGGTTCACGAAGGAAGAAAAGATCGACATGATTTTCATTTATGGAGAACGTCGACAGTGCTCAAGGGAAGCAGTACGGCTGTACGAAGATCGATTTCCTGATTGTAATAATTTTCCATCAGTTTCTGTTTACCTCAATGTGATTACAAAATTTCGTGAAACTGGTAGTGTTGACAATAAAAAGTTGACACAAACTCGTTGAATTATTATTTCTTTAATATTTCTTGGTTGAAGATCATTTGAAGGTCATACTATGTTACATGGTTAAAGTCGTTTGGATGCCGGCTACAATGTGCATCGAGAAGAAATATCTTATTCCATTGAAGAAAAAAAACGTTGATGAACTTAAAAGAACCGAAAAGGATTAAATTAAAAAATATATATTATCATAGCCATCTGCACCCTTCCAAACCATTCAAATTCCGATATGTATACATGCCTCGTATCTTCAAATCAAATGAACGTTTCACAATTCGGTTCACGAAGGAAGAAAAGATCGACATGATTTTCATTTATGGAGAACGTCGACAGTGCTCAAGGGAAGCAGTACGGCTGTACGAAGATCGATTTCCTGATTGTAATAATTTTCCATCAGTTTCTGTTTACCTCAATGTGATTACAAAATTTCGTGAAACTGGTAGTGTTGACAATAAAAAGTTGACACAAACTCGTTGAATTATTATTTCTTTAATATTTCTTGGTTGAAGATCATTTGAAGGTCATACTATGTTACATGGTTAAAGTCGTTTGGATGCCGGCTACAATGTGCATCGAGAAGAAATATCTTATTCCATTGAAGAAAAAAAACGTTGATGAACTTAAAAGAACCGAAAAGGATTAAATTAAAAAATATATATTATCATAGCCATCTGCACCCTTCCAAACCATTCAAATTCCGATATGTATACATGCCTCGTATCTTCAAATCCGACAGAGATATTCCGATGTTCTGTTTCTCGTGACTCACCCTGTATATGTGGGTCTATTCGATCGACGCGCCATCCTTAGTATTCGCATTTTCGTGTACACTTTATTCACTATCCCCCCATTGGAGCTCGGTCTCCTCCATGGAGCCTAGATACCAGGAGGTTCAGCGGCAATGCAAAGGCGCTGAAAAAAGCGTCCCCGAAAATGTCCCGAAGTGATGGCGCTGGGGTGCAGCGGCACCTACATATATAGTAATATATTGGTCAACGAGGTGAAAGTGATCGTGATAGGTGACAGACCGATCGTGACATCAAACGTCGAAATATCCGCCGATTCATAATTTCCTCATGACGGTTCGGGAAAAAACGCAAAAGCGAGAAAAGATCTCAAACTCAAACTCAAAATGGCGGCGATACAGCCCATCTAGAAAAACGTGTTTTTTTTACATATAGCTTCACGGGAGAACGGTTTTCTCGTAAAATATAAGACCTGAAACAAAAACCAAAAAATGATAATTTATATATTATTAGCTATGAGACTACCTAGAAATTTGCTTTCAAATTTTGCAAAAATAGCGCACTTTGAAGGAAATAAATCGATTTTTTGCCCAAAAAGCAGTAAATTGTTTATAAAAGGAAGTTTACATTTAATCAAAAAACGGCTACGTACTTCCATAAAGAATATGATTGTGAAGCTGCTATCAAAATTTCAAATCGATGCATGCAGAGGTGGTCGACTAATCCGTCTTCCGAGATCGAAAAAAGTGGTTTCGAGAAAAACGCGTTTAAAGTTGTACGAGCAACTGAGCGCGCGCTCCGAGGCGCTGCGGCCAAATCGATAATTGAACCTTTAAATTAAAAAAATCGTTACAGGACCAATTGCATATTGTGTTTATGACACCAAAGTATATTTAGGCAAGAAAACGTCTTTTCAAAATCCTAGAGTGGTGTTATCCCTTAACACGAATGAGAGTTAGGTACATCATCTGTGATCTGTCTTAGATTGCACCCATGTTTAGCGTATATCTATATACATGTAGGTGCCGGAGCACCCCAGCGCCATCATTTCTTGTTCTCGTTTTGGGGACGAGTTGACAGGCCTCGCTGAACCTCCTGGTATCTAGGCTCCATGGTCTCCTCCATCTAGTCTCCATGGCCGATATGGTGATTTGAGTAGTTTTTTTTGTAGGTTGTGTGCATGGAGGCTGGAGTGGGAGGAGTCCAAACTCTTATGGTGAGACTTGAAAAACGTGGCTATAAAAATATGGTCAAACAGGGATGGCGCGACCCACGCGATGGAATTGGGGTGCGACCCGGCCACAGCCATAAGTTTTAGGGTTAAATAAAAATTAAAAGATAATCATACACAAGAAATTTCGATTACTCAGTGCCGTAAGGAATTAAACAATCTGTCCTGTATTGTTTTCTTGTGCAACGAATGGTGGAAAACGTCTTAAATATTTTTTTTATTCTTGAATACATTTTTTAGTCAGGTCAATGTGATGGTAAATTATTCCTAGTCAAAGAACAACGCTTTGCGATCTGTTTGTATTAAAACTCGCAATCAGCGAATCGGTAACGCGATTATTCTGACGATAACATATTTGAATGAAAATAAAAAGAAAATCACACGAAAGAAAATGCAATTACTCATTGAGGCGAGAAATTTAAAAAAAAATGTCCAGTAGTTATTTTTAGATTTGAGAGAAACACCGAAATAACAATATAAAGTCGAAGCGATATTGCTTGTTTAAATGTTTTCAAGATAAAAACATGCTTCAATGTTTAAAGATAAAATATCTGTGTCCTCTTGTCAACATCAAGACTGGTTTGTCTCGAAAATTCGATTCTGACAATTTTTAAATTGTTGGAATATTGTGTGTATATTATCGTATTTGCTGGTACAGTAGAACTTCGTTTATCCGACCTTTGATTAACCGACGTTCCGCATTATCCGAGTCCTCAGCATTATCCGAGGCATGGAGACTAGAGTTAAGGAGTCCGAACGCACATGGCAGAGATTAGTAGGGAGATGCACAACGCTCCCCTTTTCGGCGTGCCTCGAAAATGGCGCTAAATCGCGGCGGCGAGTTCGGGAATATGATTTTGTGTGCATCGCCTCTGTCGAGGTTGCAGATTCCTTTGTAGCCGCGCGAGTCGTGAGCACCGCTCAAGTCGATATCGCAGCAGCGTGCACACGAATGGGTAGCTCGGTGGGGGAAAAGTCTCTGCCCCTCACTCACTCGACAGGCGAACGGAGCGAGGTTTTCCGTCCGAACGAGCTCGACATATGTGTGGCCGTACTGTGGATTGGAATATGCATTAAATGAATTGCAAAGAGAAAAACATGTATCGAGAAATTGTTTTCTCTCGGTTGGCCGTTTATGCCGAGAATGCGGGTTGAAAAAATTAAAGACGAACCGCGTTGAAAAATAAAAGGCCGAAACGACCGTGGAAGGTTCAAAAAGAAATCTTGAGCCTTTGCCGCGGTCATTAGGGCGTTTTTTTTCAACAGTAAACATTATGAATAACCGTGTATCATAAATGTTTTTCTATCCTCAATGAGCGTCGTGGCTGAGTTGGCAGCGTGACGGATTGACGATGCTTGCGGTCCGGGTTCGATCCCTGGTTAATCGACTTTTTTTAATCTATTCTTTTTCTTCATTTTATATTCAAAAAATTTCGAACGTACTCTCGCTTTAGCTATTCTCGCCTGTCCAGGCATTATTTATGATATTTAATTCATATATGTTTAATTTAAAAAAAGACATTGGCTACAGGGATCGAACCCGCGTCGTCTGCACTCAGAGCCCGCACGCTGACATATCAACCGCGAGGCTCTTGTGACTGCAAACCTGCCTTACGTATACACACTTTAAAAAAAAATTCGCTGCATACCAATTGCATATTGTTTTTATGACCCCAAAGTATTATTAAAGACAAATGAAAACGATTTTTCCAAATTCCTAGAGTGGTGTTATCCCTTAATGAAAAGAAATTGATTTTTTGAACGTTGTAAATGTATATCCCCTCTTAAAGACTTTAAGGCGTTTGGCCACCTTGGCCGATCGAAAAATGGGTATATTTAAGAAAAAATAATAAACTCGAAAGTATGGGCCGTAATATTTTTATTCTTTTACACAACGTCAGAAATGGCTTTAAGAATAACGTTAATAAATTTCCGTTCAAAATATTAAAAAATTACGCCGGTATGCACATTACCGCGGAGGCCCTCCGCACGATACGCGCGGTCGTTGTCCCAGCTGTTACCCGGTCATGTCACATCTGCAAAAAAAAATCCGCTCATCCGTGAGTAGTGTCGCTACAATGTAGCGTAGCGGTTTTTTTTCGACCATTAAAAAAATTATGGCGAGCCGAAAAAAAATGTGTATTTTTTACCAAAATTATGGCTCACCATAATTTTTTTAATGGTCGAAAAAAAACCGCGACACTACATTGTACCGAAAAAAATTATGGTTAGCCGAAGAAAAAAATGTGTACTTTTCACCGAAATTATGGCTCACCATAATTTTTCTAATGGTCGAAAAAAAACCGCTACGGTACATTGTAGCGACACTACTCACAAATGAGCTGATTTTTTTTTCAGATGTGACATGACCGCGTAACAGCTGGGACAACGACCGCGCGTATCGTGCGGAGGGCCTCCGCGGCGATGTGCATAACGGCGCCATGTTTTAATATTTTGAACGGAAATTTATTAATGTTATTCTTAAAGCCCTTTCTGACGTTATGTAAAAAATAAAAATATTCCGGCCCATACTTTCGAGTTCATTATTATTATTTTTTTAATATGCCCATTTTGCGATCGGCCAAGGTGGCCAGACACCTTTAAAGAATCTCGTACGTGTTAGCGAAAACCGGCAGAACATTTTGAAGCAACTCATCCACTTCTTTGATGTTCGCTATTTCGGTGTTCGCTATTTTGGACCTTCGCTCGTTTGCCTATCTGAGATCTATACTTTCGAAGTTTGTATCCTCGATATATATGTCTTTTCGCTATAGATGGTATTACCAATATTAGATACTCACGTCTTTCCATTTCGGAGATATGGATGTTCTAGATTTTTTGAATCTGTATTTGTATGACTCAAACTGCAGACAATCTGAATACACGTTCTCGAATAAATAATCCTTTGTAATTATAATTGTAATAGTTATTCAATTTCGTCATCGGCCGAAGAATAAAATTTTGAATAATTTACAGTTCGTTACTTTGAGTTTAAAATTCTGTCATTTCGAAATCTTTGCATGTCGTTCTATATTTGGCCTTTCAAAGTTTTGACCCCCATCCCAATGTGAAATGTGTTTTGAAAATAAAGCCGATCGAGAAAGACTCAAAGTTCTCTTCGAGCCTTTCTCGATCGTTTCGGCACTTTAATTCAACAATTTTTTAAATTAATTTTCTAATGGAAAAAGTAAAAACTCATTTCCGTATTGGGGGAAACATTAATTTTTTTGTCACATTTTCCAATACTGTTTGCACCAAAATTTGGAACGCCCGCTCATTTTGAGCAACTTCAACATGCATCCGGCGGGGCGAACGACTGCGTGTTCGGTCGCGTCGACGTTACCCGCGGCGTCCTTGCTGCGGCCGCTCCCCTCGTTCGTGCCGCTGTTCTTTCGATGACCTCCCCTTCTCGCGCCCTTGGGCTCCCTCGGGTGCCGCTTGACGCTGCGGCTGCTGCTGGCGACCACTTTTCTTTTTGTTGCGGCGCCAAAATGTAACTGTACAAAACAAATTATAAACAACTGTTCTTTGTAACTGTACAAAATAAATAATAAAATGTACACCTAAAATACATTACTCACACAAATTAAGAGATTTTAAAAAATTCCGAATTTTTGGCTGATTTTCAACAAGGGATAACTCGGAGAAAAATGGTCGTACAGAAAATTAAAAAAAAGGAAATTATAGCTTCAAGTATCTAGTTTTCAGGTCTGGACTGTACATTTTTTAGCGTGGGTGGTTTTCTTGTAATCGTCCGAAAACCAACGAAATTTTTTTTCCAAATTTTTGCTCGTCTTTAAAATGGTCTGTCGACTTCAAATGATTTTTTTTTATCATACGACTATGAAAGTCTTTTAGGCAATTTAATCAGCTTTAATTTGACCTTTTAACGAGCTCTGTACGATGATTTGGCGCGGAGTAATCGTCGAGGATTTCAATGCTTATTGAGCTCTTGATTCTCTGCGTTATTAATGTATACAAAAAAATGTATCGATTATTTTTTTAGGTTATACGTTAATTTAAATATAATAATAAATCTAAATTACAACTTATTTATCTTCTAAAAAATTGTTTACGCTTTACTCACACCCGTTCTTATGCCAAATCAATTATAATTCATAAAAGTAAGCCGAAATATATTTATATTCGTATTATTATATTAATTATCATACTTTCATCAAGCGATAAAGCATTATCCCCAAAAACAAGCCAATCATCCATCCGGCCGGGAATTGTAAGTACCAGAAAGTGCACATATTCTATAAGCTATGAGATGGTCCCGTTGGTAGCGTTCCTGGCTTCGGTCCGCAAGGGCAAATTTATTTTAGTTAAATAGGCAAATTTAGGCAAATATATTTAAATTAAATTTAGTACAAATTTTTCTCCAAATTTTTCATAATTTCTCATATTTTAGTAATATCTGAGATTTTCGGAGAAAAAGCGATTCAAAACAGATTCAAGTACTGGTCTATTTCCAAAAAACACATTTTTTTTACTTAAAATTCATGATTTCTTATTTTTTTCCCGGAAATTTCTCTTTTTCCTATGACCTGAGTGAACGGCTACGGAGATATTCGGAGAAAAGTTAAAGATGAAAAGAAATGAGATTTTCGTTAAAAAAACTTTTTATTATTATTATTTTTTTCCGGAAATTTCCCTTTTTCCTATTACCTGAGTGAACGGCTGCGGAGATATTCGGAGAAAATTTAAAGATGAAAAAAATGAGATTTTCGTAAAAAAACTTGATATTATTTTTTTCCGGAACTTTTTCTTTTTCCTATTGAGTGAACGGCTGCGGAGATATTCGGAGAAAAGTTGTAGATGAAAAAAAAATAAGATTTTCGTAAAAAAAACTTATTACATTTTTTTATCCCTCATAATTCTGAGAAATAATGAATTTCCTAAATTTTTGCAAACATTATTTTCCTTAAGGGGCAACACCACTGTAACGGCCTCCCACGAAGCGTATGAGACAAATAATACTTGGGGTAATTATTATACATATATTGAAGTATGTTGCAAAAAAAATTTATGGGAAAATATTACAAAATGGCGACACTGCAGCAAATTCTTCCGAGGCATGTTGAACTTAAGGTGCTCTACGGCACGCAGTATAACTTGTGCCAATTTTGATCTGGACAAAATAATTTTTTTTAAATTAAATCTCAATGAGTGGTTTTTTCCTTAGGTACAACGCTTGTCGCGTTTGTTACCTATTCTTTCCCATCATTATGACCGTTCTTTCCTCTACTGTTTTACTCCTTTTCTTCTCCATCTTTCCCCTCTTCCCCCCCTCTTGCGGCTGCAGCCGACTTCCCCCTCTGTATTATATTCATCATGACATTTCTGTCATGGGTATAGGGAAACTACGGAAAACCTATACCAATACAGCCGGTCATCGAGATCGCCCCCCAGTCGTGGAACTAGTCTTATTTCGCCGCGAAATGCCGAAGAAAAACATTTCACGACGAAATGTACGCGACTGGGATTCGAACCCGCGAGACCTCCCGGTCCGCTGGTTTAGTGGCGAGCACGCTAACCACTAGACCATTGCACCGGTTAAATCTCAATGATTGTAGCTAGTGAACCACGTAGAGGATTTTGGAAATATTGATTTTTGAGTAATTGCCGAGTATTGGACTAAAAATGTTCAATTTTTTAAAGACAATTATTTTTAAATAAATATTGTTTAAATTAGCTTATCGAAAATCCCCTACGGGGTTCAGTAGCTACACTCATTTAGACTTAATAAAACAAAATTCTTTTTTTTAGATTAAAATTGGCACAGTTATACTCCGTGCCGCAGAGGTTCGACATACTTCGGAAGAATTGCTGCAGTGTCGCCATTTTGTAATATTTTCGGATAAAAATTCATAGCCATATATTTAAATATATGCTCAATAAATACCGCAAGTATTGTTTGTTTATCACATTTTCTTCCGCCAAAAAACATACAAAAAAATACGCTTCCTGTAAGGCCGTTACAGTGGTCTTTCCCCTTTGAAGTCTTCATATAATTTCCAAGATTTTCCCGTGATCGTGATTAAAATGATGTAATATTCGGAAAAATTCGAAAAAAAATTCGGATAAACTCGGATGTTTGCGTAAAAATAATCGTCCGCAAAACTCCGAATTCTTCATATTTGTTCCAATTCATAGAAAAAATCGGAAAAATTTTCCGGAAAAAATCGGAGTTTTTCGGAAAAAAATGTGCACTAGGGGCGCGGGATCGTACCCCGCGCTCAGTGCTTTTTTAAAATTATTATTACTATTAATTCTTATTTGATTAGTTATTTTTATTAGTTATCATTATTATTTTAATTAGTTATCTTTTAGCGCGAACGGGTGTGAGTAAAGCGCAAACAATTTTTTAGAAGATGAATAAGTTGTAATTTGGATTTATTATTGTATTTAAATTAACGTACAAACTAATAAAATAAGCGGTCAGAGTGCGCGATAAATTTGTCGACACTAAAAGATAACTAATTAAAATAATAATGATAACTAATTAAAAAAAACTAATCAAATAAGAATTAATAGTAATAATAATTTTTAAAAAAGCACTGAGCGCGGGGAACGATCCCGCGCCCCTAGTGCAAATATTTTCAGAAAAACTCCATTTTTTTCCGAAAAATTTTTCAGACTTTTTCCGAATTTTTCTATGAATTGGAACAAATATGAAAAATTCGGAGTTTTGCGGACAATTATTTTTACGCAAACATCCGAGTTTCTCCGAATTTCTACGAATATTTCATTATTTTAATTACGATCACGGGAAAATCTCGGAAATTATATGAAGACTTTAAGGGGTTAGACCACTGTAACGGCCTTACAAGAAGCGGATATTTTGAAATTTTTTTTTTGGCGGAAGAAAATGTGACCAACAAATAATACTTGCGGTATTTATTGATCATAAATTTAAGTATATTGCTAGAAATTTTTATCCGAAAATATTACAAAATGGCGACACTGCAGCAATTCTTCTGAAGCATGTCGAACCTCTGCGGCACGCAGTATAACTGTGCCAATTTGAATAAAAAAAAAAGAATTTTGCCTTATTAAGTCTAAATGAAGATTTTTAGTCAAATACTCGGCAATCATTCAAAAATCAATATTTCTAAAATCTCCTACGTAGTTCACTAGCTACACTCATCTAGATTTGATTTAAAAAAATTATTTTGTCCAGATTAAAATTGGCACAAGTTATACTACGTGCCGTAGAGCACCTTAAGTTCAACATGCCTCGGAAGAATTTTCTGCAGTGTCGCCATTTTGTAATATTTTCCCATAAAATTTTTTTGCAATATACTTCAATATATGCTTAATAATTACCCCAAGTATTATTTGTCTGAAACGCTTCGTGGCAGGCCGTTACAGTGGTGTTACCCCTTAAGGAAAATAATGTTTGCAAAAATTTCGGAAATTCATTATTTCTCAGAATTATGAGGGATAAAAAATTGTAATAAGTTTTTTTTACGAAAATCTTTTTTTTTCATCTACAATTTTTCTCCGGATATCTCCGCAGCCGTTCACTCAATAGGAAAAAGAAAAAGTTCCGGAAAAAAAATTATATCAAGTTTTTTTACGAAAATTTCATTTTTTTCATCTTTAAATTTTCTCCGAATATCTTCGCAGCCGTTTACTCAGGTAATAGGAAAAAGGGAAATTTCCGGAAAAAAATAATAATAAAAAGTTTTTTTTAACGAAAATCTCATTTTCTTTTCATCTTTAACTTTTCTCCGAATATCTCCGCAGCCGTTCACTCAGGTCATAGGAAAAAGAGAAATTTCCGGGAAAAAAATGAGAAATCATGAATTTTCAGTAAAAAAAAATTAGTTTTTGGGAAATAGACCAGTACTTGAATCTGTTTTAAATCACTTTTTCTCCGAAAATCTCAAATGTGACTAAAATATAAGAAATTATGAAAAATTTGGAGAAAAATTTGCACTGGGAGCCCCTGCGGACCGAAGCCAGGAACGCTACCAACGGGACCGTCTCATCGCTTGTAGAATACGTGCACTTTCTGGTACTTACGATTCGCGGCCGGATGGATGATTGGTTTGTTTTTGGGGATAATGCTTTATCGCTTGATGAAAGTATGAGAATTAATATAATAATACGAATATCAATATATTTCCACTTACTTTTATGAATTATAATTTATTTGGCATGAGGACGGATGTAAGTAAAGCGTAAACAATTTTATATAAGATAAATAAGTTGTGATTTAGATTTATTATTATATTTAAATTAACGTATAAACTAAAAAAATAAGCGACACATTTTTTTGTATACATTAATAACGCAAAGAATCAAGAGTTAAATAAGCATTGAAATCATCTAAAAGTCTCGCGCGTGCCCATGGGTGACGTCACGCGCGAGTCGTGCTCAGATTGCTTTTTCCCTCGAAGCCTTCGTTTCGGCTTGGCCGCACATGAACGTGTTCAGCGTCCATGTATTGGTGTAGCTGCCGAAGGCGCGTTGGGACACTTCGACCATGCTCGGCTCTTTCCGAAGATGTCCGAGCATCGCTCGTTCACGGACACGCGCTACTATGATTGTGTGATGGGCGCGTAAGAGACTAGAGAGGAGGTAACTTTTACGCGCGATCTCGCTGCACTAGAGCGAGGGGCAGAGACTTTTCCCCCACCGAGCTACCCATTCGTGTGCACGCTGACTGCGATATCGACTTGAACGGTGCTCACGACTCGCACGGCTACAAGGGAATCTGCAACCTCGACAGAGGCGATGCACACAAAATCATATTCCCAAACTCGCCGCCGCGATTTAGCGCCGTTTCCGAGGCACGCCGAAAAGGGGGGCGTTGTACATCTCCCTACTAATCTCTGCACATGGCGGAATGGGTGAAAAAGTATCATGTAAAAGCGATGATATTTCCTAGTTTGAAATTCAGCCACGGTAGCGTTCTTGTTCCAAAGATACCACTGTGAAGTTTCGCGTTGGTCATACAAGGAAGTGAACTCTGAGTTTTATTTCCGTTTTATACGTCTTTATTCGCGGGGTATTTCTTTTGCGTGTGTATAAAGTGTGTATAAAGTGAAAAAAGTGCTCCTGCAAAATATTGTGACTCGTTACCTCGTAAAAGATAACGTACTGGTAAGGAGATGGCATTTTTTTACATATTTAATGACATTTGGGGTAATATTTTGTTATTATAATTTGCCGGTTAAATAAATTGAGGTTATGGCGCCATATGTGACGTATTTTTTCCACGCTCGAAGCCGCTGTAATTTCCATTGCAGTGAGCGATTAATGTGCATATTTCGAGTTGAAATATGAACAAAATTAATAAACAATACATATTTTCAATTTCAACCATTATACTAGCTTGCAGTGTGGAAATTAGACGCCAGTTCAATTTATTCAACCTGCATATTACAATAACTAAATATTACCCCGCAAGACATCTAATATTTACAATAATGAATTTCTTTATTTTTGCAGATTGCTTCATCGAGGTCGAGATGGGTAAACCGTGCGCGTATCCGGGATGCCAAACTGGGCGACGTGCCGTCTGGGCGGAACGGACGCGTGCTGGATTACGGCAGCTATCGGTTTTTCAAGTTACTTACCCGGAGTAAGTCTTTTGCTCTACATTTTTTTCTTATTTTCGACAGTAAAACACTTAGCAGCGCTGCTCAGTATCCAGTCAACGCGATTCCCCTGGCGAGCTAAAAATCGCATAGCAGTGCTACATCAATGTATGGGCTGTTCCACACCAACGCGAAATATTTTGAAAAATATATAATTTCACGAAATACAAGTCGTGTTCATTTTTGTGAAAAACAAATCAACGAACTACAAATGATTACTTATACAACCAAGCATCGAAAATGTACAATCTAATCGGGAAGATGTACACATTTTTTAATCCCACAACATGTCTGCCACCTTCGTGTCTGTTTTTTGAGCATTGTGAACATTTGATGGGCGTGTAAGAAACTAATAAAATATCGGTGGTCTCTGGAAATTAACGTTTATTATTCACTCATTGTCAGTATTTTCGTTTTGCGAGAGTTTTCGTTTATAATTAGTAGTCCATAATTTCCGTTCAGTTTTTTTAAAAAGTTACTTACATTTAGGATAAAAAATAAAACTGATTTTTTCATTTTAACACTTAGTTTATGAGCAATATTTATTACGAAAAAAAACTTTCCCGACGAGGGTGCGATCCCAGGCTCTGGCGCACGTTACTCTACCGTGCTAACCATTGAGCTATCACTTGCATCACTAGAATAAGTAGTTTTTTAAATATTTAAGCAGTTCCCCCCGGATGGAGTTTAGATTCGGTTTGGATTGTTGGTTGGTTTAAGGTTTAATGTAAATTCTATATTGTTTTTGTTTGTTTGTCGTGACTTAAAAAAATATTTCTCTTTAAAATCGAATAGGCGATTAGGATTTGGTTGGGTTGCATTAGGGGTTAGGTTGCGTTATGGTTATTTAATCGTTCATGTCACCGAATAAAAATAAAACATTTGCAGTATCGATCGGCTCCAAGTCGACAAATGACTGATATATTGACATTTCATAACTATGAACAAAAGCATATCAATATAACTCATCAATTTTATAGAAAAAATGTACGACAAACTATTTCGAATCACCGCGTTTCCCCGCGTTTCCGGTATCGCCGCAGTAGAGGCGCCGCCACGCGGTAGGTGGTGTAAGTTGTTGCCGTCATCGCTTTTTCAGACCATTTCTCCAACACTGCGTTCGGACTCCTTTACCTCTAGTCTCCTTAATCCGAGGTGTCCTCGGATAATAGTCATATATTTCTACTGTTTTCCGTATTATCCGAGGTACCCTCTCTCCACATTACCTCGGATAAGCGAGGTAATTTCTACTGTATTTGCCATGGAGGCTAGAATGCATATTCGATCCTCTTCCATCTCTCTTGCACGACATCGACACTCAGCTTACTTCTCGAGGTCTTAGAGATAGTGGCGCCATCCCTGTTTGACCACATTTTTATAGCCACTTTGAAATACACAGATCGGACTCCTCCCACCCTAGCCTCCATGGTTGTGCGTTAAAAGTTACGAGGGGACACGTAAAAGTGGAAGAGAAACGGAAAGGTTGGGCGAGAATTGATGTGAGTTGCAGTCTCGTAACTTCAAAATAAAGCAGCGGACGTTGATACATACGGTATGACATGTTTTACCTTTCGATAGAATGGCGAGTCTGATACGGTTGGGTGCAGTTCGTTATTTGGCCAATTCTCTTGTGAGAACGGCTGAGAGAGGACGTCGACACATAAAGACCTCGTCAAGACAAAGTTCGACCGAAGGAGAGGCGTGCCGTGGGGAAAAAAAAAATTGGATAACTTATGGTTTCAGCACTATAGATCCGTTCGTTGATCGCTTGTCAATGCACTTGACTGCCTTCACCTCCATATCGCTATGCCTTGTGAGTGGGAGTATGTATCTTGCATTTGTTCCCGATGCACGATACTTGGAGTGGTCGCAACGAGAGGCTTATTTGGAACTCAGACGTCGAGAATCACAAGGATTACCACCCATTGACCCCTATTACATACATCCGGACAAGGTACAGTTACCTACCGATGAAGAATTAGGCGATACACCGATTATCATCTAAGGATAGCATAATTTCTGTATCTCCTGAAAAATGTGCTGGGCTACCCTGCCTTTAGGCCACATTTTCAATAGATTATATTTGTAATAGGGACAACAGATACAAGGTACCCGCTCGTGTAGTGGAATGTAAAACAATAAGCTTTATTGGCTGTATACTTTTAGTATAATAAATATCAAATCTGTAACACCAAAGTATGTTTATTTTTAATCAACCATATAAATGAAATCGAAACTGGGAGCATCGGTATGATATTAAATGAGTTAATGTTCGTCTGATGATAGAATTCTTTGGACCTGGCACAACATACTGGAATATCTCTTTGTTGTCTAAGGGTATACTTAAGGAACTTGTAATAAGTTGAATTTATTTGATTAACTTATTCCCTATTCTCGAGCAACCTCTCCATGGTTGATCAATGTATTATTATTTAGGTTAGACACATTCTGGTTAGGCACAGATGGGTACAATACTACAAAAGAGAAGTATTCTATGATCGTTACTTATTGCAACATTGGGAGAAGGGATATACAATACAGATAGCAAAGTTTAAAATGTATACATCGGAAAATAAGGAATACAAACCTTTACATCCACTTATCTGATTACTTCAATTTTCTAATCAATAAATCTGTATAGCAAAACAAGAACATTATTTTGTACTTTTATTTGAATTTCACTATATCCATGGCGGAACGTCTCAGGTGATATTTCTTAATCATCTTTTGTTATTTTAAAGCTTCCACTTGTTTTAGTTCCACAGTGTTTCAATGAAGAATAATTAACTAATGTCTATAATCCAAAAGAAACTTGTTGCCAGCGGGTATAGGTTAATTAAATTATCCTTCATTGAAACACTGTGGAACTAAAAGAAGTGGAAGCTTTAGAATTACAAAAGATGATTAAGAAATATCAGCTGAGAAGTTCCGCCATGGAAATAGTGAAATTCAAATAAAAGTAAAAAATAATGTTCTTGTTTTGCTATACAGGTTTATTGATTAGAAAGTTGAAGTAATCCGATAAGTGGATAAAAAGGTTTGTATTCCTTATTTTCCGATGTGTATATTTCAAACTTTGCTATCTGTATTGTATATCCCCTCTCCCAATGTTGCAATAAGTAACGATCATAGAATACTTCTCTTTTGTAGTATTGTACCCATCCGTGTCTAACTGGAATATGCTTTTTATCTGTGTAGCATGCTCGTGAGCATGGATGTGCGCGCACCGTGGAAAAAAATTACAAACGGCCTGTCTCTAAGGGCGAGTCATTTCTTCCCATACTGACTATGTAACAAGATAATCGAGATCCGGCAAATCGTGTTGTCCGTTGTAACTCTGGAGCTTTAGGGAATCTTTCAATGTAAGGCGATAGCATTTTATTGATAATTTGTCTTCCGATGCAAACAATTAGAGAAACTCTATATACAGTACAGCAAGACTTTTGATTTTCCAACGTGACAAGGAAAATCATTGGAGTCCGAGTTTTCCTTGCTTGGGCTACGAAACATCTGTGCACTCTGAATGAAATATGAAAAATTATGTGTCGCGGCACGCGGTTTGACGACGTAGTGATAGATATCCACACCTGGACAAGTGGACTTGCCCCACTGGCTACTGGGTTGATGCCGGGGTCGATAAAGGGACTGAAACGTTGCTCGTTGGTGGTAACGAGTGGGTTTGTTGCTGTGGCTGCAGTATCGGAGAATAGAACGCGGCGTTCTGTGGCAGGCTCGCACTCACAGTTATCGGTGGCATCCCCGGCAGTTCGATCGGCGTTGTAACAATTGGTGATTCCGGTACAGCAAAAGACCTGACAGCAGATATTACGCTCGGTATCGATCGATCATAATTTTGCGGGCGATTAACAAGATTATGGGTTAAGACCGATCCCATCGGAGCTTTCGTATCCACAAGTGGCGGTACACTCGGCATTCCGGGAATACTCGGGGTGTTCTGATACCCGGCCGCCACCTCTGCTCCAACTAAAGAAATGAGAAAGATGATATCGTTCAGATTATAAATAACTTATTTTAGGTATTCTCAATATTCTATGGGAAATTTTAGGTTCTCTCTTTCTCTCTTTCTCTCTCTTTGATGATCGTCTATATCGAATTATTCAAGTTGATGATCCACGACGAGTGCAAAGCCGAAGAATGTAAGATATTGGCCTGGAATTTTCGTCACGATGATGGGTTACGAAACCAATTTTTGATAATTTTGCATCGCGACATTTACAAACGTTATAAAACTCAATAGCATTATGAAAGCTCGGTGTTGTCCGATTGGACAGTTCGATCCACGTGTTCTCACCGTGAGGATAACTATTGGTAGCCTGGAAGAACAAATGACCGGTACGGTGGGTGGTAGTCGATGCTCCCGACGCGGCTGGGTCCGGTGGAAGATATACGCTGCTTCCCGGTGTCGTAGAAACTGCTGATATCACTGGCGCAATGGCGATATTTGTAGTTTCTAGCGGTTTATCGACATCGCTCGATACGGTTGTCGAGATGTAATTCTGCGGAATGGGAAAACCTGGTGGTACACTAGTCACCGGATCAACGATGTTCGCTGACGTGTACGTAGATGGCGATGCTTGCGACGCTACTTTCGTTATCGTTTTAGTACTATTCTAAAATAAAAAGCAACAAAGAACTGTTGATCACTGGCGATTCCTATAGTGACACAAGAAGTTCAATCACTGCAGAAAAGGTACTCACTAGAAATGAATAAACAGGTTTCACCGATGTATCCGATAAACTCCTTATCGGTATTCTGTGAAGATATCCATATCCGATTCCACATCCGAGACTGTCAAGAACGACTATCGTCAATAAATAAACGCCCGCATACGATTTAATTCTTCGAGTTCATGTAAAGATGAAGTATACCTTCCTTCGCCACCCCAAGTACTGTTGGGCGTTATCGTGACTTCACGGCAGGTATCGTCCTCCGTGTTGTACACGTAGAGCTTTAGAGAACGTGATTCGTGCGCTTCTATCAAAGTAAAAAGATCCTCACTCTCGTGAAGCGCCGAATCCGATCCGATAATATAATCTGTGAATGATCTTAAACCAGCCAATTCCGCGGGCGATGAGGGGTGAACTTCCTAAAATACAATGTCAAAATCATGCATCGATTTGATGTCGAATGATAGCTTTTAGATATGAATATTTATTCATATTTATAATTCCAGTATTGCTATTTAAATACGAAGTTACTTGCATCCGCCTACTTTTAGCTGGACTTAGGAATGGAAAGAATTTCTTTTTCTCCAGACGCATTGGCAAGTTGTCAGTGCTTGAACCACAGAAAGACACTACGGTACATCAGCGAATACGATTTGGCCATAAAATAAGGCAAGCACGATACAATTTTACGTATGCACATTGTTACCTCGTACCAGCCTCCGAATTTATGTGAGAAAAACATTGAAAGGATTGTCGTGAGAGCATCATATCAAATCAATGGTTTGTATAGAAATCAGAAAAACCGATGTAGTTTCTACCTTTTGATAGGAAAAAATAAAAGGTTCAGAACAAATAGTTTCGAAAAATACAATCCACTGCATTCGGAGTCTGTTTCAACTATTTCTGAATTTCATCCGATAGATTGGTGCTGGATTCTACTATATTAACAGATCGATATTGTAACGTTGCGTTACGATATCGAGACTATCCGAGAAAGGTGAGGTAAGCGGGCTGGCGTAGCTCAGTTGGTCAGAGCAGTCGACCGGCAATCGAGAGGTCCCGGGTTCGAATCCCGGCCCAGAAGCGCATCGCATTTTTTCCGATAGTTGTCTTGAGTTTTTTTCGGGGGATTACAACATATATAAGCTATATTTACACAAATTATCCTGAGCAACGTGTTTAGAATTTAGAACGAAAGATAACCTTTGTTAAAAAAAATGAATCAATATAAATTGCACAGTAATCAAAATTATATTTGCAATTTACTAATCATGACATCAATCTCATCTACCAGTTTACCTTCATATTATATTCAGATTTTCCAAACCTACAAATAGCTTGTTATGTGTACAATCTGCATATTCCTAAAATTTGCGGCGGTATCTGGGTCCAACCATAAACACGGTACCGCTCATACCGAACGCGGTTACTGTTATTTTTTTTTCAATACCACGATTTTTAAGACTATTTTTTCCGTACCGTAACAATCAGTTATTTTTGGAAATACCATCTTAATCCTCCAAGTCTTTCGAACACATTACACATTCTATTGGCAAAAAACGAATGAAACTAAGCAGGAGAACGGGATGCCTTTTCAATGAGAAACGACAATGAATTTGCCGATTTGGGATTGACTTGTTCAACCTAGATAGGTGGTAACTTTGTTAGAGTTTTCAAGCACATAGGGTTTTCTATGCGTATGCAAGTCTAGCATATAAAAAAAAAGGTTGAGCAATTTAATGTATAATAATATTACACTAGCAAATACTAGTATAATAATATTACATTATTTAGGTTTTTATGAAGACATTGGTATTTTCGGTAAATAAACACCATCATGTTGATTGAAAATGGAAAACACTTTTCATCACTTGTTCAAAGCACGAACCAATGGATAACAGGCCGAACACAAGAATGATTCCTTCTTTAATTTTATCGTATGCATTATAAAATACAATGGCAGACATGAACATCTATATATACTGCTGATTCCAAATGAAAATGTTGGGAGAATGCTTTTGTCAAAGTGCATGTTTCTTGCAGACATTTAGATCTCGGATCTCTTGAAGAAAAGCTAAAAGGCGAGATAAGTACAAGAGAAGTATCTACAAATTCTGAACCAACAATTATTGAAGACGATTATTCTTCGGTATATCAGACAATTCAGCTCTTAACCGGTGTGCTGGTCTAGTGGTTAGCATGCTTGCCCCTGAACCACAACATCGGGAGGTCGCACATTCGAATGTTAGTCTCGTAGTCTCGGAAAAAAATAAATACCGGCGGAACCCGGTGCGTTGGTCTGGTGGTTAGCGTGCTTGCCAGCGCATCGGGAGGTCGCCGGTTCGAATCCCAGTCGCGTACTTTCGCCGTGAACTGTTTTTCTTCGCCATTTTCGCGGCAAAAGGAGACTAGTTCCGTGACTGGGAGGCGAACTTGGGACCGACTGTATCAGTATAGGTTTTCCACACGTTCATTGTGCCCATGACAGATATGCATGGTGAAACCGTTACAAAGGAGGAAGTCAGCTGCGGCTGCAAGGTGGGGGAATGATGGGGGGAAAGCAAAAGTGTTGAGCGGTAGACATAGAACAGCCTTGTAAAAAACCAAAAAGGATGTGCACGTGAATGTTCAAAAAAATTTATACGGGCGTGACGTAGCTCAGATTCTACACGGATGCTGCACGCACCGTCCGATACATGGGTATGTCGCGTCTATGACTGTAGCCTCTGATTTATTTCTCGACAAAACGCGACTAGCTCTGAAGCTGGGAAGCGAACCTGGGACCGGCTGTATTGATATAGGTTTTCCGTCGTTTCCCTATACCCGTGGCAGAAATTTCACAGTGAATGCCATACAGTGGGAGAAGTCGGGCACAGCCGTAAGGTGGGGATGAGAAATTGAATATGGTGGGGAATGTAATAAGGAAGAAGACCCCATACAATGGAATCTATGATAAAAAAAATAAAGAATAAAAAATTAAACTCTGGATTCCAAAGTGATGCAGATCCAAATGGTTTTATCTGTTATCCAGCGTGAGCTGGCTTGAAAATTGATTCAACAATTTTGCAGTTTACTCTGTCTTTACCCGGTTGTTCGAAATATATTACGGAACTTTCGTGGTAAGCCATATGTATAGTTACCCTTATAGACGCGGAGGGTATTTGCTCCAGACATGGCTGTACTCTAAGGCTTTCAACATTAGGGAAATACAAATATTATCAAGAGAGAAACTGGTGCTGCAAACACATAATTGGATTAAAATTGAATTTGTGTTGTAAATTGTTTTTTGACACGGTTCAATGAAATTTCTGCAACAGAATTCATATCCATTTAATTTAGAATATATTCCGTAGTTGAAAGATTTTTTTGTTAATTGAAAAGTCATCCGATAACCTTGGTGGGTCACTGAATATTCCTTCTTATCCACAGATAGTACTTACTAGAACGTGCCAAACATTTTCATTAGCTCCCTCGAACGAACAAAAGCGTATGCTGACACCGAGAAGTCCATGTCCACCCCACGTCATGCTAGGTACTATGACCGTTTGTCTGACAGATTGGGTCTTGCTATTGTATACCGTAATGCTCAGTTCTTTGTCAACCCCAGCTTTCAGAAGATCCTTCAGTGTGTCGTTGTCTTGGTCCTGCAACAATGTTGTAAATAATTGCTAGGAGAGTGCGGGTAGCAGAATTGGTCGGGTCGGATTTGGTCGGGTAATCAGACTATGATCCGGAACGAGTACCCGCGACCAGACGGGTATACTTGAACTTTATCGAGTACCCGAGTTTTTCGAGTACTTGTCTCACATCGGGTACTCAATAAGACGTGTTACCGGAACACAATTTCAAATTTCCTTTTATAGTAGATAGCGCAACGAAAACGTTCTAAAACGGACGAAATAGACTCTAGCTTTATGTTCTCTACCCTTCGCCAATAGGTCAGAGATCATAACAAATACAAATAACTGATTCAATAATTTTCGTATTTTTGCTGTGTAGATTTACAATTTTTTCCGGCAAACTTCTTTTAAGACACTCGCATTTCAGGAAATATCGAGATATTTGAATGTCGAAAAACTGAATAAAAGCAAGATTCTTCGTCGAATTTTCATTAATTCTTTCTAGTGTTAACTTTTAATTTCGGCGAATCTTTCTTCATAATTTAATTTTTTGGTCATTTTTGAATTTTTTCCCAGAAAAAAAACTTGTTTTTCAAACGCTTATATCTCTGAAAGTAACCGAGATATTTTGAATTTCAAAACGTCAAATGTAAGCTACATTCTTCTTGCTCCGAATCAATGCAGGGCGTTGAATGTTGGTCTTTTTGGGTTTTTTCTCCATTTTAAAACCCATGTTAAAAAATTCCAAACTTTATTATTAAATTAAATATAAATAATAGATACAGATCTCCGAGTCATTTACGAATACCTGAAGTTTAAGAGTAGTACTCGACGTTTACGAGTATCCGAAATTTGAAAGTACCCCATGACCAAATTCGGGTACCCGATAGTGGCAAGTAATGAAAAAACGTAACCCGTCGGGTACCTGACTCGACCCGAACATCGGGATCCCGAATGAATCGGATACCCGCACACCCCTAATAATCGCTCAATCAATGCTCTCATCTAAATTCGTGTATTGTGGAATAAATATTACCAAGCGCGTATTGCCGATGGAAACAATAAAGTCGAAGAAGGCTTCCAAACCCGCTTTTTGTCCAGGTGAGCCGTCCTGGACCTGATAAACAAGATCGATACTTAAAATTCAAATCGCATAAGGTAAATAACATTACAAATTCGAAATGAAGAAATATTGCGGTTTCATCGTTTACCCGAAGTACGTGATAACCTTCGGTGCCACCACCGGGTATCTCCACGCTGTGAGAGGATCCCATTGTCACTTGTTAGTATTTCTCACGATTATGTGTTACTGAAGCAAGATAAATTGAAACAATTTTTGAACATGAAATTAATTGTCGAGCAGTTTAATAGATATTACAAAAATTACGTGGCATTAGATCTTATGACAAACTTCATGATGACGTTTGCGAATGCTCTGGTCTTGCAAGCATACCGCGATGAGCAAACGTATCGAGGAATCATTCCGCCGTTCAGTCTCCTGGTCAAGTATCTGATATTCACGTAACGAGATGTCGCTCGCCATAAGAACTTGTGGCGACTCCTCACCTTGTGTTCCGGCGCATTCTCAACGTGCGATGACTTCTCCGACCGAGCTCGTGCGAGCGTCGGGCCAATAAGAAGTGAGGACTTTCCCTACGCCTAGTGGCGTGTTCCCGCTAATTATTATTATTTGCGACGCTTCGGAATCGAGGGACTTTCCATCGACACATCCATGGAGCCTAGATACCAGGAGGTTCAGCGAGGCCTTTCAACTCGTCCCCAAAACGGGAACAAGAAATGATGGTGCTGGGGTGCTCCGGCACCTATATGTATATAGATATACGCTAAACATGGGTACGATCTAAGACAGATCACAGATGATGTACCTAACCCTCATTAGTGTCAAGGGATAACACCACTCTAGGATTTTGGAAAGACGTTTTCTTTCCTAAAAATACTTTGGTGTCATAAAAACAATATGCAATTGGTCCTGTAGCAATTTTTTTTATTTAAAGGTTCAATTACCGATTTGGCCGCAGCGCCTTGGAACGCGCGCTGAGTTGCTCGTACAACTTTAAACGCGTTTTTCTCGAAACCACTTTATTCGATCTCGGAAGACGGATTACTCGACCACCTTTGCCTGCATCGATTTGAAATTTTGATAGCAGCTTCACAATTACATTCTTTATGGGAGTAGGTAGCCGTTTTTTGATTAAATGTAAACTTCTTTTTATAAACAATTTACTGCTTTTTTTGGCAAAAAATCGATTTATTTCCTTCAAAGTGCGCTATTTTTGCAAAATTTGAAAGCAAATTTCTAGGTAGTCTTATAACTAATAAAACATAAATCATCATTTTTTTGGTTTTTGTTTCAGGTCTTATATTTTACGAAAAAACCGTTCTCCCGTGAAGATATATGTAAAAAAAAACACGTTTTTCTAGATGGGCTGTATCGCCGCCATTCTGAGTTTGAGTTTGAGATCTTTTCTCGCTTTTGCGTTTTTTTCCCGAACCGTCACGAGGAAATTATGAATCGGCGGATATTTCGACGTTTGATGTCACGATCGGTCTGTCGTGAGGTTAGAAACTCATCCGATCACTTTCACCTCGTTGACCAATATATTACTATACATGTAGGTGCCGCTGCACCCCAGCGCCATCACTTCGGGTCATTTTCGGGGACGCTTTTTTCAGCGCCTTTGCATTGCCGCTGAACCTCCTGGTATCTAGGCTCCATGGACACATCTCAGTTTTGCTTATCTATCAAGAATAAAGTTTATATTTTTGTGGGTAGTTAAAATGCAAGTCCTATTTACTTAACCCCACAAACAAGGAGACTAGAGTGAAGGAGTCCAAACCAGCCCCCTGGCACTGCTGGGTCTACCGTGTCTCGTTATTGTCGCCACGTAAACTAACCCACCATGCGGCGCTAGTAGTCACCCTCATGACCCCCACTCCAGTCGCGCAGCGTCTGCATAATTTGATTCGACGCGTCTGGAAAATTCATTGTTTAGAATAGAATCTAAAAGTATATGTGTATATAGGAAGGGATGCAATATATACACTTGTTGCAATATTATGTATTTAAAAATATTTATTGAACGAAATAAACAGATATCATTAATATTTTTTAAATAATGGATTAGTCACGTTGTACAATGTTTTGCGATTTTTTTCTTGTCGAGATTGTTTTTTTTGTTCTGCGTTGAGACGTGCAGAATATTGCTACATCCGCATCAATACGTAATATTGTATTATGTGTAAAAGAACACTATCGGCGTGTTCTATACACGGAAAAGAGAGCTTTTCATAGTTATACACGTCGTCCAATATAGACTCGAAAACACGTGTTGAATTGCGATGAGCCACAAATCGCTCTTCTAAAAAAATCACGAACCGGTACAAGTTTGCATTTGGGTGTATCCATGGATCTTTTAGTAGAGAATCTGTGATACATGCCTTGGGAAGAGTAATATTACTTTCTGTTGTTAGTAATGAATCTTTACATGTGATACATGTAAAGAATTACATCTTTACATCTTTACATACATCTTTTTCCCGAAAATGCTTGTCGCACACCGATTGACCAGACTTAATAGATTTGTCTGTGGATCCGATGGCTTTTCTCCATAATTCCAGGGCTTCTGGATCTTTTGGTACATTGAAAAAATGCAATTTTTCCTCGCTTGATTGATAACCTGACTTGCAGCCAAGCACCACGCACGCAGGCATTCTCAAATATAAGCACAAAAACCACAAAAGTTATTTTTTATTTTATCGCTCCACTAAAATTGTTTATTATTTTACCACACTACGATTTTTTTATTCGAGAACAATGACAGATCGAGAAAACGAAAAGAAATATTCACTTGGTTGACGCGACGAAAAAAATGACGGTCATGCGGGTGACTACAAGCGCCGCATGGTGGGTTAGTTACGTGGCGACAATACGGGGACACGTTACTGTTAAGAGAATTTATCCGAGTGTCAGCCCCCTGGTCCAAACTCTCTATCAAGGAGACTGGAGAGAAGGAGTCGACACTCCTGTCTCAAACAGTTCTTTCAATCGGTCACAGAGGTGTAATGCTCAGTTCCGCCGCAGGCGTCGCTAGTGTTCCCCAGAGCCCATAATATACAGTAATACAAAACTGCCTAAGGTGAAACTGACCGTGTTGTGGCGGCAAAATTGTTTGCGCCTGTCAAACACAAATATATCTGTCGTGTACACCAGCACAGCAGCTCTCGAACTATGTGAATAATAATGGAGATGACTCCTCGCGAGTCAATGAGATAAAGGGAAAAAGTAAACACTCTAGGTAGGAATTATAAAACAAATTTCAACTATTGATGGCAGTAAATTAAAAAATATATTCTTCCATGTTGTTTTTGTATTGAGTTCTTTTGGCATTGGACGAGTTCTTTGATTGGTTGAAACTGCTTCAATTCGCTAGTACAACCAGATAGCTGTACGAATGCAAAAGAAAAAAATTAAAACTACCGAGGCTCGAACTCAGAACCTTCAATACAGTAATCTAGCGTTCGACCAACTTCGCCACACAATCATTTGCCAATAAATATAATCTTCTCGTATTTAAGTGATTGCTGATCAGGCTTAGTCGCTTGAAGCGGCCCGATGGTGGCGAATGAGAAGTTCCAATAAATCTTGCACCTCTCGCCCACGACAACGGACTCAATATCTCCTGGTAAATAAGGCGGCACGGGCTCCCGGTCTATCCCATAAGAGTGCCGTAGATGGTAGTACAACACTCTTAGGGCCGCGTTATGGCGATGGATATAGCCGGAGACTGCATATACTGGGCAAGCCGACAGTAGATGCATTAGTGTCTCCGGCGATTGTTTGCATGATTGTTTGTATGCACGACACAAAGTGGCCATATTATTTTTTTTTTTCATTTTTTTTTATTAGACTTTATTGCTCCGGGCAACACACTTCCTCAGTTTGCACTGGGAAACATTCACCTACCCCCGGGGGTTAGGCTCGGTCTTAATCTAGACCGAACAATAACGCTGGGCGACACTCGAGAGTTCCGACACCACCTCGACTGCCGCCCAGTCAAAAAAACGCGCGAAAAGTCCAATGAATCGCTCTGCGATAGCCGCTCCCTCAAGCCAGAGGGTTAGCGGCTACCGCAGTCCACAATCGTGTTGCCTGAGTAAACGGAGGGATCCAAGTATGACCGCCTTCTGCATCCGACCTGCTAGCAACCGGACACCGGGTTTGCAAACCGGTATGCCAGCGAGGCCCGATACAAAAGACTCCTTCATCCCCCCTAGCGCACCGATGATGAGGACAACGAGAGTTACCCTGAATCCTCGGTGCAAACGACGTAGCTCGGCCAGGAGAGGCTGATACTTGAGCCGTTTCTCCTCTTCCTTTCGCGACACGTTCACTTCGGCCGGAGCCGAGAACTCAATGACATATATCGTCTTGTCATCGAAATCGAAGAGGACAACATCAGGCTTAGTCGCTTGTAGCGGCCCGATAGTCGCGAATGAGAAGTTCCAATAAATCTTGCACCTCTCGCCCACGACAACGGACTCAATATCTCCTGGTAAATAAGGCGGCACGGGCTCCCGGTCTATCCCATAAGAGTGCCGTAGATGGTAGTACAACACTCTCAGGGCCGCGTTATGGCGACGGATATAGCCGGAGACCGCATATACTGGGCAAGCCGACAGTAGATGCATTAGTGTCTCCGGCGATTGTTTGCATGCACGACACAAAGTGGTCGGCAGAGGCTGACCCAAAACGCGGCTGCGATAGACCAGGGTGTTGATGACTCCGTCTTGGCAGGCGCAGATAAACCCTACGGTCTCGGACATCAGTCCAGCTGACCGCAAGAAGGAAAAGGTCAGCTGGGTGGACAGCCCCTGTTCCTCGATGTGGTGAAAAAACACACCGTGCATGGGTCTGTCCACGTGCTGCCGAGTCAGGACAGTCTGCTCGGCAGCCCTGATTGCCCGCCGACGTCGGGACTTGGGCAACCGAGCGACGGAGTCTATTGGCAAGGCGCCACGCCGGCGCCGGCGGAACTCCAAGCCGAGGGTCTCTGCCGCACGATCTGCCGCCTTATAAAGAAAAGCACCCGCCCCATGAAGCTCATGCTGGTGCACAATCTCCAGGAGCGGGTCCGAGCTTGTTATCACATCGCTTGCTATTCCGAGGACCATGCGGTCATGAAGACACTCCAATCCCAAGAGCCCATGCCCGCCGCTCTGACGCAGCATATAAAGGCGCGGGGTGGAAGATCGAGGGTGCAGACTCCGTTGGATGTTCATTATTTTGCGTGTGCCGATGTTCAGCTGTTTAAGCTCGTCTCTGCGCCATTTGACGACGCCAAAGGAGTAGAGCAGGACCGGGACAGCGAGCATATTGGTGGCAGTGATCTTATTTTTCCCAGACAGATCTGATTTCCAGATCCGTCTGAGACGCCGCCTATACTCGCTGCGAGGGGCCCCCTTGACACCCTCAGCGTCTTGAAGAGAGCGCTGATCGATGCCAAGGTACCGATAAGACCCCCCGGCGTCCAGGTGTTTGAAGACGCTCCCGTCCACCAGCCGAACATCAGCCGCAACACCCTCTGCTCTCCCTCTCCTGAGATGAAGAACAGCGCATTTGTCCAATCCGAAGTCCATTCCCGCCGCCCGCGTGTACGTCGCTACGATGTTCAAGAGGAGCTTAAGCCCCGCCTCCCCGGGAGCGTATAGCTTGAGGTCATCCATATAAAATAAATGGGTGATCCCTCGCCCACGCTCCCCGGGGGGCCCCGCTTCGTACCCGCGTGCAGCTCGCAAGGCGATTGATAAGGGTAATAGCGAGATGCAAAACAGGAGGGGGCTGAGAGAATCTCCCTGGATAATCCCCCTCCTATACCCCGCCACTCCGGTCGACACGTTGCCTTCACTAGTCTTAACTGTGAAGCTTGTCTTCCAGAGCGGCATGAGCTGCTTAATGCATCCCACTATGTAAGGACTCACCGAAAGGCGTTCGAGTAGGTGTATAATCAGTTTGTGACTGACAGTGTCGAACGCCTTACGGTAGTCTATCCAAGCGACCGAGAGGTTACGCTTGTGCTGGACCGCGTCTTGCGTAATGCAACGGTCAACCAGCAGGTTCTCCTTACAACCTCCCAGTCCCCTCTTGGATCCCCTTTGTTCGTATATCTCCCGCCATGCAGGCTCGATCTCGTGCAGAACACGCTCATAAAGAATCTTTGTGAAGATCTTACAGAGCGCATTCAGACACGTTATCGGGTGGTAGTTCTCCGAATGCGACAAATCCCCTTTTTTGGGGAGTAGCACCGTCCTTCCCTCTGTCAGCCACGCAGGGATGGGATTATTATTATTTTTAATATTAGACTTTATTGCTCCGGGCAACACACTTCCTCAGTTTGCACTGGGAAACATTCACCTACCCCCGGGGGTTAGGCTCGGTCTTAATCTAGACCGGAACAATAACGCTGGGCGACATTCGAGGGTTCCGACACCACCTCGACTGCCGCCCAGTCAAAAAAACGCGCGAAAAGTCCAATGAATCGCTCTGCGATAGCCGCTCCCTCAAGCCAGAGGATTAGCGGCTACCGCAGTCCACAATCGTGTTACCTGAGTAAACGGAGGGACCCAAGTATGACCGCCTTCTGCATCCGACCTGCTAGCAACCGGACACCGGGTTTGCAAACCGGTATGCCAGCGAGGCCCGATACAAATGACTCCTTCATCCCCCCTAGCGCGCCGATGATGAGGACAACGAGAGTTACCCTGAATCCTCGGTGCAAACGACGTAGCTCGGCCAGGAGAGGCTGATACTTGAGCCGTTTCTCTACTTCGACGCTTATTATTATTATTATTTTTTTTTATTTATATATATTAGACTTTATTGCTCCGGGCAACACACTTCCTCAGTTTGCACTGGGAAACATTCACCTACCCCCGGGGGTTAGGCTCGGTCTTAATCTAGACCGGAACAATAACGCTGGGCGACACTCGAGGGTTCCGACACCACCTCGACTGCCGCCCAGTCAAAAAAAACGCGCGAAAAGTCCAATGAATCGCTCTGCGATAGCCGCTCCCTCAAGCCAGAGGGTTAGCGGCTACCGCAGTCCACAATCGTGTTGCCTGAGTAAACGGAGGGACCCAAGTATGACCGCCTTCTGCATCCGACCTGCTAGCAACCGGACACCGGGTTTGCAAACCGGTATGCCAGCGAGGCCCGATACAAATGACTGCTTCATCCCCCCTAGCGCGCCGATGATGAGGACAACGAGAGTTACCCTGAATCCTCGGTGCAAACGACGTAGCTCGGCCAGGAGAGGCTGATACTTGAGCCGTTTCTCCTCTTCCTTTCGCGACACGTTCACTTCGGCCGGAGCCGAGAACTCAATGACGTATATCGTCTTGTCGTCGAAATCGAAGAGGACAACATCAGGCTTAGTCGCTTGTAGCGGCCCGATGGTCGCGAATGAGAAGTTCCAATAAATCTTGCACCTCTCGCCCACGACAACGGACTCAATATCTCCTGGTAAATAAGGCGGCACGGGCTCCCGGTCTATCCCATAAGAGTGCCGTAGATGGTAGTACAACACTCTTAGGGCCGCGTTATGGCGATGGATATAGCCGGAGACTGCATATACTGGGCAAGCCGACAGTAGATGCATTAGTGTCTCCGGCGATTGTTTGCATGCACGACACAAAGTGGTCGGCAGAGGCTGACCCAAAACGCGGCTGCGATAGACCAGGGTGTTGATGACTCCGTCTTGGCAGGCGCAGATAAACCCTACGGTCTCGGACATCAGTCCAGCTGACCGCAAGAAGGAAAAGGTCAGCTGGGTGGACAGCCCCTGTTCCTCGATGTGGTGAAAAAACACACCGTGCATGGGTCTGTCCACGTGCTGCCGAGTCAGGACAGTCTGCTCGGCAGCCCTGATTGCCCGCCGACGTCGGGACTTGGGCAACCGAGCGACGGAGTCTATTGGCAAGGCGCCACGCCGGCGCCGGCGGAACTCCAAGCCGAGGGTCTCTGCCGCACGATCTGCCGCCTTATAAAGAAAAGCACCCGCCCCATGAAGCTCATGCTGGTGCACAATCTCCAGGAGCGGGTCCGAGCTTGTTATCACATCGCTTGCTATTCCGAGGACCATGCGGTCATGAAGACACTCCAATCCCAAGAGCCGAGACGGAAACACGATCACCCCAGTTTTGTGAGTGGTCGTTGAGGCGAAGCTCGAACCTTTTGCAGTTTTGTATTACTATATATTATGGGCTCTGGGGAACACTACCGATGCCTGCGGCGGAACTGAGCACTATATCTCTGCGACCGATTGAAAGAAATTCCTACATACAGACTAGGATAGGGAGTTTGGACTCCTTTACTCTAGTCTCCTTGCTTGTGGCGTCTCTGTCGCGCCACCATCTTGAACTTTGGTTGTCCAATCAGGACTCTTTTTCCCCAGCCAATACGCGTGCCCAGCCCCCTGACACTGGTAGAAAAATACTGCTCGCAAAATGTCCTTGCCGCACTGTGGCGCTGGTAGTCATGTGACAGGCATGCGTATATATGTATGTTGCACCGGTCTATCGAATATTTTACACGAATAAAAGTCTGTTGAGAAGTAAAGTTATCGCACGTCGATAGGCTCACTGCGCATGCGTGAGCAAAACTTAGTGTTAAGGCGCCGGAGCGCACTACTTGCGTTGCCGGTAATTTTTCGTTAGTTGGTCCGCGACCGTTGCCCACTAGACGTGTGCAATAAGAAGTTCCTTTGTTAACACAAAACTAATAAAGCGTACTTATATATTGTAAGTTATCTTTCTCTTTAACCCTATCGTCTCTCTTTCCCTTCGATAATCTCAACAGGTTATGGGCCCAGGCAAGCAGCCTGCGTAATACCCGATTATCGAAGTCAGAGAACGATAGAGAGAAAACGGTGATCTCGATTTTCTCTTCCTTTGTGGTCGACACGTGGTCGCCATTGTAGTGTACCGGTAAACGCGTACGGGAAAATAATCGAACGAAAATGGCGGAATCAACTCTGATAAAGAACATCAAGAAGTTTGATGGCTCGAATTTTCAAGCGTGGAAATTTCGAATGAACTCGATGCTTATCGCGAACGCGATTCAAGACGTCGTAACGGGCGCGCGAGTGATGCCGGCAGACGCAGATTCGGCCGATGGCAAAAAGTGGGTGAAAGACAACGCGACGGCCATGTGCATAGTTTCCTCGTCGATAGAGGATTCCCAGCTCGACTGTATGCTCAACTGCACCACAGCGAAGCAAATGTGGGACAAATTGGTGAGAATTCACGAGCAGAAATCAGTGTCGAACAAGATGCTCTTGCTACAAAAGTTCCACGGATATTGCATGGAATCAAACGAATCGGTTGTACAACACGTTTCCCGGGTACAAAACATGGCGTCTCAACTGAAGGATCTGGGAGAAGCGATTTCGGACACGGCCATAATGGCGAAGGTTCTTGGCAGCCTACCGGTAAAGTACAACGCTCTCCAGACAGCATGGGACAGTGTACCCGAACAAAGACAAACCCTTGATAATCTATTAGAACGATTATTGAAGGAAGAAAGAAGACTCGAAGGTGACGATGACGTCACTCGAGCGTTAGCCGCTGTTAGTCTTGGCGGGAACAAAAAGAAAAAGTTCGCCGCGAATCAAAACAATAACAGTGAGAAAAACCGCGAAAGTAGAAATACGAGTGTTGAGTGTTTCTATTGTAAAAGGAAAGGACACCTTGCTCGCGATTGCCGGAAAAAAAAAAGAGACAAAGACAATGCCGGTGAAAACCCTCGCGAGTGTGCGTTCGTCGCTTCGACAAGTGAACAAAAACAGCGACAAGTGAAATCGGAGACAGTGCCGAGTAGTGAGGTCGTAGAACGACTCATGGCAGTCGACACAAGCGATGTCTGGATTACCGACAGCGGTGCGTCCAGGCATATCACTTACCGGCGGGACTGGTACAGTGAGTTCGAACCAAGCAGTGGCGAGTCGATATCACTCGGGGACAATGGCGTGTGTGACGTTACCGGTAGTGGCACTGTGCTCATCGATAGACTAGTGAACGGTAAATTGTGTGAAGCTCGAATCGAAACCGTGCTCTACGTTCCGAATATTCGAAAGAACTTGTTTTCAGTTGGCGTATGCACTGAAAAGGGTTTCGATGTTTTGTTCAAAGGAAAACTAGTGACAATTAACCGTGACGGTGAAGTTTTCGGTGTCGGTGTGCAACAAGACAATCAGATTTACCGAATGCTCTTTAAAGTGAGAAAACCAAGTGTTGCGAGAGAAGCAAATGTGTCAACTGTCAACTTGCGTGTCTGGCACGAACGAATGGGACACGTAAACAATAAAGTTTTGCGCGAAATGACGCAAAAGGGGCTAATTCGCGGTGTGAAATTAGCGGACATTGACAATTTCTTCTGTGAATCGTGTGCCTTCGGAAAAGCACACAGGCTTCCGTTCAAGAAGAACGAGACAAAAAGAAACACTAAACCGGGAGAATACATACATTCGGACGTATGCGGACCATTCTCAACAGAGTCGATCGGTGGTGCAAGATTCTGCATAACCTTCAAGGACGACGCATCAGGATTTCGGTATGTTTACTTCATGAAACACAAATCTGATGTTTTCGACATTTTCAAGAAATACGAAAAGTTGATCGACAACAAATTCGGCAAGCCGATGAAGGTGTTACGTACGGACAATGGTCGAGAGTATTGCAACCGTGAAATAAAGCGATATCTCGAGGCTCGTGGTATCGAGCTGGTAAACACGGCACCTTACACTCCCCAGCAGAACGGGAAAGCCGAGCGCGACAACAGAACGATCATCGAGAGTGCGCGCACGATGATAACGGCAAAGAAACTTCCTCTGTCGCTATGGGCGGAAGCAGTCGGCACAGCAGTGACCGTGCTTAACCGAGTTCTGGCTACCGGTAAAGAGAAAACGCCATACGAGATCTGGTTTGGAAAAACACCAGATGTGTCTCATTTTCGAGTGTTCGGATCGGATGCGTACATGCATATCGACAAACAATTTCGCAAGAAATTAGATCCGAAGGCCACAAAGTTGATCTTAGTTGGATATCAGAACGACTCGATGAATTACCGTTTGTACAATCCACAGAATAAGAAAATATCTGTATCGAGAGACGTCACATTCAACGAGAAGTCGCAACTTGGGGCAGAAAAGGGGGAAGAATTCGAATACATCCTTCCAGCGGACGAAAATGAAGATGTGGCAGAACCCGTCGAGCCGCAACCGGAGGAAGAACGCCAGGAAGCTCAGGAAGAAACTGAAAGAAACGAACAACCAGAAGATCCTCGAGAAGAAGATCAAAATCAACCAGACAATGACAGACAACTGCGGGACCGTGCAAACATCCGACGACCCATACGGTATGAGATCGACTTCGCTGAATATAATCCGCCAAACACATTTCAGGAGGCAATGAACAGTGCCGAGGTAGAAAATTGGGCCGAGGCGATTCAGGAAGAGCTCGACGCGCACGAGCAGAACGAGACTTGGTCGATCGTACCAAGGAAAACGGATCGAAAGCCCGTAGATTCGAAATGGGTGTTCAAGGTCATACGAGACACGTCAGGCAACGTATACCGGTACAAAGCGAGACTTTGTGCACGAGGATTTCAACAAAAAGAGGGACTCGACTACACGGAGACCTTCTCGCCAGTCGTGAGATACGACTCGTTGAGAGTTCTATTGGCCATGGTGGCTGAACAGGACTTGGAGCTCACACAATTCGATGTGAGAACAGCCTTTCTTCACGGCAAGCTGAAGGAAGAGATCTACATGGAAATACCGGAGGGACTCAACATCAAGAAAGAAGAAAAACGTGGTTTCGTGTGTAAACTGAACAAGTCGTTGTACGGCTTGAAACAAGCACCCAGGTGCTGGAACGAAAAGTTTCGCGAGTTCTTAGAGAAATATCAGTTTCGCGAAACGGAAGCCGACAAGTGTATCTTTCGAGGACGGGTAGACGGTGTAGATGTATTTTTGGCGCTTTTTGTAGATGACGGACTCATCGCAGCAAAAACAAGTAAAGCCCTCGAGTCAGTAATAAAATCGTTGGGAAACGCGTTCGAAATTACGATCGGGGATGGAAAGTTATTTGTCGGGGTACAAATAGAACGAAATCGAGTAAAGAAAACCATGTTCTTGCATCAAGAAGCGTATGTGAAGAAAATCCTTAATAAATTTAAGATGATTGATGCAAAAGCGGCAAGTGTCCCTGCCGACCCGCACGCGCGACTAGTTCCAAACGATCGCGACGATGAAAACCCAAGCACAGTACCGTTTCGAGAAGCAGTGGGCTCGTTAATGTTTCTTGCGGTTGTGACGCGGCCAGATATCGCATATTCGGTAAATTCGGTTAGTAAATTTCTTAGCAATCACAACGAGAGCCACTGGCAAGCGGTGAAACGAATCTACCGGTACTTGGTCGGAACAACGAAAGTCGGGGTAATGTACAAAAGCGGCGGGAGTAACTCGGAGTTACAGGGGTTTTCAGACTCGGATTTCGCAAGTGACGTGGAGACGCGTAGATCTACCACGGGGTATGCGTTTTGTCTATCGAACGGGATTATGACGTGGTCGTCCCAACGACAAAAGCTAGTCACACTCAGCACAACGGAGGCTGAGTACGTCGCGGCAGCAGCGGCTGCGAAAGAGGCCATTTGGCTGAGGAAATTGTTAAACGATCTCGGGTGTCCACCGGTAACTGCTACAGTTTTGCGACTAGACAATCAAAGTGCAATCCGATTAATCAAAAATCCGGAGTTCCACAAGCGAACCAAGCATATAGACATTAAGCATCACTATGTTCGCGAAACTGTGGAGAGTGGGGAAATATCGGTAGAATATGTTCCTACTGATCAGCAGCTAGCTGATATATTTACCAAAGCACTTCCAAAGAGACAGTTTCAGCATCTATGTAACGGCTTAGGCATAGGGTCCTCGATGCACTCAAACGGCGGGAGTGTTGAGAAGTAAAGTTATCGCACGTCGATAGGCTCACTGCGCATGCGTGAGCAAAACTTAGTGTTAAGGCGCCGGAGCGCACTACTTGCGTTGCCGGTAATTTTTCGTTAGTTGGTCCGCGACCGTTGCCCACTAGACGTGTGCAATAAGAAGTTCCTTTGTTAACACAAAACTAATAAAGCGTACTTATATATTGTAAGTTATCTTTCTCTTTAACCCTATCGTCTCTCTTTCCCTTCGATAATCTCAACAAAGTCTATTGCAGATAACTTTATGGAAACAATTATTCGCGTGTATGATGGATTTGAACCATAATTTAATTGTTCAGCTTAGCATTATCAACTTAGAATATTTCTGTATATAATAATATATAACGTGGCAAATTTAGAATATTCTACATGTTAGTGTATCGGCAATTTGGTTCATATCATATTAAAAATAAAATCGTTCGACGGCACAATTATGACTTCATAAATCGTTCAAATCTCTACACGTAAATCGAGTACGTCAAAATCTCAATTTCGTATGCGAGACTCAATTTTACGGTTATATGGTTGATATGATTATTGAAAACTCACGTAAGTATATGTGGTATCGTGGCGAGGGAAATAATATACACGGGCATACGTAAGGTGAGTTTTGTGTTTATTGTCGAGTCCGGGTGCTACCGCGGCTCGTACGCGACTGACTCATCACTCGTTGTCTTCGTCGGATCATACACATATTTATACCTGTATCTTATATCTACATGTTCGACCCCTCTAGTACACTCCCTCCCCCTAATCTTTTTTTAAATCCCCTTTACCCACCGCCTAAATATTTGAACGCTTACAGTTTTTTCTTCTTAATTCTAAGCCGCTCTGATCGGCGCCGTGTCGATGTTTGCAGCGGGGCGAGTCGCCCCTCTACCTCCCTTTTCTTTTCGTTCGAAGTATTAATTCCTGCTTTAACTATTTGATCTATGTGCCTTTTCCAAATCAAACCGTCCACGTCCACTAGGTACACTACGGTAGATAATTTTTCTCGAATTCTTGCTTGAATCCAACGCGATGGATTTGTTCGATGGTCTTTAACCAAAACTTTTTCTTCCGCCCTAAATATTTTCTGTGGTTTTCCTCCTTTTTGCGCCTTTTACTGCTCGATCTTATTCTGGACTCGGTCTTTCATATTTACTTTGAGTAAATCTAGCTTTGTACGGAACCCGTACTGTAACATTAACCGCGCAGGCGACACGCCTGTCGTACTGTGCGGAGTTGCTTGATACTGCTGCAAAAAATTTGTTACCGCATCTTCTACCGTGCTCCCCGATCGGACGGACCGTTTTAAACTGCGCTTGAACGTTTTAACTGTATTTTCGGCTAACCCGTTGCTTTCGGGATGGTACGGCGGTGAAAGAGTGTGACGAATGCCGTTTTGCTTCATAAAATTTCGGAACACGTCGCTCGTGAATTGTGTACCATTATCCGTATGAACCTGGTTTGGCAAACCAAATCGCGCAAAGGCTTCTGTAAAGTATCGAACTGTACGCTCCGCATTTGTTCTTTGTAGGATCCATATTTCCACCCATTTCGAGTGCGCGTCGGTTATTAGGAGATACATTTTATTAAATAGCGGTCCCGCAAAATCAGCGTGCAGACGCTCCCACGGCTTATCGGGCCACGGCCACGCTTGTAATGCACTTTTCGGCGGATTGTCCCTGATTTCCGCACACACGTCGCATGATTTTGAAACAAGTTCAATATCCTCGTTCATATTTGGCCACCAGATATACGATCGCGCCAGGCTTTTCATTCTTGTAATCCCCATATGGCTTTTGTGTAATTCCTGTAACAATGCTGGCCGTAACGATACCGGCACTATTACCCGATACCCCCATAATAAACATTCGTTAGTTACATGTAATTCGTCTTTCCTTGTTCGATACGTTTTTTCTTCGGGTTCCTCGTTTACCTTGTCGCTCGGCCAACCCATTTGCGTGTACATAATTATTTTCCTTAATACCCTATCTTTACGTGATTCCTCTTTTATCGATTTCCAAACGCTTCCAATCGGATACTTCTGATAAAACGATGAATTTCTTTTGAAATTGCGGAGAATGCGGCGCTAGCAATCAACGCGAGAGAATGGCAAATACACGGTCGCGTTATGAGATCGGGGTTATTTTCCGATAGAAATGTACGGAACGACGAATGTTTGCCGACCATTACGGATGCGTTATCGCACGCGAGACCGAGAATGCTGCGCAAGGGAATTTGTTTCCGCAAAAGCGAATTTTTGAACGCTTTGAACAGTTCGCCGCGTTCAAATGAAGCATCGTCAACAATTCTGTCCTTACCGTCAGCGTACTCGGCTCTACGTAACGGACCATTAACGACATCCATTTATCGTTTGTACAGTCTGATGTTTCGTCCACGTGAATTGAAAATTTGTTTTCGCGTAGTACTCGCATTATTCGGTCGGCTTCTACTACGCTAACAACCCTGTCCATGGAGCCTAGATACCAGGAGGTTCAGCGAGGCCTTTCAACTCGTCCCCAAAACGGGAACAAGAAATGATGGTGCTGGGGTGCTCCGGCACCTATATGTATATAGATATACGCTAAACATGGGTGCGATCTAAGACAGATCACAGATGATGTACCTAACCCTCATTAGTGTCAAGGGATAACACCACTCTAGGATTTTGGAAAGACGTTTTCTTTCCTAAAAATACTTTGGTGTCATAAAAACAATATGCAATTGGTCCTGTAGCAATTTTTTTTATTTAAAGGTTCAATTACCGATTTGGCCGCAGCGCCTTGGAACGCGCGCTGAGTTGCTCGTACAACTTTAAACGCGTTTTTCTCGAAACCACTTTATTCGATCTCGGAAGACGGATTACTCGACCACCTTTGCCTGCATCGATTTGAAATTTTGATAGCAGCTTCACAATTACATTCTTTATGGGAGTAGGTAGCCGTTTTTTGATTAAATGTAAACTTCTTTTTATAAACAATTTACTGCTTTTTTTGGCAAAAAATCGATTTATTTCCTCCAAAGTGCGCTATTTTTGCAAAATTTGAAAGCAAATTTCTAGGTAGTCTCATAATTAATAATATATAAATCATCATTTTTTTGGTTTTTGTTTCAGGTCTTATATTTTACGAGAAAACCATTCTCCCGTGAAGCTATATGTAAAAAAAAACACGTTTTTCTAGATGGGCTGTATCGCCGCCATTCTGAGTTTGAGTTTGAGATCTTTTCTCGCTTTTGCGTTTTTTTCCCGAACCGTCACGAGGAAATTATGAATCGGCGGATATTTCGACGTTTGATGTCACGATCGGTCTGTCGTGAGGTTAGAAACTCATCCGATCACTTTCACCTCGTTGACCAATATATTACTATACATGTAGGTGCCGCTGCACCCCAGCGCCATCACTTCGGGTCATTTTCGGGGACGCTTTTTTCAGCGCCTTTGCATTGCCGCTGAACCTCCTGGTATCTAGGCTCCATGACCCTGTCGATTAGCTTTGTTGCTTTTGTTTTGCCGACTGTCATAGCCTGCAACACAGCAGGCTCTTGACCGATGAGTTTAAATCACGGTCTTACATACAGGTCTGGAAACTCGATGAAATTCGGCCGGTGGGGGTGGTTCCACTATTGAAACAGGAATCGTGGTGTCGCCAGTATCGAGGAGTCACTTTTGACAGCGAACACATTACCTGAATATGGTCGTCGAGTAACCGCGAAGTAATGCCAGTCCTGCGTAGTACCGGAGTGCAATAAGGCGTACAGAAGCCTAAAAGTGAAACCGTCCATGTTTTGCAGCTATATAAACTGCTGTCAGTATATGGCGTGATTAAGCCTCCAAAATATGGTAATTATACCATTACAGAATGACCTGAGCCGCAGATTTTGATATCGCTAAGCGATCTGAAAGCTTTGAGTGGCGAGAAATCGGAACCCAAAATAGTCAAGTATCGTGACGAAGTCCGACGAAAATTAGACACCGTTTCAGATAAAGGAAAATGGGAGACTGACGATGTCATCGGGTACCCTGTCGATCACGATTATATCCTTCCACTGGCTATGGACTGTATAGTTTATTACGCGACAGGTTTTTTTATTTGAACTAGTTTTTCATGAAGCAGGCTTCTTGTTAAGGGGTTACCCCCACTTGCGATTTTGAAAAAATCGATTTTTTTTATTCCATTTTTTTGAAGTATAAGTATCCGGGCCCATACTTCTGTATGGGCCCGGAATAGATGACTCTATGTAAGTTTACAAAAAAAAAAATTTCTTCGTGTAAACTGAAATTGCAACTTTAAACGCGTTTTTCTCAAAATGGCATTTCTGAAGTCGGTGACCAAGATTACTCGAACACTAATGAACCGATCTTCTTGAAATTTTGCAGGCTTATTTAATACATAAAAATGTAGTCTTTAATCGTTCGATTTAAAAAAAAAATGGCCGTTTTATAGTCAAAAAACGGCCGTTTTTTTTTTCGTTAAAATCGAACCATTAACTTTGACTGTCCGCCATTTTGTGAAAAATGAATATTTTTTAAAATCCTTCGATTAAAGACTAGTTTATACTTATATTTGACTAAATCCATCCGCATTTTTTTTTCAGATGATCCACTTCGCCGCAATGTTGGTCACCGCAAACCGTGTATATGAAAACATTATTTCATTGACGGCCATTTGCTACTAAACAATGTAATATTTTTCAATAAAAAAATTACTGAAAGTTCTTCAAGATGTGTTCTTTAAGATGGTATATTGATCGATTAAAAAAGTTTTGTAGTTTTCTTTAAAAAAATTCATGAAAAAGGCCTTTTTTGCGCTACAAGTGGGGGTAACCCGTTAACTCAACGTAGGTAGCCGTAGAATAAACTAACAACTCTCATAGCACGATGGTAGAATTGTTGAAATCATCATCCCAGTACAAAGAATTGTTTTTAATTCTTTCGCTACTATTAATTACAGGTGATAGTTTAAATAATATATATTTATCTAACATCATCGGTTTTATGTCTATCACGTTTGATGCGTTCCTTTTTAATGGGACGTAAGTTAAATTCAAATAGAATCTTAGATTTGAATGCAATTTTTTGCACTTCGCAGTGTTTATGTTCTGTGTTTGTCAATAAATTAATAAAACCATAACGTGCATACTTTCAGGGTATTTATGCAAGCAAGTTCTGAAGAGATATGATGCGTGTGTCATCTGTCGCGAAGGGGTCTGCTTGAGTTCTAATAGCTCACCTGCTCTTTCTAAATTGGTGGATATGAAATCTCGTGGCGGGTTAGTCCATGCCAATTCAAAATTCTTTAATCTAATACACTACGTTGAAACGTGTTTTGCGAAGCATTCCTCAAAGGTTAACGTGTTTGATTTAACACTCGAAGATGTATAACGGGATAAAGTTTTCCTTTCCATGTGAAAAACATGGTTCGGATATCTTATTATACGCGATAATTTATTACATTAGGTTGCGCATGAGGCAAAACGCCGTTGAAGAAAATATGAACAAAAAAAAATTAGTCGCAAAAAAATATGTCTAAATTGACAAACCAATGAACGAACGATCAACAAGAAGTAAATAAAGGTTTGGTTTTTTCGTTATTTTGTACGTTCCACTAAAAATCTTCCTTATTTCCATTATAAGACGCCATTATTTGAATTGAAAGAGATAAATATTTGTTATTATACGATTGATAAACCCGAAATTATATTTGCGCTGTAATTTAAAATGCTATCTCCATATATAGTGTTAGGAAAAACAACAGATGATGAACACGTATACGTAGAAATATTTGCAAGCAGTAACTCCGATAAGTACTGCTTGCAAGCATTCGTGAGTGAGAGAGTATTGTTGTCTCTCTCGCACACTGACTCCTCGATTGCAGCGCCTCTCGCGGCGAACTTCAGCAAAGGAACCATGTGAACTAACGGAGTTTCCAGACCTGTATGTAAGACCGTGGTTTAAATAGACTGAGCATATCTGGTGCGACCGTCATCGCAATATTATGCTCAGCCAAAAAAGTCGCGAAACGAATCTCAGCAACTTGTACTCGTTCATTGAAGTCAAATTCAGCACCAGAGGCAGCTGAAAAACTCTCTTGAGTACAAGTTGCGCCCGGAACATACGCAGAAGGCGTAGTGTTCCCCGAATCGAGCGATCCTACACCCAATACACTCATGTTTTTCACATGCACTTCTGACTTGGAATGCCTCTCTATCTCATAGTTGCTACATGACAGCGTTGTTCCGCAAGCAAGGCAATAAAATTTATCAGGTTGCGATGCAACAGTCTGAACCCATTTTTTCCACTCTGGATGCTGATCGTACCATTCGTGTTGAAAATGTTCCTTTTTAGCCAGTTTCGGCTTTTTTACTGCGGGCTCATCCATGAGGAAAAAAATCAAGAGTTGAAAAAACACAACCCAAATATCGAATAAATGAGAAAAAAATAATTTAAAAAACACCAATGTTACGAGGCACAGAGTAAAAAAATCGCGTTTCACAAAAATCTTCAATCGCGTTGCAAAAAAATCCCGGATCGCGGTTCACAATAATCCCGAATCGCGTTGCACAAAAATCCCGAATCGCGTTGCACAAAAATCCCGGATCGCGGTTAACAAAAATCCCTAATCGCGTATCACGAAAATCACGAATCGCGTTGCACCAAAAATCCCGGATCGCGGTTCACCAAAATGCCGAAACGCGTATCACGAAAATGACGAATCGCAAATTACGTACGTTTAAATTTTTTAATTATTCCGATCGGTACGAAGACAATACGAAATACGAGACTGTCGAAACAATCCAGTCGAATAACGACGGAACAGCATGCTTTCCCTTATGAGGCGTTGAAATTGAAATATAAAAACAAAAACGAGCGAGCGACGTTTCTTGGAAAACAGTGGCAGGTTCAGATTTGTTACATTTGAATACATTGTATGATTTCTTGAATAAACGATTCGCCCCATAGAAGCCAGGAACGCTACCAACGGGACCATCTTATCGCTTGTGTTAAAAATGCACTTTCTGGCACTTACGATTCGCGGCCGGATGGATGATTGACTTATTTTTGGGGATAATGCTTTATCGCTTGATGAAAATATATGAGAATGAATATAATAATACGAATATAAATATATTTCCGCTTACTTTTATGAATTACAATTTATTTGGCATAGGGACGGGTGTGAGTAAAGCGCAAACAATTTTTTAGAAGATAAATAAGTTGTAATTTAGATTCATTATTACATTTAAATTAATGTACAAACTAATAAAATAAGCGGTCGGAGTGCGCGATACATTTTTCGACACTAAAAGATTACTAATTAAAATAATAATGATAACTAATACAAATAACTAATCAAATAAGAATTAATGGTAATAATAATTTTAAAAAAACACTGAGCGCGGGGACGATCCCGCGCCCTTGCGGACCGAAGCCAGGAACGCTACCAACGGGACCATCTCATCGCTTGTAGATCATGTGCACTTTTTGGTACTGACGATTCGCGGCCGGATGGATGATTGGCTTGTTTTTGGGGATAATGCTTTATCGCTTGATGAAAGTATGAGATTTAATATAGTAATACGAATATAAATATATTTCCGCTTACTTTTATGAATTATAATTTATTTGGCATAAGGACGGGTGTGAGTAAAGCGTAAACAATTTTTTAGAAGATAAATGAGTTCTAATTTAGATTTATTATTATATTTAAATTAACGTATAAACTAAAAAAATAAGCGATCAGAGTGTGCGATACATTTTTTGTATACATGAATAATGCAGAGAATCAAGAGATAAATAAGCATTGAAATCATCTAAAAGCCTCGCGCATGCCGTCGGGTGACGTCACGCGCGAGTCATGCTCAGATTGCATTTTCCCTCGAAGCCTTCGTTTCGGCTTGACCGCACATGAACGTGCTCAGCGTCCATGGATTGGTGTAGCTGCCGAAGATGTCCGAGCGTCGCTCGCTCACGGACACGCGCTACTAAGATTGTGTGATTGGCCCGCAAAAGACTAGAGAGGGGGTAACTATTGCGCGCGATCTGGCTGCACTGCTTTCACTCCCCCATAAGGGTGGGTTCCGGAAGTTCAAAATCGTTGCCAATTTTTCTATGGCTTTCGTTAGGTACTAGGAACGATCGGCGCAAATAAAAAACTGGGAATACCTTTATCGCCGGAAATTCAGTTTTTTCGAATTTCACCCCCTCTCCCACCCCCGATAAGGGCGGGTTCCGAAAGTTGAAAATCGGTCCCAATTTTTGTGTGGGTCTCTTTAGGTACTAGGAACAATTAGCGGAAATAAAAAACTGAGAAATCCTTTACCAGAGAAAATACGATTTTCATTCGACGTTCACTCCCCCATTAGGGTGGGTTCCGGAAGTTGGAAATCGTTGTTAATTTTTTTGTGGCTATTCGTAGACGCCCAAAATTGATGCCGTAAATAAAAAAACTGGGAATGTCATTATCACCCGAGACATAATTTTTTTCTCATTTAACTCCTCAATAAGGGTGGATTCTGGGCCACCAAATTTTTTTGAACGTTTGTATAGCCTATACAGATATTCTGGAGTCATAATGTACCCGAAAAAAATTAATTGAAATTTTTTACAAAATCAAAGTTTTTCGTTGGAATCCAACGATGCAAACTTCAGGCTCGTGAACGTCTAACGAATCATTGCTTTCAACCCTTGTAGTTCTTCGCATGGGCACTATTACGAGTACAACGAAAGGTGAGATTTTCCCAATCTTTTTCATGCGAACAAAGTTTCTTTGGAGTAAGCGGTCGAGAAATTTGTGTACAGCTCAGGAATATCAGCAAAAAGCTTGTGTCTCTTGAACAGCGCAGAAATACTACGAAGTGCAGCTTTCGCACTCACCGTACGCATAGTTATAAGCGCTAACTCAAGTTAATCCATTTGTCTTGACAACAGGAAATGTAATTTTCCATTACAATGAATATGTATAGAACAACGGGAGCGGAGCTTGTTCACATAGTTTTGTAATGCATCCGCATTGTTTGGCCCTAGAAGGTGGAAAATTATTGAGCTTATTATTTATAATATAATTATAAATGCTTTGAACACAAATTAGATTGTGAGACTGTAAGAGTGACAGACCTGAACTTGACTACGAAAATATTTCAAGTATGGCCGAGTTGCATGTATTTAGATTTTCCATTTCTCTATTTGTATTATTAAAGAGCGTCTTCTTTATGTAAATTGAGGTCGTGAATCTCTATCAGCGTGTTTAAAAACGTGTGAGGCATTTTCACAGCCGGCACCGACCAAAAACAGTTTGAGCATTTAAGGAGAATTCATTTTCGTTCCAAAAAAAGTTTGAGCATTTAAGAAAAATTCATTTTCGTTCCATTCAAACGATGCAAACTTCAGCGTCATGGAGTTGGGATCACAAAGATTAAAATAACAAAAAAATTATGAACATTTTTCAGTGATTTTCAAATTGCTCTATCTCCGCGAAAAATCATCGTAGGAGTAAATTTAAAAAAGCATTTTGAAGGTTAGAATCTTTATATTTCAAGCTTCTAATTAACGAAATTGTGTGCTCTTTTGTTATCAATAAATCATAAGAAACGTCGCAACGGAAAATGTCCTATTTTTGTCTTGAAAAGGTGTACAGACAAGGAAAAATTTGTTTGATTAATGACGCAATCAGACGTATTTTGCTTGGATCACCCTTTCTATTTTGAATTTTGAAACCAGTATATATCAATTACATGATCAAAGTCAAACGACGCTTTTGACTTTAATAATCAAAACTCATGGGCCAATCATCGTACACGATTTTAAAGGACCGTTCTGGAAAGCTGAACGTACGCTCTTCAGAGTAAGAAAAAATCCATTTTTAATCAATTTGTTTTCTGTAAGATGTGCAGTTAAAGATGTCAAAAATGCCGTTTATTCTTTAAATTACAAAAGTTACGACATCTTTACAGCTAGCTATCGCGAATATTATATTCAGGCATTTTTTCCAAGTTGATAGTGTCCACAAAAAGTATGCTAAGCGTAAAGTGGTCCCGATTTTTTCCCTGCAGCCTGAATGATGAAAGTTTTGAATTTGGTAAAAGAAAGATGAAGAAAAACCATTATTATTTTCGGCCACTATTATTTCGCTTACTCGGTAAAAAAAATAGTTTTTCGACATTTACCGGTATGTTCACTCATGTAAAGTGAGAATTTGTCAAAAGAAAAAAATTTAACTTCTTTTCAATAAACAAAAATCCCTCAAAAACGTTATCGCTTGTTTTACTATATAAAAAATTCTGATTTATCTCAAATATCTCAAACGATACTTTTTATTAAAGGTCAAAAAATGGTTTCATTATACTTCTTTAATGCAAATGTACAAAGAAAGTGAAATCACTTTTATGAAATAGCCAAGCAAGTTTACTAGTCATGTTGCACATTAAATGGTTAAAGCTTAGGAATAATATTTATGAAAATATTTAATTTAAAAAAGTCATATTACTATACTAATAAGAAATTGATATCACCATTAGATAAAATTACAAAGTAGGTAACACACAAGTACACTGGAAATGCTGTGCAACGACTTGGCGTGAATGGCTGAAAAAAAAATTCGGCGAAGGATTTCGTCATCCCAACATCCCAACGGTCGGATTAACAAAACATAAATTGTCACTTGATTTATTATGCAAATGAAAACCAGATTCATGTGGAGTACGAATCAAAGAAGTGATGTACCCTTCGACCACACGGCACTTGAAATGTTAATTTATTTGTATTATACGAAAAAATGTATCTAAAAGTATTTACCTTTTATTCTATAACACAATAACCGCATATCTCATGAAATATATTGCGTCTTATAGACTTTGATATAATGAATAAAGTGTGCATGTCTAAACCACAGGATCGGCAGGTTTAAAAGTTAGCATTACTGTTTTATCTTCCTGCTGGTGGAAAGAGAAATTTCGTACCGATAAAGCTCCAGTAGAAATGATTGCTAATAGCCCTTGTACTTGATGGGACATAATAAATTGGAATGTTCCTAATACCCCTGTTAGCCGACGCCACGTTATAATGTAAAATTATATATCCATACATATATCGACGCAAAAATGATTTTCGCGGGCGGTCGGAACGGAAAATTCTGTATCTTCCCGAGATTTTTCTTAACCATGCACGCCAAGTCGTTGCACAGCATTTCTAGTGTACTTGTGTGTTACCTACTTTGTACTTTTATCTAATGGTGATATCAATTTTTTATTAGTATAGTAATATGACTTTTATAAAATAAATATTTTCAAAAATATTATTCCTAAGCTTTAACCATTTAGTATGCAACATGACTAGTAAACTCGCTTGGCTATTTCATAAAAGTGATTTCACTTTTTTTGTACATTTGCATTAGAGAAGTATAATGAAACCATTTTTTGAACTTAAATAAGAAGTATAGTTTGAGATATTTGAGATAAATCAGAATTTTTTATATAGTAAAACAAGCGATAACGTTTTTGAGAGATTTTTATTACTTGGCGTTTTTTAAAACTTTTTCTATTATGCCGCGAATTTTCTCCCCAGAGATGGAAATTTCGATGGATATCCTCATCGCCTTCGTTGGCTCATTCACCTGACCTTCGCAATAAACTCGCCGTTGAGATAGTCGATTTTTAAACGAATCGCAGTCAACAGGTTTAGACGTTTCCTTAATTTCGGTCGCGGCAACAGTTTTAGTTGTTATTGTCGCCAAATTAACGATTTTATCACAGCATATTTCGGTTTCATTTTGTTCGAGTGATTCTATCTCATCTGACATTCCGGATTCGTCCTCGGACAGGTTAATGACATTTAATTTAAGCGTAGCTGGGAAGTCTTCCGCATTCTCGATCGTCCTTGAACAACCACCGACCCTATTTTCTTTATCAAGGGTTTTACTCCTTTCTATGTTAATCGTTTGGTTATCCAATACTGCTTTTTTCAATGCTCTCATTCCTGCTGGTGCCTCTTTTGAGCCCTTTTTGTCAATAACCTGAGGCGTAGTTACTGCGGGCTCGGGGAGTTTCCCTGAACCAGAGTACACTTCAGGCTATCATGGCCGATTTTTAGGCATTTCAGGCATACAACCTGCCGACTGGCGGTACAGAAGCGCGTCGAATGTCCCATTTGCCCACAGTCATAGCAGAACATTTTGCTCGCGTCAAAGTAATTTCTTGCAAAATTGCTTTTTCACTGATCTGTAGATATCTTCGTGCTGTGGTGTTGCTTGTCGGTTTTGCCAAACTGTTCCAGACTTTTCTCCAATCATTGTAGTACTAACGATTTATAATTTTGATTTTGCGAATTTCTGGGACTTCTAGAAAATTTGTGCGCAAAGGATTTTAGGTAACTAGCTCGTTCGTTATCCTCTCCCTCGTTACCTGTCGATTCGTCACTATCGTTTTCCACGGTAAAATCAAAACGGTCCTGGACATAGTTTAACTCAGACTGTTTCGTCTTCGAGCGAGTGTTTCGAGATTTAACAGACCGGTAATTATGCATAATCGGGGCACCACCCTAATTTCATTTTTTTTCGCCATGAAGTTGTTGATTCCATTATAGTAAGTGATATTACGTCGGGGGAGGTTAACATTTTCTATTAATTCCATAAATTATGGAATTTTGAAGTTTCCGGAAGAACGTGATGAGATAGGGCATTTTCCAACATTTCAACGCCTATGTTGGGGTCGGGGGTTGGGGATTCATAGAAAAAGCTTTTCCGAAAACCCAAACACACACACAGCACACATAACCCAAACCAACCCAAACATACAAAGACACACACAAACACACACACACGCACGCACGCGCACACACACACGCACGCACGCGCACACGCACACAAACACACATACACTCACGCACGTACGCACTCACGCACGCACGCACGTACGCACGCACGCACGCACGCACGCACACACACACACACACACACACACACACACACACGTTAGTGCGTGTTCTCGACATGCAGGGTGGTTAGCCCTGCACACCGGTGGCTATTGCGAGAGCGCTGAAGGCACTCCCGGGAGGTGGGCTCGCCGAGATCCCTACACCAAAGCGTGTAAGAAGTGTTAGTACACCTATGACGTGTTAGTACACCTATGAGTCAAGGTAGTGAATGCAATTTTTTAACCGAGACCTTGTACTCAACACACACACACACACACACCGCACACACAGCACACAGCACACAGCGCATAGCGCACATCACACAGAATCCAAACAAACCACAACACACACACAGCAGTTTTTCATCTGCATAGCGTGTGAAAAACTGCTGTGCGCGCGCGCGTGTGTGTGTGTGTGCTCTATTCGTGGTCATACCCTCCGACACGTTATGGAATTCCGGACACCACGTGTTTCCGGAAACTTCAAAATCCCCATAACTTATGTAATTGATAAAAAATGTCAGCCTCCTCCGCCAAAATATCATTAACGGTGACCAATTACAAAAGGTTAGGCCAAAAAAAATGTTGCCATTGAAATTGGGGTGGTGCCCCAATTATGCACAATTGCCAACAGATCTTTTGTGCAGGTAACTTCGTTCATTTATTTAATGCAACAGTTCATTGTAATCCCGCAGTAGCAAATTCAAATTTTTAAATGGGAGTCGCGGATTGAACTTTGCAAGAATCTGTTTTAATTGCTCTCGAAATTCCGGGGGCTGTTGCATTCGTTCGAAAATAAGTCGTGCCCTACAGGCAAATTCTGCGAGAGTCTCGTCTTTTTCAGGTTTTAAATCTCATATCTCAACAAAAAGGTAACCATCCGCTTTTTTAACCCCCCCCATTGGTAACGAAAAGCCCTTGAAAACTCTTTCCACGTTCGCCACGACTTTTTATTAACAAGGTACCAGAATCGGTAAGGTCCTTCGAATAGCTTTGATAAACAAGGTACAAATAGATCTTTATGTACTCCATTCGTACTTAAGTAGTCTTTTAATATAAAAAAATTGATCAGGGTATTTTTCTGTCTTAGGGAAAGTAATTTTCCAAGTCCAAATTATGCGACCGATTTTTAATGCGACAGCATTTTCGCGACTGTCGGACCTTAAGGGTGAGTAGCTATCCCTATTATAGCGGTGATTATTTTGGAATGGTATGTCTCCCTGCGTGTCTCGACTGTACATGCTATTTGGGTAGTTCAAACCTTCGTCATCGCTCGAATCACTAGTTCTCCATGATAAGGCGTCTCTTCTTGGTATAAGCGGGACCGGATTCATCCTACGATTCTGATTCGGAACAGAAGAGTTTTCCAATTGTTCACCGGGTACATTAGGCAGATGGTTGACGCGACGGCTTCGGTTATGAGCGTCCCAAGGTCTTAGATTCCCATACCCGTATCGTGAATTGGCTTCATCCGGATCAGGCAGCATGGGATATGCACTATGCGTTAGCTGACAATATTTTTGTTCAATTAATAGCGTATTTTCATAAACAATCCGACCGTTTGGTAGTGGGTGGCTGACCGACAGCCTAATCATTCGACTCGAGGTCGTGAGGTTGCTTATTTGCGGCATTGGTTCCGCTTCAGTACGAATATTTGACTGCAGAGGGTTTGCAGTCGTGGTATCAGTACGGTTAGTCGCATGGTTCTTCTCTCGGAAATGAACTCTGCGTATTGCCTTCTCGGCTGTTTCGTTACTATCAGAAACTGGCATGAAATCGATTTGATTATCAGTGCTTTGAAACGGAACAAATGCTCGTGGATAATTCGTGATTTCTTTTCGACACGAACGAGGTTCACAACGTCTCGACGCCGCTAAGTTATCACAATTCATTTAATCGGATTCGTCGTCGCCCAGATATTCCGATATCGGATCGCGGGCGTTATCTCTTTCTCCGCTCGGGTGGTAATCTCCTGAAAGCCTTGCTGTCCCCGTGTCGGAATTTTGGACCGCGGGATTCGCATTGGTATTTTCGGGGCTTGAATACTCAGTAATTTATTGAATTTTATTAATAAATTGTCAACCGTATTTTTCACGGACTCAATGGCAGTCAATCGTTCGCCAAAAGCGTCTAAACGTGAGCAAACTCTTTTCAACGTATTATCAGTCAGCGTGTCTCCCAATGTCGGTCCTGTCGGGGGCGTAGGCGTTATTTGACCCCTACCTCTACCGACCTGCGAAGTAGGCTGTTTCATACTTGTTCTCACTGGTACACCTACAACGCCGCTCGATTCATCGGTTCTAACGATAATTTCTCCTTCTATTTCTCGATTGCTATTCGCTATGATTTGGCTGCGTTGGTCCAAGGACGCAGTTTGGTTCCGACTACTCGATGGCGACGTGGCGTGAGTATTTTCGTTCAGACGACTCTGATTTTTGTTGGGTTTTCTCTTCGGTGGGGAGAAAAACATCGAAGTCATGCTTTGGTAAGGTAAACAAAATTTTTATTTCCCCAATAACCCATCTGGCAGGGTTTTGATCATTTGGACGCAAGTCGCAAAAAGGGACATTTGTCTTTGACCCAACAGGTTTACTTTATATCGAACTAATACATTCGTCATTCAGCGAGAGGCATATTATCCAGCATTATCTAGCATGCATGAGAACGGGATTACTTCTCGAAAGATTAGAGCGAGATCTGAATCAGTCGACCCTTCAATTTCCGATACAATAATTACCCAAGATCCGTTACAAGGCCTATGCTTCGACCTCATTCCGTTGATGAAAGACCAACCGATCGTCAATTACGGAACAATCATTTGACAAGAGCCAGGGCAAGACCTCCACTTCCACAAATTTATTTACGAATTGTACGACCTCCACAATTGCCAAAGGATCTAAGCAAGATTTAAGTCAAATAGCATAGAACTCCATAGCTCCTGTTCGCACACTCAATGGTAAGAGTATAAATATTATTTGACTGCTTTACTTATTTCCATTTACGGATAATTAATTGGAATTACTATGCATACGGTCCACAAATTATCCCGAAATCGTCGTTATTTATAATGATAATACATAATGACTGCGGGTTAAAACGGCCGAAATACCGACACTGTAATAACGAAGGGTAGACGAAATTAGCATAACACAACATTTTAAGCGGTGGTCAAAACCAACATATAGTATATTGTCACATCCTGAGGGGACGTGGGTATATATCTATCGCGGTTCCCTCTTTTTAGCCTACGCCTAGCGCACTAGCTCGGGCTGAGGGTGTAAAAGGGAAAGGTGCATGCAAAGGTGGGTGAGACGCAGTGACTCGATTAATAAATGAATTGATTTACGCAAGAGACTTGACAATTCGGGGTTTATTATATTTAACCAATTTGGTTAATTCAATTAAATTAATAATACAAAAAATATACATAAAATATTTCGCTTACATTTGTCGATACGTCGGGAACAGCCGTCGGGTTCGGGCCTCCGCAAGTAGGTCGGACCCCTCGGTTGCGCACGCTTGGTAACAATGTTGGGTTACACGTCGACACAAATTTTTAACACATGGGGATTTATCGCGAGCCGCGTCTTCGAATTAATTGGACATTTACTCAAAATAATACGGTATACAGGTTCAACGTAAACGCTTAATGCAATTCTTGTAGTTCGCGTGATTATAAAGTATAATTTTGAAGTTAATGTTCGCGTTCGCTTTCTGGAGACAGTTTTTGTAATCCCAGGAAAAAAATTTCATGTCTGAGTGGATATGTTCATATATGTTTCAGATATTGTCATATATGTATCAGATATATTCATATCTGACATTTTACGGTATCATATATGATTAGGTCTGATCATATTCCACATCATATATCCATATATAAGATCATATCTGATCAAATACGGTATCTGGCCTGACCATATATGAACTGATATCTGTTTATATCTGACTAACTACCAAGGAGAGTTGGTACCGTAAATTCGTATCTGAACATACATTATGTGATATCTGAAAGTATCTGTTCGTATAACATCATAGCCGATAAAATACAGTACCAGACTCTGCTATATAGATCTCATATATGTTTTTATCTGGTCAAGTACCAAGGCGAGTTGGCAGCGCGAAACCATATCTGAACATATATGATGTGATATATGAGCAGGTACGTTCATACAAAATTCTATTCCATCAGATACGATACCAAACCTGGAAAATGTACGAAGTCTTATACACCCATACCTTATCGTATATGCAGTTCAGTTGTTCACACATGAAAACGTCTAAATATATGAAACGATATCCCATCAGATACGGCATCTCACCTGACTGTATTATATGGGATCATGTGAGTTACTATAATATTGTTAATTATTGACACGTCGAGTGATGACGTGTAAACCCGCTCTATATATGTGAACATTTTTATATCTTCAGGACTGCTCTAATAAGGTTTGCTCTGTGTCAACAGGGTAAGATTTGCTCTGATATAGTCGGAGTCATACCTGGTCTGATAGTTCAGATAAACTATGATTCTATCATATGGGCAGGTCTATTGTTCATAGATGTCCAGGTCTACTGGGATCCACGGTATTTTATTCTTATATATTCAGATCTGGTCCGGTAGGATCAAATCTGTCTGACAAGATCAGATTTGGTCTAATAATAAGATTAGATCGGTCCGACATGATCAGATCTGGCCCAAAAAAATCAGATCTGGTCCAACAAGATCAGATCTTGTCTACGGATTGTATTTGGTCAGACCTGCTGCAATATGGACGGGTCTGCTCTCGAAATTATAAAAATGGCTCTGTTATGATCATACATGCTCAGATATAAGCATACATGATCTGTCATGATATTACATGATCAGACCTGGCCATTTTTCTTGTCTGATCATATCTGATTCTACAGATATGATTCAGATACATTCAGATATATTCAGATATGAACTTATTCCCCGGGATTGTTCCGGTGAGCGTTGTTGGGAGATTTTTGTTCGTACGCGATGGGGACTGAAGGGAGACTTTTACTCAACGAGGGATGATGGAACACTGTTGGGAGACTAGATCTGAACGAGTGGTGATGGAACACTGTTGAGAGACTAGATCTGAACGAGTGGTGATGGAACACTGACTTCAAAATTTTTCTATCCTAGCTTGTAGGATATTTTGGATGCTGGGATGGTGGGAGAAGAAGTTTCTCGAAAAGTGCATTTTCGTAATGCGTTAATTTTTTGATTAGTGGAAAGCATGTAGGAAATGCACTAGCGCATGTGTGTAATCTCCATCTCGATTCTCAGAAACTAGTCCGCGTCTCGTTATCTGGAGCGTGGGAAATACCAACCTAGTTTGATTGCCGGGTCAACTTTTCCGCATGAAGGATTTTCTTTTGGAGAATATATATTTTTGTGGAATAAGGATTTTGATATTTTCCGGTCTTGGACGGTCGTTAGAATTCTGTATCGTTGAGTCTTCGTGTGTTGTTCGTTCTTATGGCTAAGGATTTTATCATGAACTGCGCTGGAGGGTTGCGTGTAGATATGGTCAAGACCGACTGTGCTCACGCGTGGGAAATTATGTGCGACGCTCGCTTCTTATCGATATATTTCATTTTAGTTGTGGTACGCCTAATTCTAATGAAAATATAAGGACCCGTCGAAAAATGAGAATGCCGCCCAGATAGACAGTCGTGATCATCACGCCATGCATACAATTGATGAAGCAAATTTTACAGCATATTGACTACATGTCATGATGCAAAGCCGTGAACTCATTTAGTATAGTGAATGTACAAAGCAGTTTGATCTCAATATGTCGTTTACAAATGCATCGTACGTTTGAAGCACGATGAACTCATATCGCTGTGCTCAAGTGTCCACAATTAATATCTGCAAATTTTACGTCATATGGAAGTCATCCAATGACTGTGTTGATGAATTCACTGGGTTAGCACTGGTAGTAGACATGCCATGCAAGCAATATGACGGCGATATGCATGTTTGTCAGTGATACATTCGATGGGCGCAACATGACGGCGATATGCATGTTTCTCAGTGATACATCCTATGACTGTGATATGCATGTTTCTAAGTGATACATTCATTGAGCGCAATATGACGGCGATATGTATATTTTGTCAGTGATACATCCCAGGAGCACAATATGATGGCGATATGCATGTTTCTCAGTATTACATTCCATGACGGCAATATGCATGTTTTCAGTGAGACATTCGGTGAGCGCAATATGACGGCGATATGCATATTTCTCAGTGATACATCCCATGAGCGCAATATGACGGCGATATGCGTGTTTCTGTGATACATCCTATGACGGTGATATGCATATTTCTAACAAGGAGAAGGCAGAGCCTGGATGTCGCAAATCGGGTTCGCCTTTCGCGTGGTGAAAGTTGAAGACCTCCGAATTAACGTCGCTTTTGATTTTTGTTCCAATAAGCCTTAGTTACTGAGATATCGCGATTTGAAAATTTGGGAGTTTCGTCTCGTGCCTAGAGTACGTTGAGCGTTGACACGTGAGACAAGAGCGGCCGTAGCTAATACGGGAAGACGTTAGACCGGCACTCTGAAAGTTCACGGTTCGCGTCCCTGTGCTTTTTTTTTATTCAATATTTTTTTAAATTTTATAATCTCTCATAAGACTTTACATGTGCAGGTAAATAAGAAAATTCGAAAATATGTTTTACTAGTTTTATTTGTCTATTATATTAAAATAATTAATCCAATAATGAAGTCACAATTACAAAGCAAAATAATATGGTATAAAAAATAAATAATTAATATGATTCACAGGAAAGCATATTTGAAGATCTATATCTTCAAATATGCTTTCCTGATAGAATTTATAAGGTTAAATATGGTTGCGGTGGTATTACGTTCATTTTATGTTCGTGGTGTCGTAAGCCTTTGTGCTACCCTTGCTTTTACGATGGTTTCCACCCTCCAATTTGTCACCCCATGATACTGATCTGATAGAAGAAGAATCAGAATAATTACCTGCCGCGAAATTTGCAAGTGTGAATTAGATTAATTATTTATTTTTTATACCACATTATTTTGCTTTCTCATTGTGACGTGATTAATAGATTAATTATTTGTTATATAATATTATTTTGCTTTGTAATTGTGACTTGATTATTAGATTAATTATTTGTTATACAATATTATTTTGCTATGTAATTGTGACTTCATTATTGGATTAGTTATTTTAATATAATAGATGAATTAAACTAGTAATACATATTTTCGAATTGACTTCTTTACCTGCACATGCAAAGTCTTATGAGAGATTATAAAAAAAAAATAAAAATAAAATTCAAAAAAAAGCATGGGGACGCGAAGCGTGAACTTTCAGAGTACCAGTCCGCCGTCTTACTGTATTAGCTACGGTGGCTCTTGTCTCAAGTGTCAACGCTGAACGTACTCTACGCGCGAGCCGAAACTCCCAAATTTTCAAAACGCGATATCTCAGCAACTAAGGCCTATTGGAACAAAAATAAAAAACGACGTTAATTCGGAGGTCTTCAACTTTCACCAGACGAAAGGAGAACCCGATTCGCGAAATCCGGGCTCTGCCGTCTCCTTGTAATTGATACATTCGACGAGCGCAATAAGACGGCGATATGTATATTCATCAGTGACACATCCCATAAGCGCAATATGATGGCGATATTCATCCAAATCCAGAATGATACAAATACGCAGACACAAAGAAAATTTGTACAAGTGTTAGAATGGCTAGGTAGGTAGCGCGCTCGGCTCTCGATTTAGAAGACGTGGTTCAAACCGTAGGTAGGTACAAAATTTAACTAGGCAGAATACGTTTTTAATCCATTTATCATATGGGCAGGAACATCAATAAAGCGTATGGGGATAATAAAAATCCTACCAGATTTTTTTTACCAATATTTTTGGATTTTTTTTATTTTTCACGCTATGACACTCAAATGAGCTCCATATGAGCACAGCATAGTTACGTCACGCCATGCCGCTATTATGACCTTCATATGAGTACAGCATATTTACGTCACGCCATGCCGCTAATATGAGCTCCGTATGAGTAGAGAATATTTACGTCACGCCATGCCGCTAATATGAGCTCCGTATGACCACAGCATAGTTCCGTCACGCCATGCCGCTAATATGAGCTCCGTATGAGCACTACAGTTTCTTCACGCCGTGACACCCATATGAGCCCCATATGCACTCACTTATTGTTAGATATTCGTGAGCCAAATTTGCTAGTCTGATGAATTCACTGCATGCATATTCGCGTGAGAACAACTTTGCTTCATTTGGATGTATTATTGTGAATCATCATGTGATGCAAATATGACTTCAACGGGAGCACTCATAAGGGATACACAGCTGTGAGACTTTCTATGCTGCAGTGATGATGTACATATGATCCCAATATGAGGTACATCTGTCTATCTGGGGTTATCGTGGAAACTACGAAAACCAATACATTTTTATAGTTTCCCACGATTTCCTTGTGCACTCGGGTAAGCCCGCGTTTTCGCCGGGGTTCAATAAAATAGGAGAGGAAAAAGAAATAGATAGCGCTTTTTCTCGCGACGTTACGATATCTCAAGGCAGCGGGTTAACAAGGGGACAGTACGGCAGTCGGATTTTTGTAATTTTTCGTACTCATGGTACGTGAAGTTCAGAGCTCGAATATTAATATCCCAAAGCAGTTCGACGCCATATTCAGAAATTTTCGAGAAAATTGACTTTGAAGTTTTCGAGCGCACTCTTATCCCACAAAGATGCAACCATATTCGAACCGGGCTCGTGGCGTACCCGGTAGCGCTCGAGTTTAGTAATCGCGGGGTCGCTGGTTCGAGTCTCACTTCGATTTTTTTTTTCATTTTTTTTTAATTCGCATACCTCCGTCATTTAAATATCCCGATAAATTTTTGTTGTATATAATCACATATTATTATATATAATTAATATAATATATCTATATATGTTTATATATGGACATAATCCATATATAGTTATTTATGTACAAAATTCATTATAGTTATACATAATTATATATTTTCTCATGTATGATCATATATTATTTATATATAACAATAGGTGATTATTTATAAAAAAATAAATAAATAATCCCGGGATAAAAATCATAAAATCTATGCTAATTCACATATATGTAATTATAATTGTCAATGATAAATGCAAGTCTTATTTTTGATTATCTCTTGCTTGAAATTGCGAATAGGCGACGTAAAATATCCAGTAATAATATTTACATAAACTCCCTTGTAGATTAATAGGAATATAGATTAGAAGAATAGTAGATAGACTAGTAGATAGTAGTAGATAGTAGTAGATAGACTAGTAGATTAGAAGAATAAATGTTGAAATATGTGAGTTATATTCACATATTTCAACATTTATTCTTCTATTTATATTCCTATTAATCTGCGTGACGAGTGCGCAAATCAATCCCGAGCCTGATAATGATGACTTTAATATTTTCTATTCCATCGGCGAAATTCAGATTTATATTAATTAATAATTCCTTAAATGTTCTTAAAATTGCTGGTTTTTTTTAATGCCGAGATTTTGGCAAGATTTTATTCACTTATTTACAGCGTAATTCTCTGTTAACACATTCGGAAAAATTGTGCCCAATTCGCCCCACGTTGGGCGCCAAATGACGAACTTGACGAATTATACGGTCAATAATGATGATCACGCATGGACGCGGTTACAGGGGAGTTCGATTAAACGACCAACGGAAATCAAGATTGGAGCGTTTGTTGATACCCCATTTTATTTTAAACAATAATTTCAGGCAATTACAATTCACCATACCTTAGTGGATGACTCGGCGACCTTAGTCGACCTCTGGCACTTGACACTCCTCTACCCACACATTAATTAACTTTATTTTATAAATAATTGGCGCAACTACAACCAAGAAAGGAAGGGTACTATTACAATTTCAACTTATACAGTGACGGTATGTGGATGTTGACTCTATCTCTCGCACTTTATTTCGACGGTTCGGAGAAGTGATCCCTCCGATTGACAATTCCCCCTACCCCTCTTCGCCCCCCCTTCGGCGTATTTACACTCTGCTCATTTAGAAGCAAGATTCGACGTCACGTTTGTTAGAGATAAATCGCAGGGTCTGGACCGTTCGCGACAATGAGGTGTAACGATGATTAATGTAATAATTGCAATTCCTGTCACAAGAGAAATAGCAATTCGAAGACGTCCAGTGTGATGGACGTCCAGTGATCTTAGTGCAATATTCGCGAAAAATGTTAATAAAGTGTTCATTTTTATCATTTTGGTGCAATCGATGAAAAACTTGGACTCGGAGGTTTCTTTAAGTTTTTTTTTCGTCGTGGATTATAACTCCTGGGGACATCACGTTAAAAAAAATGCGTACCATTGTATTTTACTTCATGGGTGAGGTGGAAAGAAGTACAAAACGTGGCAATTTTGTATGTTTTTACATTTACAGGTAATTTTCATTGTAGTGGGGTGAATTGTTTATTTGTGAACACTCACTATTGACAGGACAAAAAAATTTAATCGTAAAAAATCATGAGCAGTTTTCCTATTTTCAGAATAATGTTCTTTCAATGAGCGTGTTTCACGACTAAACAATTCGCCCCATACAAAAAGAAATTAATAATTTAAAAAAAAAACAGAAAAGTACCGAGCGCGGGGAACGACCCGCGCCCCTGCGGACCAAAGCCAGGAACGCTACCAACGGGACCATCTTATCGCTTGTGTTAAAAATGCACTTTCTGGCACTTACATTCGCAGCCGGATGGATGATTGGCATGTTTTTGGGGATAATGGTTTATCGCTTGATGAAAATATGAGAATGAATATAATAATACGAATATAAATTCATTTCCGCTTACTTTTATGAATTACCATTTATTTGGCATAGGGACGGGTGTGAGTAAAGCGTAAACAATTTTTTAGAACATAAATAGTTGTAATTTAGATTTATTGTTATATTTAAATTAACGTACAAACCAAGAAAATAAGCGGTTACAGTGCGCGATAAATTATTCGACACTTAAAGATAACTAATTAAATGCTTACCAAACTAATTAAAATAATAATGATAACTAATCAAAATAACTAATCAAATAAAAATTAATAGTAATAATAAATTTAAAAAAATATTGAGCGTGGGAAACGATCCCGCGCCCCTGCGGACCGAAGTCAGAAACGCTACCAACGGGACCATCTCATCGCTTGTACCACTTTCTGGTACTGACGATTCGCGGCCAGATGGATGAATGGCTTGTTCTTGGGGATAATGCTTTATCGCTTGATGAAAGTGTCACGTCCTGAAGGGACGTGGGCATATATTTTTTGATTCCCTCCTTTTTTGCCTACGACAAGCGCAATAGCACGGGATGAGGGTAAAAAGGGGTAGTGCTTGGAATGAGTTGAAATTAGGAAATCATGCAGTGATTTGGTATCGAGAAATAATCCGACAAATTCGTACAAACTTAACTAAAGGTTTATTACAAATAAGTGATCGGATGAAAAAGGTTACTTATACAGACAAAATGACAATGAAAATAACTGTGAAGTCGGGGGAACAATCGGATTAACATAAAATGAAATTTGTTGCTTACATTGGTCGCTGTGTTCGTGAGTGTATCAGTGTGTAGGTACGCTCGCTCGCAAGAGTATCGGTTGTCGCTCGCAGATAAGGGTCTCGTTGATGGACGCCACGCTTAGCGTTCGGAAAGCGGTCACCAGCACCAGACTCTTGGGGCGCTGAAAGTGTTTATGTATATACGCGTGGTAAACAGCACTTGAACTATTTTATAGACTCGAGGCCGCGAGAGTCGACTAAACGTTTATACGACACTTCGGTCAAAACCCGAAGATGTATAATATTCAAAACTCTATAATATCGGTACTACACTTCGAATTCTGTCAGAACAAGATTAAGAAGCGAAGACGATTTTGCAAGACTGAGATCTGTACGCGATGGAAACTGTTGGAAGACTTGATCTGAACGCGATGGCAATTGTTGGAAGACTTTATCTGAACGCGATGGAAACTGTTGGGAGACTGACTTCAGGAAGGAAGTCTTCCTTGACGAGAAAATTAAGTGGGGATGAATTGTGAGAGAAAGAACTTTGAGGTTTAGCGTGATTGGTCGCGATATTCATGGTTCGCAGAATCGTTCTCGATCATTCCTTATATAAAATTTGCACGCATGGAAGGTAGGAGACCTTTGTCCGGTGTTTCGGCGAAAAAGCGCATGGGATACAGAGTTCGGTATCTGAGACCTAAGCATGCACATGATCTGTGTTATGGTAAAGATTATAGCGGGTGCGCGAAGAGATCGAGCGTCGGCGAGTTCTCGTTTCCTGCCGGCACCATGTTAAATAATTATCGACCGGGACTTATTTAGGCTAGAGGCAAAGTCTTCTCGTCTCGTTGGAGTGGTGCCTCGTATTTTTTTCTGGGAGTTCGATATTTACGCCTTGAAGAAATGCGAGGTTATAACACGAGGCGGACCGACTGAATAAAATAAACGAAAAATATGCTCGCGAAACATACGCAAGTTCCGTTTAATATTGTTACGCGTCTTATTCTTAGATTTATACATTTAATACGCTTATGGCGGCAAATGAGGATATTGGGAATAACCGAGAGAAGGCACATTCGCTAGGATGTAACAAAAGTATATGAGAATGAATATAATAATACGAATATAAATATATTTCCGCTTACTTTTATGAATTACAATTTATTTGGCATAGGGACGGGTGTGAGTAAAGCGCAAACCATTTTTTAGAAGATAAATAAGTTGTAATTTAGATTTATTATTACATTTGAATTAACGTACAAACTATAAAATACGCGGTCGGAGTGCGCGATAAATTTTTCGACTCTAAAAGATAACGAATTAAAAGAATAATGATAACTAAAATAAATAACTAATCAAATAAGAATGAATGGTAATAATAATTTAAAAAAAACACTGAGCGCGGGGAACGATCCCGCGCCCCTGCGGACCGAAGCCAGGAGCGCTACCAACGGGACCATCTCATCGCTTGTAGAATATGTGCACTTTTTGGTATTGACGATTCGCGACCGGATGGATGATTGGCTTGTTTTTGGGGATAATGCTTTATCGCTTGATGAAAGTATTAGATTTAATATAATAATACGGATATAAATATATTTCCGCTTACTTTTATGAATTATAATTTATTTGGCATAAGGACGGGTGTGAGTAAAGCGTAAACAATTTTTTAGAATATAAATAAGTTGTAATTTAGATTTATTACTATATTTAAATTAACGTATAAGCTAAAAAAATAAGCGATCAGAGTGTGCGATACATTTTTTGCATACATTAATAACGCAGAGAATCAAGAGCTAAATAAGCATTGAAATCATCTAAAAGCCTCGCGCGTGCCGTCGGGTGACGTCACGCGCGAGTCGTGCTCAGATTGCTTTTTCCCTCGAAGCCTTCGTTTCGGCTTGGCCGCACATAAAGGTGCTCAGCGTCCTTGATTGGTGTAGCTGCCGAAGGCGCGGTCGGGAAACGCCGACCGCGCTCGGCTCTTTCCGAAGATGTCCGAGCGTCGCTCGCTCACGGACACGCGCTAACGGTCTTACATACAGGTCTGGAAACTCGATGAAATTCGGCCGGTGGGGGTAGTTCCACTATTGAAACAGAAATCGTGGTGTCGCCAGCATCGAGGAGTCACTTTTGACAGCGAACACATTACCTGAATATGGTCGTCGAGTAACCGCGAAGTAATGCCAGTCCTGCGTAGTACCGGAGTGCAATAAGGCTTACAGAAGCCTAAAAGTGAAACCGTCCATGTTTTGCAGCTATATAAACTGCTGTCAGTATATGGCGTGATTAAGCCTCCAAAATATGGTAATTGTACCATTACAGAATGACCTGAGCCGCAGATTTTGATATCGCTAAGCGATCTGAAAGCATTGAGTGGCGAGAAATCGGAACCCAAAATAGTCAAGTATCGTGACGAAGTCCGACGAAAATTAGACGCCGTTTCAGATAAAGGAAAATGGGAGACTGACGATGTCATCGGGTACCCTGTCGATCACGATTATACCCTTCCACTGGCTATGGACTGTATAGTTTATTACGCGACAGGTTTTTTTTTAATTTTAACTAGTTTTTCATGAAGCAGGCTTCTTATTAAGGGGTTACCCCCACTTGCGATTTTGAAAAAATCGATTTTTTTTTATTCCATTTTTTTGAAGTATAAGTATCCCATACAGAAGTATGGGCCCGGAATAGATGACTCTATGTAAGTTTACAAAAAAAAATATTTTCTTCGTGTAAACTGAAATTGCAACTTTAAACGCGTTTTTCTCAAAATGGCATTTCTGAAGTCGGTGACCAAGATTACTCGAACACTAATGAACCGATCTTCTTGAAATTTTGCAGGCTTATTTAATACATAAAAATGTAGTCTTTAATCGTTCGATTTTTTTTTCGAAAAAAATAGCCGTTTTATAGTCAAAAAACGGCCGTTTTTTTTCGTTGAAATCGAACCATTAACTTTGACTGTCCGCCATTTTGTGAAAAATGAATATTTTTTAAAATCCTTTGATTAAAGACTAGTTTATACTTATATTTGACTAAATCCAACCGCATTTTTTTCAGATGATCCACTTCGCCGCAATGTTGGTCACCGCAAACCGTGTATATAAAAACATTATTTCATTGACGGCCATTTGCTACTAAACAATGTAATATTTTTCAATAAAAAAATTACTGCAAGTTCTTCAAGATGTGTTCTTTAAGATGGTATATTGATCGATTAAAAAAGTTTTGTAGTTTTCTTTAAAAAAATTCATGAAAAAGGCCTTTTTTTGCGCTACAAGTGGGGGTAACCCGTTAACTCAACGTAGGTAACCGTAGAATAAACTAACAACTCTCATAGCACGATGGTAAAATCGTTGAAATCATCATCCCAGTACAAAGAATTGTTTTTAATTCTTTCGCTACTATTAATTACAGGTGATAGTTTAAATAATATATATTTATCTAACATCATCGGTTTTATGTCTATCACGTTTGATGCGTTCCTTTTTAATGGGGCGTAAGTTAAATTCAAATAGAATCTTAGATTTGAATGCAATTTTTTGCACTTCGCAGTGTTTATGTTCTGTGTTTGTCAATAAATTAATAAAACCATAACGTGCATACTTTCAGGGTATTTATGCAAGCAAGTTCTGAAGAGATATGATGCGTGTGTCATCTGTCGCAAAGGGGTCTGCTTGAGTTCTAATAGCTCACCTGCTCTTTCTAAATTGGTGGATATGAAATCTCGTGGCGGGTTAGTCCATGCCAATTCAAAATTCTTTAATCTAATACACTACGTTGAAACGTGTTTTGCGAAGCATTCCTCAAAGGTTAACGTGTTTGATTTAACACTCGAAGATGTATAACGGGATAAAGTTTTCCTTTCCATGTGAAAAACATGGTTCGGATATCTTATTATACGCGATAATTTATTACATTAGGTTGCGCATGAGGCAAAACGCCGTTGAAGAAAATATGAACAAAAAAAAATTAGTCGCAAAAAAATATGTCTAAATTGACAAACCAATGAACGAACGATCAACAAAAAGTAAATAAAGGTTTGGTTTTTTCGTTATTTTGTACATTCCACTAAAAATCTTCCTTATTGCCATTATAAGACGCCATTATTTGAATTGAAAGAGATAAATATTTGTTATTATATGATTGATAAACGCGAAATTATATTTGCGCTGTAATTTAAAATGCTATCTCCATATATAGCGTTAGGAAAAACAACAGATGATGAACACGTATACGTAGAAATATTTGCAAGTAGTAACTCCGATAAGTACTGCTTGCAAGCATTCGTGAGTGAGAGTGAGTATTGTTGTCTCTCTCGCACACTGACTCCTCGATTGCAGCGCCTCTCGCGGCGAACTTCAGCAAAGGAACCATGTAAACTAACGGAGTTTCCAGACTTGTATGTAAGACCGTGCACGCGCTACTATGATTGTGTCATGGCCGCGCAAGAGACTAGAGAGGGGGTAACTTTTGCGCGCGATCTGGCTGCACTGAGTGAAAGTTGAATGAAAATTGTATTTCCGCCGGTGAAGGATTGCCCAGTTTTTTATTTGCCCTGATTGTTCCTAGTACCTAAAGAGACCCACAAAAAATTGGGAACGATTTTCAACTTTCGGAACTCGCCCTTATCGGGAGTGGGAGAGGGGGTGAAATTCGAATAAAAATTGTATTTCCGGTGATGAAGGGATTCCCAGTTTTTTTATTTGCGCCGGTCGTTCTTAGTACCTAAAGAAAGCCACAAAAAAATTGGCAACGAGTTCCAACTTCCGGAACCCACCCTTATGTGGGAGTGAAAGTCGAATGAAAATCCTTTTTCCGCTAGTAAAGGATTTCTCAGTTTTTTATTTGCGCTGATTGTTCCTAGTACCTAAAGAAACGCACAAAAAAATTGGAAACGATTTTTAACTTTCAGAACTCGCCCTTATCGAGAGTGGGAGAGGGGGTGAAATTTGAATAAAAATTGTATTTCCAGCTATAAAGGGATTCCCAGTTTTTTATTTGCGCCGATCGTTCCTAGTACCTAACGAATGCCACAGAAGAATTGGCAACGATTTCCAACTTCCGGAACCCACCCTTATGGGGGAGTGAAAGTCGAATGAAAATTGTATTTCCGCCGGTGAAGGATTTCCCAGTTTTTTAATTGCGCTGATTGTTCCTAGTACCTAAAGAGACCCACAAAAAAATTGGGAACGATTTTCAACTTTCGGAACTCGCCCTTATCGGGAGTGGGAGAGGGGATGAAATTCGAATAAAAATTGTATTTCCGGCGATGAAGGGATTCCCAGTTTTTTTTATTTGCGCCCATCGTTCTTAGTACCTAATGAAAGCCACAAAAAAATTGGCAACAAGTTCCAACTTCCGGAACCCACCCTTATGTGGGAGTGAAAGTCGAATGAAAATCGTATTTCATTTGGATGTTGACGGAAAATAATTTAATTGCATCGACACCTTCGGAAAAAATATTTCACGATGCCATGTTATTGGCCGGAGAACTTTAAGATATGCAAACCGTCTGCGATTGTAAAAAATCCGCTCTTATATGTTGCGCAAGATGTCGCAAAAATTATTGCATTGTTCTTTTCTACGATAATTACCACTGCGGTTTTTGTATATAATTATTATATGAATAAAAATTAAATTTTTCCTTATCGTCTTTGTTATTTTCATTAAAAACCCAATGTTCCTCTTCATATACTTTACAATCAAAAATAAAAAACCCGCCATTTTGAATTGTTTTATTGGAAAAAAAAGAAAACAAATGAAAATAATTAAAAAATAATAATGTAAATAATTTTTTTAAAATAATGTAGGGATGAAAAGCGTTTTGAATAACAAAACGTTTGGGATAACAAAAAATAAATAAATAAGATCCGAAGGAGGAATTGAACACGAGACCTTCGGCGCAAAAGACCGCGCCCTAACCGTTTAAACTAGACGGCGGCTCAACAAGTGTCTGACATTTTAAACTCATAAGGCGCCTAAGACACTTTGAATCGATTTTTCTCGGAATTTTCCGAGTAGTGTGTCTTACTACCTTAACCACGTTAGGTACTAGCGGTCCTCTTTCACCACAAAAAAATTCGGCCAAATCCCCGACCCCACGGTCGTGCCGTCTCCTTGTTAACTTCAAACAATAAGAGGGGGTTCAAATCATTATTGATAAACTATATTTGATTGCAGATATAATCAAATTCATATCCGTACCCGAACAGTTGTAGAAAGTTTCTTCGCGATATGGAAAAGGCGATTCCCATGCTTGTCCAGGAGACTAACAACCAAGCTCATTAAGTCCATAACAACAGTAGTTGCCTGTGCGGTGCTACATAACTTGTCGTTAATGTACAACGATGCCTTACCTGAAGATGATGAAGTTGACGAGCAAATTGATATACCTGTTCATCCTGCACCAGATATTCAAGCTGTAGATGGCTTTGCAACTCGTGAAGCTTTAATTGCACGTCTTTTCAATGAATTTAATAACGGGGATGAAAGACGTAAAAATAAAAGGAAAACAATATTTTTCTGAAAACACGAGTATTTTATCTTTTATTTGGATTACAGTTTTCAACTATAATGAGAAAACATCAATAAATCACTACAATAGAAACTTTGGATATGCTCTTTTCATCCTCTACCAATTTCGCAATAAGTGTGTATCTCTTAAAATGAAAACCAACTTTCAGTTATACAAAACTAAAAACAATAATAAACTTTTGTGGAACTTTTCTAAAAAAAAAAGCTCAAAAAAATAAAAATATGGAGAGATACGGAGAGAGAGTGAAAAACAAAAGATGAGGTTTCGTGTATGCACTTTAACAAATAGAAAATCAAAACATAATAAAACTCATAACTAACGTTTCTTTCAATCATGAACAGTTAAAAATAAAAGTACATTGTTTTTTTCAGTCAAGCTCTTCTAGAAGGAAAAAATAAGAACTGTTCACATATATATCTCAAATAAAAAAATAAAAATTCAACTTTCCTTCATGCACTTTTAAAATTAACTAGGAAAACTGAATATATAATATTATGACAGTTCCATTCTTCACGGATGAAATTACATTCTATATTTTCGTTTCCAATATTGCTTTTTTTAGTTCGTACTTTTCTTGTTCATTTATTATTTTTAGACCCAACAATTCTGCTTCTTTTTCAATAATTCGAGCCTCTCTTGCTGATATTGAATTTCGAATCGTCGTTTCTCTGCCTCATGATTTTTTTTCATCGATCTAAATTCTTTCTCCTCGTTCAAAGTGCAGCGGATCCGGTCTACATTAAAAATATTCTCCTTCTTCTCCTTATCTGCAACCGTGTTCTTTGCTCTTTTCTTTTATGCGATTGCTAAATAAAAATAAAAAGTCAAGTAATAAAATAAAAAGTAAAGTAGAGTTGGGAAGTATCATGTACTTCAGATGTACCAAGAGATTCCGATCTGCCTGAAAGGAGTAGCTAAAGGAGCTACCTCATCACCCGGAGTCCATGACATATTGTCATCAAGCGGCGGTTCCCATTTTTCATCTTCTCCGCCTCCTTGTACACCTCCTACATTCTCGTCTCCCATAATCAAATATTCTATGGTGCAGTTATCATCCAGCACCGCGAATTCTCTTCCTGTAATTTTTTATTATTTACGATGAGTTCAATGCTTAAAATGCTATATTGACTGCAATATAAATAAAAACCTTTTACACTTTTATCGGGAAGGTTCGATGAAAAAATTGTTGGGGCAGTCGCCATCAAATGTCGAGTTATTGCGGCGATATCTGGATCGATTTCTACTTGTGGCATTTCAGGTCAACCGCCTGTTGCCAATCTCGAGTGTTTTTCTTTGGTGAGGTTCTCTCGCTGTATGCGTTTCATGTTCGCCCACATTTTTTTTAGTTGTTTCACCGTCCTCTGTAATTATAATAATTGATTTGCCAATTAGAAATAGCAATAGAGTTGTATACATATAAAAGAATTTATATACCTTTGCAGAGATAATCAATGAACCATTGTATTCTTCGTAAATCCGATTCCAAGCATCCTCTTTATTTTTTAAGGTCCCAGCGTCACTTTTTTTATTTCAATCACATGAGATTACTTTTTTAGAAGATTTATGAAAAGTCGCTTTTCAGCATCCGAGTAATGTTTCTTGGACATTTTCCGATGTTTATAAACGTTTGCCCGATACGACCGATAAAAAACATCGATTCGCGGGGATTCTGACAGCCAAGTTTAAGCCTGGTTTTCAAGCTTAAACGCGATTGGTTGATATGGCAGAAATATTTTTTAAATGGCTGAAAGCTCGCTTAAGCTCTTTCTTGGTCAAGACATTTTTAAGTCTCTGCCAAGAACTATTACTTATTAAAGAACATCTTATTTTTTACTGTGAATGCATAACATCTTGAGTATTACTTATTCAAATAAGACGTTCTTGATAAAGACGTGCTCAAATTATCGCCTGAGGCATGGAGACTAGAGGTAAGGAGCCCGAACGCAGTGTTGGAGAAATGGTCTGAAAAAGCGATGACGGCAACGACTTACACTACCTACCGCGTGGCGGCACCTCTACTGCGGCGATACCGGAAACGCGGGGAAACGCGGTGATTCGAAATAGTTTGTCGTACATTTTTTCTATAAAATTGATGAGTTATATTGATATGCTTTTGTTCATAGTTATGAAATGTCAATATATCAGTCATTTGTCGACTTGGAGCCGATCGATACTGCAAATGTTTTATTTTTATTCGGTGACATGAACGATTAAATAACCATAACGCAACCTAACCCCCAATGCAACCCAACCAAATCCTAATCGCTTATTCGATTTCAAAGAGAAATATTTTTTTAAGTCCCGACAAACATTTTGTTACTGTAATATGCAGGTTGAATAAATTGGACTGGCGTCTAATTTCCATGCTGCAAGCTAGTATAATGGTTGAAATTGAAAATATGTATTGTTTATTAATTTTGTTCATATTTCAACTCGAAATATGCACATTAATCCCTCACTGCAATAGAAATTACGCCGGCTTCGAGCGTGGAAAAAAAACGTCACATATGGCGCCATAACCTCAATTTTTTTAACCGGCAAATTATAATAACAAAATATTACCCCAAATGTCATTAAATATGTAAAAAAATGCCTTCTCCTTACCAGTACGTTATCTTTTACGAGGTAACGAGTCACAATATCGTGCAGGAGCACTTTTTTCACTTTATACACACTTTATACACACCCGAAAGAAATGCACCGCGAATAAAGACGTATAAAACGGAAATAAAACTCAGAGCTCACTTCGTTGTATGACCAACGCGAAACTTCACAGCGGTATCTTTGGAACAAGAGCGCTACCGCGGCTGAATTTCAAACTAGGAAATATTATCGCTTTTACATGTCACTTTTTCACCCATTTCGCCATATGCGTTCGGACTCCTTTACTCTAGTCTCCAGGGAGACTAGAGAGAAGGAGTGGACACAGCACAGTCCAATACGTAGTTTCAGCGTCTTAAAAAGTCCGACCTTCAATAGTTCCAGATCGTGCCACGAGCAGCTCTCCTGACGAAAACGTCTCAAACAATTATAATAGTTCAAACTTGACGCATGCGCACAAATAATAAAAGAATTTGATTTCGATGTGTTTGTGTGCTCTGCTTTGAGGCTCATTTTCAATCACATCGTGCCGATTCCCCACACCAAACTCGCGTCCAACCATTTGTAACGGAATAGCAACATTGTACGCTGCAGCAAGCTGATCGGCGCGTGGTCTGGGAACTCGAAGCGTATTTTTTCCCAAGTTCTAGTAATTCTGAGACGGATGTGAAATAAATTTATTCTGCAAACAAATTTAATTTGTTCAGTTTATGCATGTATTTGCCTTTGTTACAGCGAATACAATTTAAACTGTCGGCAAGATGTTGTAAGTCCACCATCCGACGTCCTTCGACAGCAAATTTTTGTTGCTGATCGTTGAGGTTATGGTCATTCTCATCGCGTTTAGCCGCATTTGCTTGACACATGGCTGCCACAGCTTTCAGTCTTTTAGCAAGCGCCCTTTTTCTTGTAAACTTTCCTTTGTATCGCATTTGGGTTGACATTTTCACGCTTTTTAAAAATTTATATAAAATATTTCGCGAAAGACGGATCGTAGGAAGCTCAGCGCCTCTCTCTATACGATCATGATACCTATCTCTGCATGAGGTGCGAATGTGTGGGACATATAGAGGGTACAAGCTCTGTCAAAAATTTACAACCAACAGCGTCGCATAGGCATTGGGTGTTACTATACGCTTCGACCGAAACTTTTGGCTCATACGTGTACCTACATTGTTGGTTCACCGCTTAATTTAATTCATTATTAGTTGCTATTATGAGTTTGCAACGATAAGAAAGACAGCGAAATAGGAGAGGTAGACGCAACAGTTAGGTCCCCCATCACGAATGTGCTGTCAACAGCAACCGAGAGCACGCCAAGAGCACGAGGCTAGTGGCGGAGCTAATCGATCGGACACAGACGATCGCAGCGCCTCCTTATTTGCTGCGTTTTTGCGGACGTTTCGTAAGCACCAGAGATTAGTAGGGAGATGTACAACGCCCCCCTTTTCGGCGTGCCTCGGAAACGGCGCTAAATCGCGGCGGCGAGTTTGGGAATATGATTTTGTGTGCATCGCCTCTGTCGAGGTTGCAGATTCCCTTGTAGCCGTGCGAGTCGTGAGCACCGTTCAAGTCGATATCGCAGTCAGCGTGCACACGAATGGGTAGCTCGGTGGGGGAAAAGTCTCTGCCCCTCGCTCTAGTGCAGCGAGATCGCGCGTAAAAGTTACCTCCTCTCTAGTCTCTTACGCGCCCATCACACAATCATAGTAGCGCGTGTCCGTGAACGAGCGATGCTCGGACATCTTCGGAAAGAGCCGAGCATGGTCGAAGTGTCCCAACGCGCCTTCGGCAGCTACACCAATACATGGACGCTGAACACGTTCATGTGCGGCCAAGCCGAAACGAAGGCTTCGAGGGAAAAAGCAATCTGAGCACGACTCGCGCGTGACGTCACCCATGGGCACGCGCGAGACTTTTAGATGATTTCAATGCTTATTTAACTCTTGATTCTTTGCGTTATTAATGTATACAAAAAAATGTGTCGCTTATTTTTTTAGTTTATACGTTAATTTAAATATAATAATAAATCTAAATCACAACTTATTTATCTTATATAAAATTGTTTACGCTTTACTTACATCCGTCCTCATGCCAAATAAATTATAATTCATAAAAGTAAGTGGAAATATATTGATATTCGTATTATTATATTAATTCTCATACTTTCATCAAGCGATAAAGCATTATCCCCAAAAACAAACCAATCATCCATCCGGCCGCGAATCGTAAGTACCAGAAAGTGCACGTATTCTACAAGCGATGAGACGGTCCCGTTGGTAGCGTTCCTGGCTTCGGTCCGCAGGGGCTCCCAGTGCAAATTTTTCTCCAAATTTTTCATAATTTCTTATATTTTAGTCACATTTGAGATTTTCGGAGAAAAAGTGATTTAAAACAGATTCAAGTACTGGTCTATTTCCCAAAAACTAATTTTTTTTTACTGAAAATTCATGATTTCTCATTTTTTTCCCGGAAATTTCTCTTTTTCCTATGACCTGAGTGAACGGCTGCGGAGATATTCGGAGAAAAGTTAAAGATGAAAAGAAAATGAGATTTTCGTTAAAAAAAACTTTTTATTATTATTTTTTTCCGGAAATTTCCCTCTTTCCTATTACCTGAGTAAACGGCTGCGAAGATATTCGGAGAAAATTTAAAGATGAAAAAAATGAAATTTTCGTAAAAAAACTTGATATAATTTTTTTTCCGGAACTTTTTCTTTTTCCTATTGAGTGAACGGCTGCGGAGATATCCGGAGAAAAATTGTAGATGAAAAAAAAAGATTTTCGTAAAAAAAACTTATTACAATTTTTTATCCCTCATAATTCTGAGAAATAATGAATTTCCGAAATTTTTGCAAACATTATTTTCCTTAAGGGGTAACACCACTGTAACGGCCTGCCACGAAGCGTTTCAGACAAATAATACTTGGGGTAATTATTAAGCATATATTGAAGTATATTGCAAAAAAATTTTATGGGAAAATATTACAAAATGGCGACACTGCAGAAAATTCTTCCGAGGCATGTTGAACTTAAGGTGCTCTACGGCACGTAGTATAACTTGTGCCAATTTTAATCTGGACAAAATAATTTTTTTAAATCAAATCTAGATGAGTGTAGCTAGTGAACTACGTAGGAGATTTTAGAAATATTGATTTTTGAATGATTGCCGAGTATTTGACTAAAAATCTTCATTTAGACTTAATAAGGCAAAATTCTTTTTTTTTTATTCAAATTGGCACAGTTATACTGCGTGCCGCAGAGGTTCGACATGCTTCAGAAGAATTGCTGCAGTGTCGCCATTTTGTAATATTTTCGGATAAAAATTTCTAGCAATATACTTAAATTTATGATCAATAAATACCGCAAGTATTATTTGTTGGTCACATTTTCTTCCGCCAAAAAAAAAATTTCAAAATATCCGCTTCTTGTAAGGCCGTTACAGTGGTCTAACCCCTTAAAGTCTTCATATAATTTCCGAGATTTTCCCGTGATCGTAATTAAAATAATGAAATATTCGTAGAAATTCGGAGAAACTCGGATGTTTGCGTAAAAATAATTGTCCGCAAAACTCCGAATTTTTCATATTTGTTCCAATTCATAGAAAAATTCGGAAAAAGTCTGAAAAATTTTTCGGAAAAAAATGGAGTTTTTCTGAAAATATTTGCACTAGGGGCGCGGGATCGTTCCCCGCGCTCAGTGCTTTTTTAAAAATTATTATTACTATTAATTCTTATTTGATTAGTTTTTTTTAATTAGTTATCATTATTATTTTAATTAGTTATCTTTTAGTGTCGACAAATTTATCGCGCACTCTGACCGCTTATTTTATTAGTTTGTACGTTAATTTAAATACAATAATAAATCCAAATTACAACTTATTCATCTTCTAAAAAATTGTTTGCGCTTTACTCACACCCGTTCGCGCTAAAAGATAACTAATTAAAATAATAATGATAACTAATAAAAATAACTAATCAAATAAGAATTAATAGTAATAATAATTTTAAAAAAGCACTGAGCGCGGGGTACGATCCCGCGCCCCTAGTGCACATTTTTTTCCGAAAAACTCCGATTTTTTCCGGAAAATTTTTCCGATTTTTTCTATGAATTGGAACAAATATGAAGAATTCGGAGTTTTGCGGACGATTATTTTTACGCAAACATCCGAGTTTATCCGAATTTTTTTTCGAATTTTTCCGAATATTACATCATTTTAATCACGATCACGGGAAAATCTTGGAAATTATATGAAGACTTCAAAGGGGAAAGACCACTGTAACGGCCTTACAGGAAGCGTATTTTTTTGTATGTTTTTTGGCGGAAGAAAATGTGATAAACAAACAATACTTGCGGTATTTATTGAGCATATATTTAAATATATGGCTATGAATTTTTATCCGAAAATATTACAAAATGGCGACACTGCAGCAATTCTTCCGAAGTATGTCGAACCTCTGCGGCACGGAGTATAACTGTGCCAATTTTAATCTAAAAAAAAGAATTTTGTTTTATTAAGTCTAAATGAGTGTAGCTACTGAACCCCGTAGGGGATTTTCGATAAGCTAATTTAAACAATATTTATTTAAAAATAATTGTCTTTAAAAAATTGAACATTTTTAGTCCAATACTCGGCAATTACTCAAAAATCAATATTTCCAAAATCCTCTACGTGGTTCACTAGCTACAATCATTGAGATTTAACCGGTGCAATGGTCTAGTGGTTAGCGTGCTCGCCACTAAACCAGCGGACCGGGAGGTCTCGCGGGTTCGAATCCCAGTCGCGTACATTTCGTCGTGAAATGTTTTTCTTCGGCATTTCGCGGCGAAATAAGACTAGTTCCACGACTGGGGGGCGATCTCGATGACCGGCTGTATTGGTATAGGTTTTCCGTAGTTTCCCTATACCCATGACAGAAATGTCATGATGAATATAATACAGAGGGGGAAGTCGGCTGCAGCCGCAAGAGGGGGGGAAGAGGGGAAAGATGGAGAAGAAAAGGAGTAAAACAGTAGAGGAAAGAACGGTCATAATGATGGGAAAGAATAGGTAACAAACGCGACAAGCGTTGTACCTAAGGAAAAAACCACTCATTGAGATTTAATTTAAAAAAAATTATTTTGTCCAGATCAAAATTGGCACAAGTTATACTGCGTGCCGTAGAGCACCTTAAGTTCAACATGCCTCGGAAGAATTTGCTGCAGTGTCGCCATTTTGTAATATTTTCCCATAAATTTTTTTTGCAACATACTTCAATATATGCTTAATAATTACCCCAAGTATTATTTGTCTCATACGCTTCGTGGGAGGCCGTTACAGTGGTGTTGCCCCTTAAGGAAAATAATGTTTGCAAAAATTTAGGAAATTCATTATTTCTCAGAATTATGAGGGATAAAAAAATGTAATAAGTTTTTTTTACGAAAATCTTATTTTTTTTTCATCTACAACTTTTCTCCGAATATCTCCGCAGCCGTTCACTCAATAGGAAAAAGAAAAAGTTCCGGAAAAAAATAATATCAAGTTTTTTTACGAAAATCTCATTTTTTTCATCTTTAAATTTTCTCCGAATATCTCCGCAGCCGTTCACTCAGGTAATAGGAAAAAGGGAAATTTCCGGAAAAAAATAATAATAATAAAAAGTTTTTTTAACGAAAATCTCATTTCTTTTCATCTTTAACTTTTCTCCGAATATCTCCGTAGCCGTTCACTCAGGTCATAGGAAAAAGAGAAATTTCCGGGAAAAAAATAAGAAATCATGAATTTTAAGTAAAAAAAATGTGTTTTTTGGAAATAGACCAGTACTTGAATCTGTTTTGAATCGCTTTTTCTCCGAAAATCTAAGATATTACTAAAATATGAGAAATTATGAAAAATTTGGAGAAAAATTTGTACTAAATTTAATTTAAATATATTTGCCTAAATTTGCCTATTTAACTAAAATAAATTTGCCCTTGCGGACCGAAGCCAGGAACGCTACCAACGGGACCATCTCATAGCTTATAGAATATGTGCACTTTCTGGTACTTACAATTCCCGGCCGGATGGATGATTGGCTTGTTTTTGGGGATAATGCTTTATCGCTTGATGAAAGTATGATAATTAATATAATAATACGAATATAAATATATTTCGGCTTACTTTTATGAATTATAATTGATTTGGCATAAGAACGGGTGTGAGTAAAGCGTAAACAATTTTTTAGAAGATAAATAAGTTGTAATTTAGATTTATTATTATATTTAAATTAACGTATAACCTAAAAAAATAATCGATACATTTTTTTGTATACATTAATAACGCAGAGAATCAAGAGCTCAATAAGCATTGAAATCCTCGACGATTACTCCGCGCCAAATCATCGTACAGAGCTCGTTAAAAGGTCAAATTAAAGCTGATTAAATTGCCTAAAAGACTTTCATAGTCGTATGATAAAAAAAAATCATTTGAAGTCGACAGACCATTTTAAAGACGAGCAAAAATTTGGAAAAAAAATTTCGTTGGTTTTCGGACGATTACAAGAAAACCACCCACGCTAAAAAATGTACAGTCCAGACCTGAAAACTAGATACTTGAAGCTATAATTTCCTTTTTTTTAATTTTCTGTACGACCATTTTTCTCCGAGTTATCCCTTGTTGAAAATCAGCCAAAAATTCGGAATTTTTTAAAATCTCTTAATTTGTGTGAGTAATGTATTTTAGGTGTACATTTTATTATTTATTTTGTACAGTTACAAAGAACAGTTGTTTATAATTTGTTTTGTACAGTTACATTTTGGCGCCGCAACAAAAAGAAAAGTGGTCGCCAGCAGCAGCCGCAGCGTCAAGCGGCACCCGAGGGAGCCCAAGGGCGCGAGAAGGGGAGGTCATCGAAAGAACAGCGGCACGAACGAGGGGAGCGGCCGCAGCAAGGACGCCGCGGGTAACGTCGACGCGACCGAACACGCAGTCGTTCGCCCCGCCGGATGCATGTTGAAGTTGCTCAAAATGAGCGGGCGTTCCAAATTTTGGTGCAAACAGTATTGGAAAATGTGACAAAAAAATTAATGTTTCCCCCAATACGGAAATGAGTTTTTACTTTTTCCATTAGAAAATTAATTTAAAAAATTGTTGAATTAAAGTGCCGAAACGATCGAGAAAGGCTCGAAGAGAACTTTGAGTCTTTCTCGATCGGCTTTATTTTCAAAACACATTTCACATTGGGATGGGGGTCAAAACTTTGAAAGGCCAAATATAGAACGACATGCAAAGATTTCGAAATGACAGAATTTTAAACTCAAAGTAACGAACTGTAAATTATTCAAAATTTTATTCTTCGGCCGATGACGAAATTGAATAACTATTACAATTATAATTACAAAGGATTATTTATTCGAGAACGTGTATTCAGATTGTCTGCAGTTTGAGTCATACAAATACAGATTCAAAAAATCTAGAACATCCATATCTCCGAAATGGAAAGACGTGAGTATCTAATATTGGTAATACCATCTATAGCGAAAAGACATATATATCGAGGATACAAACTTCGAAAGTATAGATCTCAGATAGGCAAACGAGCGAAGGTCCAAAATAGCGAACACCGAAATAGCGAACATCAAAGAAGTGGATGAGTTGCTTCAAAATGTTCTGCCGGTTTTCGCTAACACGTACGAGATTCTTTAAAGGTGTCTGGCCACCTTGGCCGATCGCAAAATGGGCATATTAAAAAAATAATAATAATGAACTCGAAAGTATGGGCCGGAATATTTTTATTTTTTACATAACGTCAGAAAGGGCTTTAAGAATAACATTAATAAATTTCCGTTCAAAATATTAAAACATGGCGCCGTTATGCACATCGCCGCGGAGGCCCTCCGCACGATACGCGCGGTCGTTGTCCCAGCTGTTACGCGGTCATGTCACATCTGAAAAAAAAATCAGCTCATTTGTGAGTAGTGTCGCTACAATGTACCGTAGCGGTTTTTTTTCGACCATTAGAAAAATTATGGTGAGCCATAATTTCGGTGAAAAGTACACATTTTTTTCTTCGGCTAACCATAATTTTTTTCGGTACAATGTAGTGTCGCGGTTTTTTTTCGACCATTAAAAAAATTATGGTGAGCCATAATTTTGGTAAAAAATACACATTTTTTTTCGGCTCGCCATAATTTTTTTAATGGTCGAAAAAAAACCGCTACGCTACATTGTAGCGACACTACTCACGGATGAGCGGATTTTTTTTTGCAGATGTGACATGACCGGGTAACAGCTGGGACAACGACCGCGCGTATCGTGCGGAGGGCCTCCGCGGTAATGTGCATACCGGCGTAATTTTTTAATATTTTGAACGGAAATTTATTAACGTTATTCTTAAAGCCATTTCTGACGTTGTGTAAAAGAATAAAAATATTACGGCCCATACTTTCGAGTTTATTATTTTTTCTTAAATATACCCATTTTTCGATCGGCCAAGGTGGCCAAACGCCTTAAAGTCTTTAAGAGGGGATATACATTTACAACGTTCAAAAAATCAATTTCTTTTCATTAAGGGATAACACCACTCTAGGAATTTGGAAAAATCGTTTTCATTTGTCTTTAATAATACTTTGGGGTCATAAAAACAATATGCAATTGGTATGCAGCGAATTTTTTTTTAAAGTGTGTATACGTAAGGCAGGTTTGCAGTCACAAGAGCCTCGCGGTTGATATGTCAGCGTGCGGGCTCTGAGTGCAGACGACGCGGGTTCGATCCCTGTAGCCAATGTCTTTTTTTAAATTAAACATATATGAATTAAATATCATAAATAATGCCTGGACAGGCGAGAATAGCTAAAGCGAGAGTACGTTCGAAATTTTTTGAATATAAAATGAAGAAAAAGAATAGATTAAAAAAAGTCGATTAACCAGGGATCGAACCCGGACCGCAAGCATCGTCAATCCGTCACGCTGCCAACTCAGCCACGACGCTCATTGAGGATAGAAAAACATTTATGATACACGGTTATTCATAATGTTTACTGTTGAAAAAAAACGCCCTAATGACCGCGGCAAAGGCTCAAGATTTCTTTTTGAACCTTCCACGGTCGTTTCGGCCTTTTATTTTTCAACGCGGTTCGTCTTTAATTTTTTCAACCCGCATTCTCGGCATAAACGGCCAACCGAGAGAAAAAAATTTCTCGATACATGTTTTTCTCTTTGCAATTCATTTAATGCATATTCCAATCCACAGTACGGCCACACATATGTCGAGCTCGTTCGGACGGAAAACCTCGCTCCGTTCGCCTGTCGAGTGAGTGAGGGGCAGAGACTTTTCCCCCACCGAGCTACCCATTCGTGTGCACGCTGCTGCGATATCGACTTGAGCGGTGCTCACGACTCGCGCGGCTACAAAGGAATCTGCAACCTCGACAGAGGCGATGCACACAAAATCATATTCCCGAACTCGCCGCCGCGATTTAGCGCCATTTTCGAGGCACGCCGAAAAGGGGAGCGTTGTGCATCTCCCTACTAATCTCTGTAAGCACTGTGTGTCCACTCCTTCTCTCTAATCTCCCTGCTAGTCTCCATGGCCTGAGGTACGACTGTGAATACGGACCACAGGTCTGGAAACTCCCATCGTGTGGGTAGTTCGCTTATTGATGCCACACGTGTAGTTCATATATTGCCCACTGTGATCGCTGCGATCTAAACTCCGGCGCGATGACGATGAGTGGGGGAAGTGAGATAGAGACAGCGCTAGCTTTTCAATCTCTGTCTCACCTCAATGTATATTACTCGTTTTTAATATTATTGTAGACTATTATAACACGTAGTAAAACGCTAATGCTTATTTTACAAAACCTCTGACCCCAACCCTCTGACCGCAAGCGGATGCGAAGAACATGAGCGATTTTGAGTTATTTGAACGAGATATCGAGTTTGGTTCAGTGGCAAAGTTCTTATCGTATTACCGTAGCTTTTTTTGTTCAAATCCACTTGTTTTTTAAATATATAAATACGGTAGCTCAGTTTATTGGAGACCATTGTAACACGCAGTAAAACGCAAATTCTTATTTTACAAAACCTCTGACTCCAACCCTCTGGCCTCAAGCAAGTGCGAAAAACATGATCGATTTTGAGTTACTTGAACGACACATCGAATTTGGCTCAGTGGCAAAGTTCTTGGCATATTACCGTAGCATTTTGGGTTCAAATTCACTTGTCTTTTTTTAAATTTATAAATACAGTCCTCAAGTATGTCAGTTGTTGAAACACCTGCTAATGAAAATAAATATGTAAGTGTATTGGTAATTTTAAATAATAAAAGTAACTATGTAAGTTTATTCGTAATTTTTCTTTTTTTAGCAGAGGTTCGAGGTTTTTTAAATTAACGTAAGTCGAAATAATGAATAAAATGTGCACGCATTTTTTTTCTTAATATTATTTTATTTTGTTGTCTTGCACGTGTTCAAGGTTTGTAAGAAGAAGGGAAGTACGAGAAAGGGTGGAAAATTCGATGATGTTGACTTTTTTGTAGGTGTTCTGAATCCAAAAACGAAGAACTTGCATGTACGACTAAAAATCAGCTGAGGTTTTTTATTTTATAATAAAAACGCTTTAATGATTGTTGATTTGTCATTTTCGATAGCTTTTTTACAACAAATTGTTTTTTCAATTTAAGGTTTTCCTGATGAGCGTTTTGCCTCAACCGCAACCTGATATAATAAATTAATTCTCCTGGCTTGGAGTTTTTGCCGTTTTTCATGCCTGTTTCTAATCCGCATTGCAATTAGCTTTACTAGATCGTGGGGATTAGAAACATCACGAATCCGTTGCATCGTCAGACGATTTTGTTGCCGTACTCTCCGTTGTAATGCGAGTTTCCTCATTTTCGCGCAAGCATCACAGTTCGTTTTCTTGCATACGAGACGACAGCCTTCACTTCGCCATTTTCCCATGCAGTCGGCATACGACGCACCGATAGGCATGAAATGAATGCTGATATCGCCCAAACCTTCGTTATAGCGTATGAGAAAATCATGCATTTCCCCTTTGGAGTCGATACCTCGGCGATACTCCACGACTCCGGTAATTAAACCGTTCAATCCATACCACTACTCGCACCGTCTTGCAAAATTCCTGAAACGATTAAATTATATATTATTTATATGAAATGATGTTTATATTTTGGGGCTAAAATTCGCCAATTTTCTGCCTACAAAAAATCAGAACAACTCAAGTTTTCGTTCCCTTTCAATTTTTTTAATGCCTAAAACCAATCAATATCGCGACCTCGATGTCTGAACTAAAAATACATGAGGTTATTTTTTTCTTTTAACGCTTTGGTAAGCCAAAATGGCGGGCAGAATGAAAAATGTTTTCCCGAAACTTGACGAATTTTTTTCACGAAAACTATAGATGAGCAAAATTTGTTCACGAATAAAAATGTCTTAAAATTAGTCAAAGAACGCTATACAATGTTTTTCCGATTTTTTGACGACGTTGGTTGAAATTTCAATTGCGTCAATTTCTAAAAAAATCAAAAATTACATCTGATCCTTCTGAAAAAAATTAAGAGTGTACTTTGGCTAATTTTAAGACATTTTTATTCGTAAACAAATTTTGCCCAAGTTTTTGTAAAAACTTTTCATGAAAAAAATTCGTCAAGTTTCGGGAAAACATATTTTTAGTTCAGACATTGAGGTCGCGATATTGATTGGTTTTAGGCATGAAAAAAAAATTGAAGGCGAACGAAAACTCGATTTAAAAAAAATAACGTCATCGGCAAAATCACGTCTTTTTGGCGTATTTTCGATTTTTCTATGGTTACATTTTTTCTGGCGCAATTTTAACCATCACCATTCGAAAGAGCACACTCAAAAACCCGTCTAGAAATCAGGTTATTTGTTGTAAAAAATCGTCTTTCTTCGTAACTTCCTATAAGACCTCATGTTAAAGTTGCGATTTTAAAGACTGAATATCTCGATTACCAGACGGTGAAGCCTTTTCAAATTTTTTACACATGATAATACGACGCTCAAGATGCAAAATTTCAAAAAATTATTTTGGAAAAATTGTATCTAATGATTTTGCCATTGCTTTTTATATACTATTATGATTATGGCGTGTGAACCTCGTTAATGGGTTTGAGTAAGTTTTTTTCGGTTTCCGATGTGACTCAATTTTATCAGTTGTGCATATTATCAATTTTCCGTTATGAACAGGAGAATATTCTAATACTCACGTTCGCTGATGCCAATGGGTGACGGCACCTTGAAATGCATCTGAGAAGCTAATAAAGCTGCTTCTGAAGAATCAGCGTTCTTCAGCGAGGGCAGCGTTCCATCATCTACAGTAGGCGAAGCTACCTACAATGAGATATCTGTAATACAAACAGAATAAAAAACATTTACATTTCAATGCACATTCAATTTTTCATTTTTGCATAATGTTACTTTATTATGAAAATTACTTTTGGTTTAAGGAAACTCCTCGAACAAAGTGCTAAGGACTTGCACTGATGGTTTCATGAATGTAGCAGACTCAACGTAGGTCCTGGAAGAGCCTTGGAAGAAGTTAGCAGAAGATTGCCTTGTCTAGTGGATTTGCTGTATTCATGCGAGGGAACTACATTTTCTTTTTTCACTGAATCACCGTCGAATTTTGATGGTTCAGTGAAATCGTTGAGACGTGCACGCTTCTACGTTACCTATACATAAAAAATACATTATTTAGGATACAAAATGAATAATCTTTTTTTAAAATAAATAACTTACTCGTCCAATGATCTGCCCATTGAAATCGCGCTTTATCCATTCATAAGCTATGTCACTTTCGTAGAAATGTTTTTCACATATCACTTGCGACCGTTCCAACTTTATGACACCTGGAATTGCGTGTTCCCACTTCTCGCGCAAAACATTGTCATTAGGCTCCCGGAAAAACGACACCTTTGCATTATCGGTTTTGCGGCCGGTATTGCAATAAGAAACTGCGCATCGCCTTGGCATTTTTGCAAATTTTTCAAAAATCTTTTCTTTTCTTATCTGAGCACAATATCCGACACGGGGATTTCGAGGTTAGGTTTGAGAAAATGCAGTAGGCGGATAACTCGCAGAGACAAGTAGTGACGGGATTCTTCTTCTTCTTCTTCACTTTGGCTAGTGCACCGACCGTCGGTGGGACTAGCCTGGCCACTGGGAAGTCCGCTTCGGCCAAGTTTCGGTTAGAGACGGGATCATGAAGGATTAAGGAGACTAGAGGTAAAGGAGCCCGAACGCAGTGTTGGAGAAATGGTCTGAAAAAGCGATGACGGCAACGACTTACATCACCTACCGCGTGGTGGCGCCTCTACTGCGATGATACCGGAAACGCCGGGAAACGCGGTGATTCGAAATAGTTTGTCGTACATTTTTTCTATAAAATTGATGAGTTATATTGATATGCGTTTGTTCATAGTTATGAAATGTCAATATATCAGTCATTTGTCGACTTGGAGCCGATCGATACTGCAAATGTTTTATTTTTATTCGGTGACATGAACGATTAAATAACCATAACGCACCCTAACCCCTAATGCAACCCAACCAAATCCTAATCGCTTATTCGATTTCAAAGAGAAATATTTTTTTAAGTCACGACAAACAAAAATAAAACAATATAGATTTTACATTAAACCTCAAACCAACCAACAATCCAAACCGAATCTAAACTCCATCCGGGAGGAACTGCTTAAATATTAAAAAACTACTTATTTTAGTAATGCAAGTAATAGCTCAATGGTTAGCACGCTGGAGTAACATGCGCCAGACCCCGGAATCGGACTCTCGTCGGGAAAGTTGTTTTTCGCAATAAATATTGCTCATAAACTAAGTGTCGAAATGAAAAAATCAGTTTTATTTTGCTCCTAAATGTAAGTAATTTTTAAAAAACTGAACGGGAATTATGGACTGCTAATTATAGACGAAAACTCTCGCAAAACAAAAATACTGACGATGAATGAATAATAAACGTTAATTTCGACGTGGCATTAAGGGTGGCAGAGATTCATTATTGTAAATATTAGATGTCTTGCGGGGCAATATTTTGTTATTGTAATATGCAGGTTGAATAAATTGAACTGGCGTCTAATTTCCACACTGCAAGCTAGTATAATGGTTGAAATTGAAAATATGTATTGTTTATTAATTTTGTTCATATTTCAACTCGAAATATGCACATTAATCCCTCACTGCAATAAAAATTACGCCGGCTTCGAACGTGGAAAAAAAACGTCACATATAGCGCCATAACCTGAATTTATTTAACCGGCAAATTATAATAACAAAATATTACCCCGAATGTCATTAAATATGTAAAAAAAAGCCTTCTTACCAGTCCGTTATCTTTTACGAGGTAACGAGTCACAATATTTTACAGGAGCACTTTTTTCACTTTATACACACACGAAAGAAATACACCGCGAATAAAGACGTATAAAACGGAAATAAAACTCAGAGCTCACTTCGTTGTATGACTCACGCGAAACTTCACAGCGGTATCTTTGGAACAAGAGCGCTGTCGTGGCTGAATTTCAAACTAGGAAATATCATCGCTTTTACATGTCACTTTTTCACCCATTCCGCCATATGCGTTCGGACTCCTTTAGTCTAGTCTCCATGGACGGGATTACGAACTACTCCAGTGCTTCCATAAGCGTTCTACCCCCACCACTTGATTCTGTGACGAGTGTCCAGACCTCTATGTAAGACCGTGGTATCTGCTGAGCACGTCAGTAGCGCGATTCTGTAACTCGTTATAACATGGTAACGACAGTTCTCGTGATCGTTAGCTAGCAACAGCCAATAAGAGGCTCCCATACTTCTGTCCTCATGCATGCGATTGGCTATCGCCAGCTAACGAACACTGTCGCTACCGAGTTACAAAATAGGTCTACGGGGGCGACTGTGCCTGTAGCCCGATTCTGTAATAACTCGTTATGGCTTCTGCACACTGCGCGCGATTTGCGACGAGCGATGGGCGATATCCAATGGGAGCTTCACTTTTCCAAGGGGTTTCTGTAATACTTGAGCTCCCATTAAATATTGCTCATCGCTCATCGCAAATCGCGCGTAGTGTGGAGAGGCCATTATAACTTGGTAGCGACAGTTTTCGTCATGGAGACTAGAGTAAAGGAGTCCGAACGCATATGGCGGAATGGGTGAAAAAGTGACATGTAAAAGCGATGATATTTCCTAGTTTGAAATTCAGCCACGGTAGCGCTCTTGTTTCAAAGATACCGCTGTGAAGTTTCGCGTTGGTCATACAACGAAGTGAGCTCTGAGTTCTATTTCCGTTTTATACGTCTTTATTCGCAGTGTATTTCTTTCGCGTGTGTATAAAGTGTGTATAAAGTGAAAAAAGTGCTCCTGCAAAATATTGTGACTCGTTACCTCGTAAAAGATAACGTACTAGTGAGGAGAAGGCATTTTTTTACATATTTAATGACATTTGGGGTAATATGTTGTTATTATAATTTGCCGGTTAAATAAATTGAAGTTTTGGGGCCATATGTGACGTTTTTTTTCCACGCTCGAAGCCGGCGTAATTTCTATTGCAGTGAGGGATTAATGTGCATATTTCGAGTTGAAATATGAACAAAATTAATAAACAATATATATTTTCAATTTCAACCATTATGCTAGCTTGCAGCGTGGAAATTAGATGCCAGTTCAATTTATTCAACCTGCATATTACAATAACAAAATATTACCCCGCAAGACATCTAATATTTACAATGATGAATTTCTTTATTTTTGCAGATTGCTTCATCGAGGTCGAGATGGGTAAACCGTGCGCGTATCCGGGATGCCGAATTGGGCGACCTACCGTCAGGGCGGAACAAATACGTGCTGGATTACGGCAGCTATCGGTTTTTCAAGTACCCGGAGTAAGTCTTTTGCTCTACATTTTTTTCTTATTTTCGACAGTAAAGCACTTAGCAGCGCTGCGCAGTATCCAGTCAACGCGGTTCCCTTGTCGAGCTAAAAATCGCATAGCAGTGCCGCCAAGTGCTTTGTTGTCGATTATGCGATCAATACAGCAAACTCCCGGTAACTGTTTAATGAATAACTGTCGCTGACCCTCCCGCTTGAGGGGAAAGTCTCGCTCATGCTTTTGCTCTTTAGTGGCGGAGAAAGGTCCTTCGGTTACTGTCGCACCGCGCAGATCAGGATCCTGACAGTCCGAGAGTTAGGGGAAGTTCACTGTATTTATAATATCAATGCATGTCACTGAAATTTTTTTGTGGTTTGAAATTAAATATTATATTAAATTACAGAATATGCTGCAACGATGGAGCGAGGCCATCCAACACCAGCTTGCTCCGAGTGATTTAGTGTGCGAGCTTCACTTCTCTGACTCCGATGTGGTCGAAGAAGATCGTACACAAATGCCTGATGGAGAAATCGTTATTATTCCCCGCAGGAACTATTCGTTGGTTGCAGATGCATTGACAATCGCAGTAAATAACGGGGTAAGAATAGTAATATTTTATGTTATACGGGTGTCCCACGACAGAATGTAGTTCTTTGACACTGGGGCTCTTGAGGAAAAGGTGCTTGCGGTGCGACTCCAAGAACTCATACACCAGATGATAACGCTGCTTCCTGAGAACAGTGCCTATACGCAAATTATAAAAAACGTATTTATAAAAAAATCCATCTCTCCAATCACGCGACTATAACACGGTAAATAGAGACAAAATTACGCTTTTGCTCCGTGCTCATCGATTCAATATATTCTAATATTTCCTACTATTAATTTTCTCCTTCAAGCGCACTGCTCAAATTACTACACGGCTGTGCTGAGTGGAATGGAACTTCAAAACACGAGGAGCTGGTTATGAAATGTCTGAGAAATTGTCAATACTATTTCTGGCTGGGCTTGCGATCTCGATTACGATGCAATCCTCTACGAGGTTTACCATTTCTTCAAAGTGACAACGATTAAAGGGATAGAGAAATAGCCCTCGAGTCGATTTGGGTATGTGCTCTTTATTTTACTTGAACTCTTCTTCAGGATTGTCCGACATCTTGGTGGAAGAAACGAAATTCTGATACGCCGCTTCGTACGATAAACATTTTGCTCCACGGTATAACCAAAAACAAATAAATAATGCAAACGAGTTCGAGCTCCATTCGTACCCGGATCGTTTGTTCGCGGGGAGTTGAACTCGTTAACCTCGAGCACGAGAGAACGATAACGAGATCCTCGAGCTTGCGAAGAACACCCAAACGTTTGAACACACTTATTCATGGACAGTGGTAAGAGTTATTTAAAAAAAACAGTTCTATGCATCAGGTCCAAGAGAAAAGCTCGGAGAAATTGTACACGCGCATACTCTGGAGTATCAGATCTTCGATTAATATTTAATTCTCGTGTTATTCGCAGGCATTAATACAGTGTCAAGCTTTAATATCCGGAAGCCGACGTCCAACCATTTTTGGTCAAGTCACACCAATACTTTCAGGACTTCAAACAGTAAGGTCTCAAGGACATACATTAGGCAAGAAGGAGTCGGAATAATATTAATGCCCAGCGTAACAACCATTATATGACAGGTGAGGGACACCAAATTGTACAATCAGGCTCTCGCCAACAAGAGGCATGAAAAACTAATACTTTTTCTCTTGAAACAGGTATCGCGACAGAAACCCCACGTACTGCCGTCAAGAAAGATGCCATGGATCCCATTCAGAGTCCAGAGAAATTGAGAGCGCTCGAGGCTCAATATCGAACCACCGTCTCAAATAAATTTAGGCGTGAAAGCGAAAAAGTGTGTGTACACTGCTACACAGCCAAGATATTGAATGTTTGACTAAATAACGTTGAGTGGGCGTAGCTTGTGCGTACTTCGGAGGGGCTGACCATCCCCGATACGTCTCGTGTACACACGAGACGTATCGGGGTTTATGAACTCGAGTTCCATTCAGCCGCAGTTTAAACTAATCAATTTTCAAGATAAGCATTGTGGCACTCATGGAAACTAGAGTAAAGGAGTCCAAACTCCCTATCCTAGCCTGTATGTACGAAGCACGGTCTTACATACAGGTTTGGAAACTCCGTTAGTTCACATGGTTCCTTTGCTGAAGTTCGCCGCGCGAGGCGCTGCAATCGAGGAGTCAGTGTGCGAGAGAGACAACAATCTCACTCTCACTCACCAATGCTTGCAGCAGTACTTATCGGAGTTACTACTTGCAAATATTTCTACGTATACGTGTTCATCATCTGTTGTGTTTCCTAACACTACATATGGAGATAGCATTTTATATTACAGCGCAAATATAATTTCGCGTTTATCAATCATATTATAACAATTATTTATCCCTTAGAATTCAAATAATGGCAATAAGGAAGATTTTTAGTCATTATCGTTCTGCAGGGAGGGGGGGGGGGGGTGAAATGTACAAAATAACGAGAAAACCAAACCTTTATTTACTTTTTGTTGATCGTTCGTTCATTGGTTTCTCAATTTAGACATCTTTTTTTTACGACAAATTTTTTTATTTCATATTTTCTTGAAAGGCGTTTTGCCTCATGCGCAACCTAATGCAATAAATTATCGCGTATAATAAGATATCCTAACCATATTTTTCACATGGAAAGGAAAACTTTATCCCGTTGATACATCTTCGAGTGTTAAATCAAACACGTTAACCTTTGAGGAATGCTTCGCAAAACACGTTTCAAGGCAGTGCATTAGATTAAAGAATTTTGAATTGGCATGGATTAACCCGCCACGAGATTTCATATCCACCAATTAAGAAAGAGCAGGTGAGCTATTAGAACTCAAGCAGACCCCTTCGCGACAGATGACACACGCATCATATCTCTTCAGAACTTGCTTGCATAAGTACCCTGAAAGTATGCACGTTGTGATTTTATTAATTTATTGACAAACACAGAACATACACAGTGCGAAGTGCAAAAAATTGCATTCAAATCTAAGATTCTATTTAAATTTAACTTACGTCCCAGTAAAAAGGAACGCATCAAACGTGATAGACATAAACCCGATAATGTTAGATAAATATATATTATTTAAATTATCACCTGTAATTAATAGTAGCGAAAGAATTGAAAACAATTCTTTGTACTGGGATGATGATTTCGATGATTCTACCATCGTGCTAAGAGAGTTGTTCGTTTATTCTACGGATACCTACGTTGAGTTAATAAGAAGCCTGCTTCATGAAAAACTAGTTAAAATAAAAAAAACCTGTCGCGTAATAAACTATACAGTCTATCGCCACCCAGCTAACCAAGTATCGGAAATGTACCGCTCATGTGGAGAGCGCCGTACCGCTACTGTTGCCACCTCGTACGTGCGGACGGTACTGGTACATGACCGGTATGCCGTATGGTTCGCTGTACCGCCAATGTGCTAGTACGGTACCGGTACAGTATCCCCACCGTGGAGCCACCGTGCACTGCAGTACGGTGTAACTCCACGGTAGTGATACCGTGGAGGTACGACTACGCTGGTATCCTGTACCCGTACATTACCGGTACTGTGGGGTACGGCGTACTCCACATTTGCGATACGCTGTACCAAAGGTACGCTTGGTTAACTGGGCAGAGGAAGGGTATAATCGTGATCGACAGGGTACTCGATGACATCGTCGGTGTCCCATTCTCCTTTATCTGAAACGGCGTCTAATTTTCGTCGAACTTCGTCACGATACTTGACTATTTTGGGTTCCGATTTTTCGCCACTCAAAGCTTTCAGATCGCTTAGCGATATCAAAATCTGCGGCTCAGGCCGTTCTGTAATGGTACAATTACCATATTTTGGAGGCTTTATCACGCTATATACTGACAGCAGTTTATATAGCTGCAAAACATTGACAGTTTCACTTTTAGGCTGCTGTAAGCCTTATTGCGCTCCGGTACTACGCAGGACTTCGGCATTACTTCGCGGTTACTCGAGGACCATATTCAGGTAATGTGTTCGCTGTCAAAACTGACTCCTCGATACTAGCGACACCACGATTTCTGTTTCAATAGTGGAACCACCCCCGCCGCCCGAATTTCATCGAGTTTCCAGACCTGTATGTAAGACCGTGGTACGAAGTTCTTTCAATCGGTGGCCGAGATGTAATGCTCAGTTCCGCCGCAGGCGTCGCTAGTGTTCCCCAGAGCACCTGATATATAGTAATACAAAACTGCATAAGGTCCGAGCTCCGCCTCAACGACCAATCACAAAACTGGGGTGATCGTGTTTCTCTCTCGTACTCACTTGGAACAGTCATGGTGCGTTCTCTCTCGCACACCCAAACGATAATACACCCAAGTGGGGATTCCTTCTATTTTAATATATAATAATATTGTGTACATATATATAATAAATAAAATATAAATAATACCAATGAAACAACTCGTGTTGTTTTATTATGGAAACATATGATTTGCCTGTTATGTTTAAAATATAGCTAATTATAATGAAACGCGAATAAAGCGATAAACCAACTGTAGTGTATCTCGTAATGTATTTATTCTTCGGATGCGCGTTACTCTGTTTTCCTGTACAATAATAATAACAATAATAAATAATAATAATAACATGTACATGCAAGAAACCGGGCGAATGCGGGAGTGTTGGCTCTACATGCTGGAGTTGTCTTTTCAACACGTGTTTATTATATGTATACCCATGAAAACTCGTTATTTGCTAGTTACGTTTAAAAATGAAGCTAAATATGAATTAAATTAAGCGATGAACCAACCGAACAAGCCGTCAAGCCTAATTGAACCCCCAGTGTGGCAATTACTTAAATATGAGAAGATCATATTTATTGGCAACTGATTGTGTGGCGAAGTTAGTAGAACGCTAGATTACTACATTGAAGGACCTGAGTTCGAGCCTCGGTAGTTATAATTTTTTTTTCTTTTGCATTTGTACAGTTATCTGGTTGTACGAGCGAATTGAAGCAGTTTCAACCAATCAAAGAACTCGTCCGATCCCAAAAGAACTCGAACAAAAATAACATGGAAGAATATGTTTTTTAATTTACTGCCATCAATAGTTGAAATTTATTTATAATTCCTACCTAGGGTGTTTACTTTTTCTCTTTATCACATTGACTCGCGAGGAGTCATCTCCATTAATATACACATAGTTCGATAGCTGCTGTGCTGGTGTACACGACAGATATATTTGTGTTTGACAGGCGCGAACAATTTTGCGGCCATAACACGGTCAGTTTCACCTTATGCAATTTTGTATTACTATATATTATGGGCTCTGGGACCGATTGAAAGAACTGTTTGAGGCGGGAGTGTCGACTCCTTCTCTTTAGTCTCCTTGGTGGCACTTTCGAAAATATTTATTTGAGAGAAAAAAATGTATCCTTGGAGTAAATGATAATTATACAATTTTTTTTAATCGGCCAGTAAATATTGCGTAGATATTTATTGTTATTCTGGTTTTTAAACCATTTTTATCAGCAAGCAAATATTGTTCGATCTTCCTTGTATTCTTCTTCACTCGAGAGACACATCGAGGATTTTTCGTAACTCGCCACATTTTTTTTTTTTATCAATTGAAGATGAAGAAACGATCAACACCGAATGTTCGTTACTGGCTTTATCGCAATTAAGCCAAACACATTTATTCGAAGACTCCAACTCACCTTGACGACCCTTGGGATATATTTTTTTTCTTCAATAATCAGCGTTCGCGATCTCACAGCGTGTAATTAATTTGATTCGTGCTGCTAGAATAAAAATATTAATGCATGAAAAAAGAGGCAACACGAACGAGAATAATGAGGCTCAGCGTAAGAAGTTCGAGCCTCGCTCGCGACATCAGCGAAACACTTTTTGTAATGTTTAATTTCTGAATTTTGATACCCTTCATGTACGCACGCAGATATTGTAGATTAATTCATTGAAAACAAAAAAGAATTCATTATCAAAATGCAGTTGACATGCGCGGTTGAGAATTTCTTGAATCCAGCAAAAGTCAGATAGCTATAAAAAGTTCAACGAACCGCCAACGAGCATCCAGCCTGTCCTGCGCTACATCAATGTATGGGCTGTTCCACACCAACGCGAAATATTTTGGAAAATATATAATTTCATGAAATACAAGCCGTGTTCATTTTTGTGAAAAACAAATCAACGAACTACAAATGATTAATTATACAACCAACCATCGTAAATGTACAATCTAATCAGGAAGATGTACACATTTTTTAATCCCACATCTCTGCCACCTTCGTATCTGTTTTTTGAGCATTGTGAACGTTTGATGGGCGTGTAAGAAACAAATAAAATATCGGTGGTTCCGAAATTAACGTTTATTATTCATTCATCGTCAGTATTTTTGTTTTGCGAGAGTTTTCGTCTATAATTAGCAGTCCATAATTTCTGTTCAGTTTTTTTTTAATTACATCTAGGAGCAAAAATAAAACTGATTTTTTTATTTCGACACTTAGATTATGAGCAATATTTGTTGCGAAAAAAATTTCCCAACGAGGGTGCGATCCCGGGCTCTGGCGCACGTTACTCCAGCGTGCTAACCATTGAGCTATCACTTGCATCACTAGAATAAGTAGTTTTTTAATATTTAAGCAGTTCCCCCCGGATGGAGTTTAGATTCGGTTTGGATTATTGGTTGGTTTGAGGTTAAATGTAAATTCTATATTGTTTTATTTTTGTTTGTCGTGACTTAAAAAAAAAATTCTCTTTGAAATCGAATAAGCGATTAGGATTTGGTTGGGTTGCATTATGGGTTAGGTTGCGTTATGGTTATTTAATCGTTCATGTCACCGAATAAAAATAAAACTGACTGATATATTGACATTTCATAACTATGAACAAAAGCATATCAATATAACTCATCAATTTTATAGAAAAAAGGTACGACAAACTATTTCGAATCACCGCGTTTCCTCGCGTTTCCCGGCGTTTCCGGTATCGCCGCAGTAGATGCACCGCCACGCAGTAGGTGGTGTAAGTCGTTGCCGTCATCGCTTTTTCACACCGTCATCGCTTTTTCAGATTTCTCCAACATTGCGTTCGGGCTCCTTTAGCTCTAGTCTCCATGGTTTTCGTTACCGTTAGCTAGCGAGAACCAATAAGAGGCCCCCTTTTCTTCTGTGACCGTGCATGGGATTGGCTGTTACGATTTATCGAAAACTGTCGTAATTTCGAATTTTTTGCAAAAAAATATATATTTTTTTTATAACGCTCCCCTTTGATCCCTAAAAGTTTTATTATGCTCAATACGTGATCGGAGTATTATTTTTCGAAATAAGTCAGGCGTAAGAGTAAAATGGGACACCTCGTATAAATACTTATAAAATTCACTATTCAGAAATTTGATCGTACTTGCAGGCTGAAGTTTCGCAACGCATTTCCTTTGTTTTACTCCAATGAATTACATGCGAGTAAAAAAAATCAATAAAAAACTATGCATCTGCATAAGTTACTAAAAAAATTATCTTGTTCTACATTGGCGAGGCCAGCATTTTTATTTTTTATTAAATTAAGTCACATGATGGTCGCTAATCACGTAACACGCAAGAAATATGAAACTTGCTTTGACCAAACGTTCATCATGACATTAATATTAAAACCTTGGAATACCTTAAAAATAATCAACTTATTTTTCATCATTCTTTAATTAGGTTACCAATCTTTAAACTTTACTTTCAGTAGGTACTCAATTGGATGTGTTAGTTTTATATTTTTTTTTCTGCAAATTGGACCAACACTTGACCAGCTCATTTCTTTTAACAATTTCATTCTTCATGTTCACCAGTAATGTATGAGACCATCGTTCCTGATGCATTGTGCTTCTAAGCCACGTTTTTTAAGACTTCCCTCGGCTGGCGGAGCTCAATGGGAGTACTATTGCTGCTTGTAAAAGTTTAAAAAAGGAATTCCTTTTTAATATCCTTTTTTTCAATTTTCAGTATTTGTTTGATTATTCTTAAATTCAAGTATTTTTTTCATGACCATCGCCTCAGCTTTTAAGGCCGACGTATCCATTATTAAGATTTAAAAATAGTTATCGATGGAAACCCCTCCGTTTTTCATATCCAATCTAAAGAATGCGTCAAATGCATGAGCTAACGGTCGATTGTCAAGTCGGTGTTTTAGATTTACAATGATATTATAAATGCTGATCTTCCAGTTTTCATCTGGTTGTGCGTTGGCCGGTGAATCTAATGCATTGCTTTACCCCACAGTTGGCTTGATTGTGAAATCTGAATATCTATTCAAGGCCGTCATCTAGTGTGATGATTCGAACAAATATATTTTTTAATTGCATTTTCTGAAAGTATAATCTCTTCCGAATATTTTCGTTTTCTGAGCGATCCAATAATTCGAAAAATGACCCGAGTTATGACCCCTTTTATAGGGGTCGCAGCAATCGGAGGATACGAGTACCTGACCTGCGCGGCGCGTATGATTTTTTTCCAGCGCCCTATCCGCAATGTTGTCTATTGAGATTTATTATTATTATCGCAATCCTCAAATATTAACCCTAGCATGCCACACTGATTTTTTCGGGACGTAATTGTCACACTCGGGTCTGTGGGACCTTATTCAGATTTTCAATCATAACTCCGAGTAAAATAATCGTATTTCGATGGCTTTTTTAATCGATATCCAATTAGTCGAGAAATCTGTATATGTATTGATCAAATCGTCAAAGTTAAGAACTTCTGAGATATACTTGTTCAAAAAATATTTTCTCTCGAGAAAGGCGAAAAAAAATTGATTTTACGTTTTTTGTTGAGGTTTCTCAGACCCCCGTAGGCATGCAAGGGTTTATGAGCTCTTTGAGCAAGACGAAGGTGTGATGTATGGTGCTGGAATCGCAGACTGAGTGCAAGTTGGAAGCTTTCATTATATTTGTGCATGTGCCGTTCTTCAAACTTGAATGCGTTTTTCTCACAAGTGTAATTTCAAGTTTTTTGAGCAACATGTTTCGAAAACTAATCGACCGACTTACTTCAATTTTAAACTATATGTAGTGTATACCGGTGCATATTATGTATACTAGAATCAAGTCGATAAAACTATATTAACTACTTTTAACATGCATCATAATTCATGATTATTGCATGAAAAATCGTTATGTTCGGTTACACCGTTGCCATTCTTTTTAAAAAAATTATCGTTCATTCTAGTGGGCATAATACCGACATCCTTACAGATTATAAACATTTTAAAAATTTTATTTTCAGTCTACTAGAACCTGAAATATCATGCCCAAAAACGGCGGCATCCATTTTTTCTAGCCATGTAAATATACGTGTAACTTTGTTAATAATTAACACTTTTTCAATCTACAAAAAAGGTATGTGTCCTTAATTTCTTGTTTAATAAACCACAAGAACCGGGAATGCCCTATGTTTAACAGTATCCGAGAATTTTGTTTCAAAGAAAGACTGTGGTTCACCATCTTTACACTAGACGACAGCCTTATTTTACACAATGGAACAGCTACTTTTTATACAAATTACTAAATTACGACGAAGGAAATAGTTGAAGTTCTATTAAATCATTTCCATATACTTACTGGGGGGGATCTGAATAAAATGAATCGATTATTTAAATTTTATTATTTTACATCTATTTTTTTCGAGGGGGCAATCTAGAGGGGGGTCGGAGCGTGCCCACCCTTGGCCCCTCACGGCTACGCAAATGTTGCGTCATCAGTAGTGTATGCGCATCAAACATCATATCACTTAATCTCAATTTTTCAGATAACAATGACACTCAAACATGGATTAAGGTTAGGTAGGTTAACTGTCAACTGTCCTACAATCGGATACGATGTGTTTATACATACGGAATATATACAGCATATTACATTCGTAAGACCGCAGTGCTGCATTTATTTTTCCTAATTTTGGGGACAAGTTTTAATACCGAGTTTAGACTCCTGTATCTAGTCTCCATGGTTGCAGGTTTCAGTTTTTACAGAAGTTTAAATTTGAACCGTAATGTTTTTGGTATGAAGAGCAATAAGGGCACATGATAATTTTCATTGACTGTTAAAGTGGAGCAAACAAAATGAAGATTCACGTAAGACTCAATTATGGTTCCTTCATCTGTGTCAAACTAGATACTTTGTTTACTGCTTGTAGAGTTGAATTACCTCGATTTATTTCTTTAATATTACAGAGAAAGTTCGTAGGGTCTCGTGACAGAAAGAACTGCTATAAAAGGCAAGGTTCTCATATTACAATAAAAAAGAAATCTGATTATAAATTTTATAAAAATTTCATTTTCATACATCACCGTATGTAATATTCAATTATAATTATATTTTTTATTGGAATAATGCACTTGTGAACAATGTTACAGGTGAAATGCTTTGGAAATATTTTTAACATCTTGCGGTACACGGTCAGGTACATGAACCAGTGGAAATTGCGATACAGCATTTCATGTCACGTCCGATACTTTTGACAATTTGTGTAGCTGTTGTGTCACTCCTAGCAATTCTGCTCCTACTCTTTATTATTTTCATGATTATTATTGGAGCCTTTGCATTCACAAGTTTCATACTTAGATATTTGCACTATAGAAGGTGCAAAACTAAGTTATTAAGGTATTCTATGCTTGTGCTACAATAAAAGTACATTTTCAAAAATAAAATACATTTTCTGCTCTTTTCAGTCATAGTATTAATAATAGAAGCAATTGTTCTCAGCTGTATACTTTTCTGTGTCTTCAGTATTAGAATGCTCATTGGGGTGTGCCTCACAGTCACATACTATATCACATATTATTTGTTGTGGCTTATAAAAGGAGTCATGGCGGCAGGTATTTAGGGTTTAGGGTCCAAAGAGCTATTTATCATTCGGCTGATGTTACAAATACAAATAATAAATGCTGATTGTGAGTTTCACTTGTACACAGAACAACGAATCAGGGTTGAAATAATTTATTATCAACTGTTAGGTGTCTTGTTCTCACGACCTTCGGAAACGCTCAATCGTTCTGTTGCTTTCTCAATTTCTCTCCACAGTAGATCTTTGAGATCAGAGGTGTGCTCGTAAACTTTGTAGTTGAAGCTATGTATATAATCTGCTCCATTTGCCACATCTGTTTCCCAAGAAGTAAATAGATACACAGATAAATGCTATGAAAGTACTGAGTATATTTTATCATTGCAATGTATCCTAACTCAATAATTATAGACCTACATCCTTTAATAGTTCCTTTTGAAGCACCGAAATCCCATCTTACGCCAGTTAGTTGTTTGTAATAGTTGAACTTTTTCCTTAAAAGTAAATAATTAATATGTGTAGATCACCTGAATAAAAAGATTTAAAAAAACGCTTCACTTACATTCCTAGCTCTATGGTTCGCTGGTCTTTGGGATTTGCTTTTGTATTTCGCATTGCATTCCTTTGTGTATTCAATTGATGAACCTCCAGGAACAAAGTATTTTTGTCAAGTTTAAGCTCATTCTGTAAAAAGTGTCAAATTTATTATGAGCAGCGACCTAATTCTCTAGATAATTTACAACAAAGTTAAAGTATTACCAATTGATCATTAAATACTGCTAGTTCTTGGACTTTTCTATTTAGTAGTTGTCCCTCCATACATAGAGATTCTTTTGCTATTTCAACCTCGCACTTGAGCTCTTCAAACTTCGTATTTAATCCTGTAAATTTGTGGTCATTGATAAAAGTTCATAAACAATCAGAAATTTTCATTAGTTATAACAGTGAACAAATTTATGGCAAAGCCGAGTTCACATACCCAACAAATACAGGTTTCGTTCTTTCAGAGTTTCTTTGATACGGTGAAATTCTACACCCATATCAGGGCTTGAGTCGTATTCGCTCGGCATCCCATACATATTCTTCGCTGCTCTTATGTTATTCATTGTAATGCAAAAAAATGTATCTTCACTCGAGAAAAAAACAGATAAATGTTTTGATCATTAGGTTAGAACTGTATACACCACTAACTAGCATCGAATCCCATAGAACACTGCTTATGGGTAACAAATTCAGGCGTACATAGAAGGCCAGTTCTTACGGGCGGCATGAATACAAGTATTCTGCGACCGAAACTGCCGCGTGGCGGCGTTACGAGCGAACAGCTGTCACGACGCGAGGGGGAGGGCTGAATGAGACACCTATCTCTCTCTTACACATTGCGGAGTGAAAACACGCTTGAGCTAAGTCTTACATAGGTCTGGAAACTCCTGCGTTTTTGCATGTTTTTGCATGTCAACGTTTTTAGAAATCTAAACTACCTGAAACGCTCCGGTAGAATCACATAGTGTGGACCCGGCCTTATCCTTTGCTATATTTTATTATATTCGATTGAGGATGCGCTAGTTCGCCTATAAACAAAACCAAAAACGGCAGAAGAAAAAAAAAATGTGAACAAACTCGCCAAACTGACAAATCAATAGAAACGGTGCCTTTTAAACATACACAATGCGATCTTTTCTTTTTGTACTATTCCTCTTCCATTATATTTATTTTTAGGTTCTTATTAACATTGTTAAAAAAGCAAAACCAAAGATAAAAGTTGTAGAAACAAACAAAGAATGCAATATACTAGATGCGCAACTAAGTTCCCGGGTTTCACACAAGGACGGCGCTAGCGACACATGTAGTCGGCATACAGGTCTGAAATTGGGTATCTTTATAGCTTGGACATCTGTTAAGGATGTATGGCAGCTACTGCAGAGTCGTTGCAGAACTGATTATGCAATTTGCAAAAATCGCATTTAAAGACTAAATAAAATAATTGTAGTATGCATTGAAGCTAAAAAGGAGATTTACCACAGCTCAAAGTAAAACATGCGGTACAGAAAGAAGAATTTTTAATTTTTAACTGCAAATTTAGTTGCTGATTTGATGTACGTTTTCCCTGACGTTGTTGTGGTTACGACATACGGGCTAAAGAAATACGAAAACAGTCCCATTTAACTCGCAATATCTCGCAAAATATATGGGCACATGTCGATTTTTTTTAACGTATCATGCATATTACAGCGATACCACACAAAAGTTTTTTTTTTACAAAAGAATACTCCGGAAATACCTTTTTTGCCAATGTAAAGGGAATTGTGGACGTACAGTCCTATGTTCCCCGTGTTAAATGACCCAACTTTGAATTCGTTTATCTCAGCATTCACGTGGGCAAATTTTGTTTTTTTTTAATCTCAAAAAGTTCTCGATATTTTCCTTTACAATATCAGTGAGTTTCAATTCGAACAGTAGTAAATAACTTAGTTGCCATACATCCTTAAGAATACCCAGTCGTAATATAAACAAATATCCTAACACAACGACCTTTTTTCTAACCTTGAAAATGTCAAAGTTTGTGCCAAATAAACAGCATTTGCGGGAAGCATTGCTTTCATGCTTCAACCTAAAAAAAATAGCAGTTGAAGCACGTCCGTTACTTGAGGAGGCCTACGGCGAACATATACCATCAAAAACAACGTGTGAAGATTGGTTCAAGCGGTTCAGAAGTGGCGATTTTGAGACTGGGGACAAGGAGCGCTCGGGAAGACCGCAAACATTTGCGGACGCCGATCTGCAAGCGTTATTGGATGAAGATGACACTCGAACAGAAGATCAACTAGCCGAGGCATTAAATGTGACTCGGCAATGTATTTCGAAACGTTTGCACGCTATGGGAATAATTCATAAGGAAGGAAAGTGGGTGATGCATGAGTTGACTGAGAGACAAATGGAAAATCGAAGAGCCACTTCCGAAATTTTGCTTTTGCGGCAGAACAGAAAGAGTTTCCTGCATCGAATTATTACTGGCGATGAAAAATGGATATATTTCGAGAATCCCAAACGCAGAAAATCGTGGTTTTCACTTGGCGAAGCGTCAATATCGACGGCACGGCCAAATCGCTTCGGAAAAAAATACAATGCTCTGCGTTTGGTGGGACCAGAAAGGAATCTCGTACTGTGAGCTGCTGAAACCGGACGAAACTGTCAATGGGCATCGCTACTGACAACAACCAATCAATTTGAACCACGCATTGCTCGAAAAACGGCCAGAATGGGATGCGAGAGACGAACGTGTGATATTGCAGCACGACAACGCTCCGTGCCATCGCAGTTCCATCGTCCAGGATACCATAAAAACACTGAAATGGGATCTGCTACCGCACCCGCCGTATTCGCCAAACCTGGCCCCTTCAGACTATCACTTCTTCCGGTCGATGGCGCATGGCTTGGGTGGCTACGCTTGGCGAATTACGATGCAGTACAAAATTCGTTCGACGAATGGTTTCAGTCCAAAGACGCGTCTTTATCGTCGCGGTTTTTATGTATTACCAGAGAGGTTGCAAAAATGTGTAAATAGCGAGAGCCAATACTTCGAATGAACCATTATTTGTATTTGTCTCGAAATTTTCGATTTTTTATTGGTCAAAAAAACCCAGATACTTAGTTGCGCACCAGTACTTAGAATAAACATTAATTAGAAGGACCAAAAATTTAGACCGCACAAATTTGTTCATAGCCCATCTTCTCAAACGGCGAAAGACCAAATAAAAATAATACAGAAGTTTGAACATACGAGAAATACAGTCTACTGAAATAATAATTCTCATTCTGCCCGGGGGTTCAGGAGTGAAAAAATACTCAATCATTTTCCATTTATATTGCTCTTACACATATTGGGTCTGTTCATTTTGGCTACACTTATCTACACTTCTTACGCCTTCTGAGGACTTTCTATTACTGTATCTATTGAAATTGTAGAAAGCACGGTCTTACATACAGGTCTTGAAATTCTGGTGGCGGGGGTGTGTCCTCGGATTGAAGTACCGGCCGTTTCGCCTAGTGACCACGAGTGTCGCTGCGATAGAGTGATGCAGGCTATGCGAGAGAGATGGAAATCGATTGTTGACTCATAGGAACCTAACCTAGCTGTACAATTGGCTGGTGTAGGCAAATTATGATATTCAATGTCAAAAATGCATGATGGACCTAAATACAATTAAAAGTAACTTTATCGTAAATCTGAAAAAAAACCCAAAGACTATAGTTATCCAAGTGGGTACAATGAATATGAATGTTTTTTATATAGGTGTCAATGTGAGCTCGTGTCGGTCGAGGGGTTCGGTGCCAGCTTCGTAATCAAGAAGACTAGAGGTAAGGAGTACGAACGCAGTGTTGAAGAAACGTCCATGGAAATCCAGATGAGAAGGGTGGCGCTGCTCTCCACCGAACCGAATTGAAATCAGGAACGAACCAGTGCCGTACAATATGCAGAAAGCACCCTTTGCTACTTCATATGCAGCGATAATTTGATCAAATTAATTGTAAAAACAGTGCCGTACGATATGCAAAAAGCACCCTTTGCTTCTTCATATGGAACGGTAATTTGATCAAATTAATTGTGCAACCAGTTGGTGCAGGAAATTTCTGTATATTAGATAGATAGAAGTCTTATATAGATAATATAGATTGTTTTGGAGAATAATAACGAAATGCGGAAATTTAGTCAATATGTTTCTTTTCATTGCAGAAATTCATGAGAATTTTGAATCCAGACAAAACTTTTACAAATGACCAGACATCATGATACGCTGTACAGATAAAGAATAATAATGAAATACAGAAATTAAGTCAATGATTTTTTTTCGCTGAGGAAGCAGTAACAAACAAAATTCATTTATAGACATAAGAAAATTCATAATAATTTTGAATCTAGACAAAACTTCTATAAATTATCACTCATTTTGATACGCTATACAGATAAAGAATAATAACGAAATACACAAATTAAGTCAATATGTTTTTTTTCCGTTGCAGAAGTAGTAACAAACAAAATTTATTTCTAGATACACGAAAATTCATGAGAATTTTGAATGCAGACAAAACTTTCACAAATGATCGCACATCATATTCATACATTATAATACGCTGTACAGATAAATAATAATAACGCAATACAGAAATGAAGTCAATATATTTTTGTTTTCGTTGCGGAAGCACTAACAAACAAAATTCATTTATAAACACAAGAAAATTCATAAGAATTTTGAATCAAGACAAAACTTTTACAAATTATCACACATTATGATACGCTGTACAGACAAAGAATAACAACATAATACAAAAATTAAGTCAATATGTTTTTTTTCGTTGCGGAAGCAGTAACAAAATTTATTTCTAGATACAAGAAAATTCATGAGAATTTTGAATCCAGATAAAGCTTTTACAAATGATCACATATCATATTCACATATTATATACGCTGTACAGATAAAGAACAGCGCAGAAATGAAGTCAATATGGTTTTTTTTGTTGTGGAAGCAGTAACTAACAAAATGCATTTATAGACACAAGAAAAATTGATAAGAATTTTCAATCTCGACTGAGGTTTTGCAAATTCTCACACATCATATTCCCACCAATGATACACTGTACAGATAGAGAATAATAACGAAGTACAGAAATTAAGACAATATATGTTTTTTTCATTACAGAACCAGTAACTTACAAAATGCATTTATAGACACAAGAAAATTGATACGAATTTTGAATCACATCATATTCACACTGATGATACGTTGTACAGATAGAGAATAATAACGAAATAAAGAAATTGAGACAATATTTTTTCTTCATTGTGGATGCTGTAACAGAATTTATTTATAGACACAAGACATTCATAAGAATTTTTTAATCCAGATAAAAGTTTTACAAATGATCACACATCATATTCCCATATAATGATACTATACGTTGCACAGATAAAAAATAATAACGAAATACCGAAATTCAGTCGATGTTTTCTTATCGTTGCGAAAGCAGTAACAAACAAAATTTATTTATAAACATCAGACAATACATAACACTCCTTCGATAGTTTTCGCCGCAGATCACGATAAATATATTTTACACCGGGACATAATTATTTTTTATTAATCGCGAAATTCGTTAGTCCGCACGGTCCGCACACGCTTTATTCCAACATGGATGACAAGCGAGAATCATCGATGGGGGATGGCGTCGGTTGCGTTCTTGTCGCTCAGTTCATTTCGGTTCGGTGATGAGCAGCGACGCACGCGGTGAAACCACCAACCACTAATAACTGGATTTCCGTGGACGCTTTTGGATCGTGATCGCCGTAAGCGTTCGGACTCCTTAGCTCTAGTCTTCTTGTTCGTAATGCTGCTTTCAGGGGTTCGATCCCTGTGCGCTCGGTTTTTTAAAAACATGTTTTAGCTTTTATAAAAAAAGTAGGCTTTACGCGTTGTTTTAATTGACCGGATAATAAGTGGCAACTATTCCAGACCGAAGTGGAATCCAGGCCGAAACACTTGCAGGATGTATTCTTGAAAATGAAACAAATACTTAAGAAACAGTGCTTCTTATGCAATTCTTTATTTCCTCTTCAAAAAATATTAATGCATGTTCCAAGAAACATTTTCAATAATCTCTACTTTGCAGTTTCCGAAACGGTTTGCGTTGGTAATTTTTAAAAAACACCTCTATTCCGATCTATTCGCGAAGGACTCTCGGGTAGGATAAATGAAAATAATTCACTAACTTTGTTTTATGTTTTCCAGCCTGGAAAGTATTTATTGTAATGATCCCAATAATTTTTCATTTTTTTCCCGGTTCCCGGCTCCAACGCCTGTTTCGCCCATTCTCGATGAATATATTTCGGTTCGAAATGATTTTCGCACACGTGTCTCGGCTCTAATTTCCCAACCCCCGGTATCGCGGCCTCCCATTTTTTTAATTGCGCCAAGTCTCTCGGCACCCGAAACACTGAGCGTTTCGATTTTTCACTCCGAGAGCCTGTTTTACACGTTGGCACAATACACCACTTAGTCATTTTTCAATATCACCGTTTTTACAAGTTTACAAGTAGAGCACGTCACGTGTGGTCGCGCGAATCAGCGGTTATGTTTGGGTTTTGTTTACTTTTGAAATCTATTTCCGTCTCTCTCACACAGCCTGCATCACTCTATGGCAGCGATCCTCGTGGTCAGGAGTTGGAACAGTCAGTGCTTTAATAAGAGGCCATCCCCCACCACTGAAATTTTGAGCGAGTTTCAAGACCTGTATGTAAGACCGTGCTTAAGACCGAAATTGTATTTACGATTCGACTGTGAATACGGGCCTTACAGCTAACACATGGTGATGAACAATGATGCCGGCAAAAGCGACCGAAAGTTTTTGAACGAAGGTCGCCCCTCCCCGCCATTTATTTGTATTGCGCATGCGCGATCGCAGGCGTGCATGCCGACCACGGTCTTACATACAGGTCTGGACACTCGTCACAAAATCAAATGGTGGGGGTAGGACGCTTATACCAGAGATTAGTGGGGAGATGCACAACGCAGCTATGTGAACTTGGCGATTCGACTTTGGATTCCTGTATTTTTTTTGGCGTCAATCGTTTGTGAGTCGTTTGTGGTTGATTGTGGTAACAATTAAAACGTTTGTGAGATGAGTCGTTAGTTAGAAAATGAGCGGTAAAAATTACCGGTAAGTTAGCGACTTGACTTTGACTTTTCGATTTTTTTTTTTTTAATCGTTTGTGAGTCATTTGTGGTTGATTGTGAGAACAATTAAAACGTTTGTGAGATCAGCCTTTAGTTGAAAAATGAGAGTTAAAAATGGCCGGTAAGTTGGCGACTCGACTTTGACTTTGACCATTTTTTTTTTTTTAATCGTTTGTGGGTCGTTTGTGGTTGATTGTGAGAATAATTAAAACGTTTGTGAGATCAGTCTCGGCGGTGAAAAAGAGACATGTAAAGAACGGGAAAGTTACCGATTCGACTGTCACTTTTGCACTTGTTTGTATACATTTTTGGTCGTTTGTAGTTGGTTGCGCGAACAATTCGAAGGGTCGTACGTTTAGCGTTTACGAAGTAAGACGTAAAAACGTATGTGGAAAAATTCTCGACGAACGGTTATATTACCCAAACACGTCAGCACCGAAATGTTCATTTTTATTATATTTCTATATCACGAAGAAGTTAATCGATGTCAAATGGTTGACGAATACTTTAATTAGAACATTTTGTGAGGTCAGTCGTTAGTTGAGAAATAATGGTGAAAGATTACCGCAAAGTTAGCGAGTCGACTTAACTTTTAGATTAAAAAAAAATCGTTTGTGAGTCGTTTGTGGAATTGTAAAATCAATCAAAACGTTTCTGAGCTCACTTTTGGTGGAAAAATAAGACTTAATAGTGACTGGTAAGTAAGCGATACGGCTTTGACATTTTCAAATTTAAGTGTTTGTGGCTGATTTTGACAATAATCAAAACGTTTGTAAGATGATTGGTTTCAAAATGGAAAGTAAAACATTTTTGCCAAACTTCTTTACAAGGTCATATAACCCAAACTTCTTTGAATGGTCATATAACCCAAACACACGGGCCAACACAGAGAAATGCTATTTTTGCGTTATTTATATATGACGAAGAGGTTAATTGACGTCAAATTGTTGACGAATATTTTTCAATCGTTTGTGGTTGATTGTGGTAACGATTAAAACGTTATTGAGATGAGTCTTTAGTTGGAAAATGAGCGTAAAAAATTACCGGTAAGTTAGCGACTCGACTTTGACTTTTCGAATCAAATTTTTTTTAAATCGTTTGTGAGTCATTTGTTGTTGATTGTGAGAACAATTAAAACGTTTGTGAGATCAGCCTTTAGTTGAAAAATGAGAGTTAAAAATGGCCGGTAAGTTGGCGACTCGACTTTGACTTTGACCATTTTTTTTTTAATCGTTTGTGGGTCGTTTGTGGTTGATTGTGAGAATAATTAAAACGTTTGTGAGATCAGTCTCGGCGGTGAAAAAGAGACATGTAAAGAACGGGAAAGTTACCGATTCGACTGTCACTTTTGCACTTGTTTGTATACATTTTTGGTCGTTTGTAGTTGGTTGCGCGAACAATTCGAAGGGTCGTACGTTTAGCGTTTACGAAGTAAGACGTAAAAACGTATGTGGAAAAATTCTCGACGAACGGTTATATTACCCAAACACGTCAGCACCGAAATGTTCATTTTTATTATATTTCTATATCACGAAGAAGTTAATCGATGTCAAATGGTTGACGAATACTTTAATTAGAACATTTTGTGAGGTCAGTCGTTAGTTGAGAAATAATGGTGAAAGATTACCGCAAAGTTAGCGAGTCGACTTAACTTTTAGATTAAAAAAAAATCGTTTGTGAGTCGTTTGTGGAATTGTAAAATCAATCAAAACGTTTCTGAGCTCACTTTTGGTGGAAAAATAAGACTTAATAGTGACTGGTAAGTAAGCGATACGGCTTTGACATTTTCAAATTTAAGTGTTTGTGGCTGATTTTGATAATAATCAAAACGTTTGTAAGATGATCGGTTTCAAAATGGAAAGTAAAACATTTTTGCCAAACTTCTTTACAAGGACATATAACCCACACTTCTTTGCATGGTCATATAACCCAAACACACGGGCCAACACAGAGAAATGCTATTTTTGCGTTATTTATACATGACGAAGAGGTTAATTGACGTCAAATTGTTGACGAATATTTTTCAATCGTTTGTGGTTGATTGTGGTAACGATTAAAACGTTATTGAGATGAGTCTTTAGTTGGAAAATGAGCGTAAAAAATTACCGGTAAGTTAGCGACTCGACTTTGACTTTTCGAATCAATTTTTTTAAAAATCGTTTGTGAGTCATTTGTTGTTGATTGTGAGAACAATTAAAACGTTTGTGAGATCAGCCTCTAGTTGAAAAATGAGAGTTAAAAATGACCGGTAAGTTGGCGACTTGACTTTGACGTTTTCAATTCGTTTGTGGTTGATTGTGAGATTAATTAAACCGTTTGTGAGATCAGTCTCGGCGGTGAAAAAGAGACTTGCAAAGAACGGGAAAGTTATCGATTCGCTTGTCACTTCTGCACTTGTTTGTATACATTTTTGGTCGTTTGTAGTTGGTTGCACGATCAATTCGAAGGGTCGTACGCTTAGCGCTTACGAAGTAAAACGTAAAAACATATGTGGAAAAGTTCTCGATGAACGGTTATATTACCCAAACAAGTCAGCACTGAAACATTCATTTTTATTTTAGTTTTAAGGCTTTCACGGCTCTTTATGTAATGAGAAGAGTATGTGGCTTCCGGATGGAGGCCGTGTTGAGGATCAGCGTTGTGCCGACGTTTCGCAAACGTTACAGTCTGCATCATCAGGGCTGAGAGCTCCGATACTGAAGCTCTCGTGTCTCAGGTATTCCTTATATAGTTGCAGTCATCGTTCCAGATCGCTGCACCAGCCAATCAGATGTTTTAATTGATCAGCTGGTCAATTCAGACTGTAACGTTTGCGAAACGTCGGCACAACGCTGATCCTCAACACGGCCTCCATCCGGAAGCCACATACTCTTCTCATTCATTTTTATTATATTTCTATATCATGAAAAAGTTAATCGATGTCAAACTGTTGACGAATACTTTAATTAGAACATTTTGTGACGTCAGTCATTAGTTGAGAAATGATAGTGAAAGATTACCGCAATGTTAGCTATTCGACTTTGACTCTTATGGCCTCTGCATACTGCGCGCGATTTGCGATGAGTGATCAGCGATATCCAGTGGGAGCTCAGATATTCCAGAAACCCCCTGGGAAAGTGAAGCTCCCATTGGATATCGCCCATCGCTCGTCGCAAATCGTGCGCAGTGTGCAGAGGCCATTATTGGAAGGTGATATTTCATGGGCAGCAAAATAAAGCACCGTTTTCATAGCCTACTACATGTTACTAGCATTAGCATGTTTATTTGCCAAACCGATTCTAGTGAAAAGTTCAGACGGTGCTCCTCGTTACTTCACCAAAGTTACCCCCCCCCCCCCAAATTGACTAATCGAAATTTTATTTTACGAATCGTTTGGCGGTCGTTTGGTAGCGCATTGAAATCGATTGGTAGTTTTCCGTGTTTTTTTAAATCGAGATTTAAAAATCGGTCAACAATTTGCCACCCTCCCCCCTCACTTTGGCCAATCAAGGTTTTTTCCACGAATCGTTTGGTAGTCGGTTGGTAGCGTATCGAAATCGTTCAGTAGTTTTCCGCTAACCAAAATTGGCCGACAATATCCGGTTTTTGGCAACCAATCACGACCCTCCATTCAGGACCCACAAGTAATATGCGTTGGCATAATTTAGTAATCAACTACTAAACGCCCCAGGTACAATACTAAACTCTCTCATATGCTTTTTTATCGATCAAGTCTCATTAGAAATGGATTATTAGCTAAAAATAATTAGGGAGCTTGCGTAGATAGGTTCTTTGTCCGCCGTGACTTGTGGCGACCAATCACAGCTCACCGTTCAGTTGATCACGGTGAGCCGTGATTGGTCGCCAGAAGCCACAGTGAAAAAAGGAATTACTAACAAAAATTCACCCATTATTTTGTGGCCAATTTTATTGTGACAAGACCTAATCGATAGAAAAATAAATAATATCGTTTGATATTCTATTTAGGACGTTTGGTAGTCGATCGCCAAATAACGTCAACGCAAAATACATCTGCGTACTCAGTGGACGGTTCTGATTGGTTGCCAGAGGCGGCAGGGGCAGAGCGATTTGAATGGACTACCAAACGCTACCAAACGACCACCAAATGATTCGTAAAAAAAAAGTTTGATTAGTCAAAGTGGGGAGGGGGGGGGCTGACTTTGATGAGGTCTCCTCGTTGCTGTCTATGAAATGTCGCCGTAAATGTCTATGTAGACTCACTTATTTTTGTTTTTGTATCGAGTTTTTCTTTTATTTGTCGTATTTTTTCCTGTAAGAAGTATGCAATATAAGGATTACGTGCCAGAGGACCCTGCTTGGTCCTAGCGCACTAATAAATCTATCTATCTATCTTCAAGATTCAAGAACTAAGATGAAATTCTTAAACCGTGGGTATAATAGACCTTAAGGCGATGTATCTAAGGTTCGGTCGACCATAGCCTTACAAGACAGATTTCTCACAGACGGATTACATTTCAAGCAAACGAGGAGAAACACTTTGTTCTCACATTTACAGACCTAAAAGTATTTATTTTGCTTCTTTCAGGTGGGTTAACGAGCACACTTGGAATTTGCGACACAGCTATCTTCCTCGAAGTCATCGTCGACTCTATCGGTATGCGCCCTTTTCTCAGGGATATGTCCTTAATACGTCAATGGGACTCGAATTTCAACGATAGGAGTAAATCATTGTAAAATTATGCATTAATTCGAATTTTATTTTGTAATGTAATATTAGTGAATAATCTTGGAAAATTGGGTAGGGAAGGTCCACATTGCTTCTCTGTTGATTTATTGGCTTTCTAATTTGATATTCTGATTCCATTTCCATTGGAATCTTCGGTAAAAATACACAAAAACAACATTCCTCGAAACAAATGTTCGTCTATGAAAGGCAATAATGTATGAAAACAGTTATGTACAATTTTCAGAATAGAATCGTAAATAAATAAATAAGCTGTAACTGAACCATTTCCGAAAATGTGTCAACTTCGTCATTCACTCTGTAATTTTTCGCTCATGCCAAAAGCTAATGGCCGCTGCATACTGCGCGCAATGGACGCTTCACTACATATCCAATGAGAGCTTCACTTTCCCAGGGGGTTTCTGGAATGCCTGAGCACTCATTCGCTCATCGCTCATCGCAAATCGTGCGCAGTGTGCAGAGGCCATAATGGTACCGGCATACTGCATGAGATTTGGGATGAGCTCCCCAATGGGAGCTTCACTCTCCTAGGGGTTTTCTTTAATACCATAGCTCTGATTGAATATCGCTCATCGATCGTCGCAAATCGCGCGCAGTGTGCGGACGCTCTTATGGCCTCTGCACACACGCATGATTTGCGCCGAACAATGGGCGATATCCCATGGGAGCTTCACTTTCTCAGGTGGTTTCTGGAATACCTGAGCTCCCATTGGACATCGCTCATCGCAAATCGCGCACAGTGTGCAGAGACCATTAGTCGGATAAAGAACTTTCCCACAAGAATTTCGATAAAAAAATTTTCGATCAGAATTTCGATAAAAATGTCGACAAGAATTTCGATAAAAAATTCGAAGATTCCGAATTTCAATAAAAATCACAACAATTCAGCAAACTATTTCACGTTGAGCCGCTGATCTGAAAAGTGTTTTAATTTATATTTCATTAAGCACAATTAAAAAAAGGATAGAAAAATCAAAATAGTTGAATCCTTTGTTTTTGGTTGTTTATTTACGGGTAAATAGGCCCCTAACGTTCTATTTGGAATCTTCGTCAACGACAAAAACCGTGTTAATTACACGTACAGCAAACCACAAACGATTAAAATTAGAAAAAACGCAGTTCAGTTGTTCAGTTCACCGCTGGTAATTTTTGTCTGCTCTTCATTATTTTTCAATAACTTAATCAAAACAATTGCAAACTTTCTCACGTTGAGCCGCTGATCCGAAAAGTGTATTAAAAGTGTCTAATTAAAACATTCGTTAACAATTTGACGTCAATTAAGCTCTTCGTCATATAAAGAACGCAAAAATAGCAGTTTTCTGTGTTGGCCTGTGTGTTTGGGTTATATGATCATGCGAAAAGAGGTTTGGCAAAAATGTTTTACTTTCCATTTTGAAACCGATCATCTTACAAACGTTTTAATTATTGTCAAAATCAATCACAACCGCTTAAATTTGAAAATGCCAAAGCCGTGTCGCTTACTTACCAGTCACTATTAAGCCTTATTTTTCCATCAAAAGTCATCTCGCAAACGATTTTTTTTTTAGACGAAAAGTCAAAGTCGACTCGCTAATTTTGCGGTAATCTTTCACTATCATATCTCAACTAATGACTGACCCCACAAAATGTTCTAATTAAAATATTCGTTAACAGTTTGACATCGATTAACTTCTTCGTGATATAGAAATACAACGAAAATGAATGTTTCGGTGCTGACTTTTTTGGGTAATATAACCGTTCGTCGAGAATTTTTCCACATACGTTTTTACGTCTTACTTCGTAAACGCTAAACGTACGACCCTTCGAATTGTTCGCGCAACCAACTACAAACGACCAAAAATGTATACAAACAAGTGCAAAAGTGACAGTCGAATCGGTAACTTTCCCGTTCTTTACATGTCTCTTTTTCACCGCCGAGACTGATCTCACAAACGTTTTAATTGTTCTTACAATCAACCACAAATGACACACAAACGATTTTAAAAAAAATTGAATCGAAAAGTCAAAGTCGAGTCGCTAACTTACAGGTAATTTTTCACGCTCATTTTCCAACTAAAGACTCATCTCAATAACGTTTTAATTATTACCACAATCAACCACAAACGATTGAAAAATATTCGTCAACAATTTAACGTCAATTAACCTCTTCGTCATATACCAGGTGTGTAAGTATGAAACCGGAATTTTTGTACAGAAAAAACACGTTTATTGTAATGATATGATACAAAGTAACTTATTCAAAGTATTGTCCGTCGCTATCTATACATTTTTCCCATCTTTCTGGCAATTTGTGGATTCCGCGCCAAAAGAACTGTTGCTCTTTTGAGGCAAAGCAGTCATCGAGCCATTTTCGTACATCTTCGTAAGAAGTAAAGCGCTGCTCAGCAAGTGCGTGTCCCATCGATGCAAACAAGTAGTAATCGGATGGGGCAAGGTCCAGTGAGTAAGGCGCGTGCTGAAGAATCTCCCAACGAAACGACTCTATCGTTTCCTGGACCTGTTTTGCTTTGTGTGCTGGTGCATTGTCATGCAGCAAAATCACCTTGTGTTGTCTTTGTTGGTATGCTGGTCGTTTTTCACGCAAAACTCGATCCAAATCGGTCATTTGGTGTCGGTAGCGTTGAGTATTGACAGTTTCCCCAGGTTTCAGCAGCTCGTAGTAGATTACGCCCTTCTGATCCCACCAAACACACAGCATTGTCTTTCGTCCGTAGCGGTTTGGTCTTGCCGTCGATGTTGATGGTTCACCCGGAGTAACCCATGACTTTTTGCGCTTAGGATTCTCGAAATATATCCTCTTTTCATCGCCAGTCACAATTCGATGGAGAAATGACTTTCTTTTGAACCTGGCGAGCAGCATTTCGCATGATGTTTTGCGGTTTTCCTGCTGTCTTTCGTTGAGTTCATGTGGAACCCATTTCCCCACCTTTTGTATCTTTCCCATGGCTTTCAACCGAAGGGAGATGGCTTCTCGGGTCACCTTTAACTGATCCGCCAGTTGTTGTTGTGTTTGAGCGTCGTCTTCGTCCAACAAGGCTTGCAGGTCAGCGTCTTCAAACTTTTTAGGTGGTCTTCCACGTTCTTCGTTCCTCACGTCAAAATCGCCAATTTGAACCGTTTGAACCACTCGAAACACTGTGTTTTACCGAGAGCATGCTCACCAAACGCCTCCACAAGCATTCGATGCGATTCGGCCGCGGTTTTCTTCAGATGAAAACAGAAAAGTAGTGTTGTCCGCAAATCGTAATTTGTTGGCACAAAACTCGACATGTTTATCTCTAATAAACTAATGCTACTGAATGAAACTCGTGTTATTGTGAGTCGGAAATCTTTGTCGGATATCAATACAATAACAAGACACCGCTGACGTGATGTGTCGGTAACTGCATCGACATCTAGTGCCACCTATGGGCAAATTCCGGTTTCATACTTACACACCTGGTATAAATAACGCAAAAATATCATTTCTCTGTGTTGGCCTGTGTGTTTGGGTTATATGACCATGCAAAGAAGTTTGGGTTATATGACCATGTAAAGAAGTTTGGCAAAAATGTTTTACTTTCCATTTTGAAACCGATCATCTTACAAACGTTTTGATTATTGTCAAAATCAGCCACAAACACTTAAATTTCAAAATGTCAAAGCCGTGTCGCTTACTTACCAGTCACAATTGTCTAATTTTTCCACCAAAAGTGAGCTCAGAAACGTTTTGATTGATTTTACAATTCCACAAACGACTCACAAACGATTTTTTTTTAATCTAAAAGTCAAGTCGACTCGCTAACTTTGCGGTAATCTTTCACCATCATTTCTCAACTAATGACTGACCCCACAAAATGTTCTAATTAAAGTATTCGTCAACCATTTGACATCGATTAACTTCTTCGTGATATAGAAATATAATAAAAATGAATATTTCGGTGCTGACGTGTTTGGGTAATATAACCGTTCGTCGAGAATTTTTCCACATACGTTTTTACGTCTTACTTCGTAAACGCTAAACGTACGACCCTTCGAATTGTTCGCGCAACCAACTACAAACGACCAAAAATGTATACAAACAAGTGCAAAAGTGACAGTCGAATCGGTAACTTTCCCGTTCTTTACATGTCTCTTTTTCACCGCCGAGACTGATCTCACAAACGTTTTAATTATTCTCACAATCAACCACAAACGACCCACAAACGATTAAAAAAAAAAAATTGTTAAAGTCAAAGTCGAGTCGCTAACTTACCGGTCATTTTTAACTCTCATTTTTCAACTAAAGGCTGATCTCACAAACGTTTTAATTGTTCTCACAATCAACCACAAATGACTCACAAACGATTAAAAAAAAAAAATCGAAAAGTCAAAGTCAAGTCGCTAACTTACCGGTAATTTTTACCGCTCATTTTCTAACTAACGACTCATCTCACAAACGTTTTAATTGTTACCACAATCAACCACGAACGACTCACAAACGATTGACGCCAAAAAAAATACAGGAATCCAAAGTCGAATCGCCAAGTTCACATAGCTCCGTAAGCCGCTGTCGCGGCGATGCTACCAACCTTCGCGACATGCAGCGCGCTCTTGCCAGGAAAAGTTTTTTCAGCGATTAAATAAAAATGGAACTCTAACAAACGATGAAAATTAACTAACACTTACTAGCGATCGTCTAACACTCTAATAGAATGAGAAGAATCAACGTTTTTCTGAAATTGACGAGTTACATGCAGAGATTAGTAGGGAGATGTACAACGCTCCCCTTTTCGGCGTGCCTCGGAAGTGGCGTTAAATCGCGGCGGCGAGTTCGGCAACAAGAAGACTAGAGCTAAGGAGTCCGAACGCTTACGGCGATCACGATCCAAAAGCGTCCACGGAAATCCAGTTATTAGTGGTTGGTGGTTTCACCGCGTGCGTCGCTGCTCATCACCGAACCGAAATGAACTGAGCGACAAGAACGCAACCGACGCCATCCGCCAACGATGATTCCTGCTTGTCATCCATGTTGGAATAAAGCGTGTGCGGACCGTGCGGACTAACGAATTTCGCGTTTAATAAAAAATAATTGTGTCTCGGTGTAAAATATATTTATCGTGATCTGCGGCGAAAACTATCGAAGGAGTGTTATGTATGGTCTGATGTTTATAAATAAATTTTGTTTGTTACTGCTTCCGCAACGATAAGAAAACATATCGACTGAATTTCGGTATTTCGTTGTTATTTTTTATCTGTGCAACGTATAGTATCATAATATGGGAATATAAAGTGTGATAATTTGTAAAACTTTTATCTGGATTAAAAAATTCGTATGAATGTTCTTGTGTTTATAAATAAATTCTGTTACTGCATCCACAACGAAGAATAAAATATTGTCTTAATTTCTTTATTTCGTCATTATTCTCAATCTGTACAGCGTATCATCAGTGTGAATATAATGTGATTCAAAATTCGTATCAATTTTCTTGTATCTATAAATGTATTTTCTTAGTTACTGGTTCCGCAATGAAAAAAAATATATTGTCTTAATTTCTGTACTTCGTTATTATTCTCTATCTGTACAGCGTATCATCGGTGGGAATATGATGTGTGATAATTTGCAAAACCTCAGTCGTGATTGAAAATTCTTATAAATTTTTCTTGTGTCTATGAATGCATTTTGTTAGTTACTGCTTCCATAACAAAAAAACCATATTGACTTAATTTCTGTATTTCGTTTTTATTATTTATCTGTACAACGTATATAATATGTGAATATGATGTGTGATCATTTGTAAAAGCTTTATCTGAATTCAAAATTCTCATGAATTTTCTTGTATCTAGAAATAAATTTTGTTTGTTACTGCTTCCGCAACGAAAAAAAAACATATTGACTTAATTTCTGTATTTGGTTGTTATTCTTTGTCTGTACAGCGTATCATAATGTGTGATAATTTGTAGAGGTTTTGTCTAGATTCAAAATTATTATGAATTTTGTCAGAGTTATAAACTATTATCATGTCATGGGAGGATCCTTTCTAGCGTGATCTAGCGGAAAAAATCAAATCTGTGAGATCGTTTTATCTGGACAGTGAATCATAACATGTGAATGTGATGTGTGATAATTTGTAAAAGTTTTGTCTTGATTCAAAATTCTTATGAATTTTCTTGTGTTTATAAATGAATTTTGTTTGTTAGTGCTTCCGCAACGAAAACAAAAATATATTGACTTCATTTCTGTATTGCGTTATTATTGTATTTATTGTATTTATTGTTTCGTCTTGTACAACGCTTTGCGCTTTTTACATACCCCTCACCAGTTTATACATTGCACGCTTATATCTATGTCCTTACTCCTATTCTTAATTCTTATTTATCTGCCACCTCTCAAATCTCCAGTGACTGCTAGTCTGTCTTGAGACTAATCCCCGCGGTCACGGTTCTTCCCTTGCTATCTTTTCGAACTCTTTGGTATAATAACAGATTTCCTTTACTACCCCTCCTTTCAACGTCTCAATCCACCAGTATTCGAGGCTATCTCCTTCTCTTCCCTTCCTCCACTTATCCACCCCTTCTACCCACTTCCGCCTGATCTTTCTTCTCGCTTTTTCGCATTTCCAGATATGCTCCATCGTCTCCTCCTCCTTCTTGCATACCCCACACATCCATTTCTCGAACCCTTTTTTCCCCGCTTTTCCTAAATTCCCGCATCTCAGCCTTGCCCATTCCTCTTTGACCGCTCCTGCCAGCCCTTCCTGTTTCCAATATCCCTCCTCTGCCACGTTCTCCTTTATATCCTTATATATTTTATTATATGTCGACCTGTCCACCCCTGCCCAATCCTTTTGGATATCTTGGTCCTTTTTCTTTTCTACCCCTTCCTTCAGAATTTCGCCGACCTCTTTCAAGCTGCCACCTTCTCTCATCATGTTTAAAATCCTTCCCTCCCCAACTTCCCGCATGGCGTCCCTAAGTTCCCTTCCCCATTTCGACTCGTTCCCGTTTCCTATGTTTCTTATCTCCTCTCTTAGGCAGATTTTTGGCCACCTCTCCTTGGGCATGTCCAGAACCTTTAGCAAGTAGTCGCTTGCTCTTCGTCTCGCCTCCACCTCTATGCTCCTTTTGCCCGCCTCTAATTTCCAGATGTAACCCGGCGTGTTTCGTGCTACCCCCATTGCCATCTTCACGTATCTTGCTTGCAGTCTCTCTACTTCCTCTCTCCTTTTCCACCCCCAAACCTCCACCCCATACAGCACCCCTGCCTTTACCAGCGATTCCATCAGCTGCAGCCTATATTTCAATGCATCTATTTTTGCTCTCTTCAGCACCCCCCACACAGAATTTGCCGCCTTCCTCGCTTTTGCCACCACCATGCTCAGGTGTTTAGCTAAGGAGTTCCCTGACGAAAACCAAAAACCCAAATATTTAAACTCCTTGACTACTTCTATCTTTTGTCCTTTGTACTCCCACTCCTGTATTTTCTTCCTTCTCTCACCCTTTCTGAAGACCACTATCTTTGTTTTTTGTACATTGACTTCCATTTTTGATGTTTTTTCAAACCTTTCCAGCCCCCTCAACATCCCCCTCAACTCCTCTTCCCCTTCCGCCAATAGCGCTATGTCGTCCGCATATTTCAGCGCGTAAAACTTCTTTCCCCCCATAACTGTCCCCCCCACTCCTTTTTCTTCCCATTCTTTGTCGATATCATCCAAAGCCAGGCCGAACAACGTTGGGCTCAGCGGACACCCTTGTCTGACCCCTTTCCTTGTTTCGAACTCCTCCGACATTCCGTTTTTTGTGATCACCTCGTTCACCGTTGTTTCATATATCCCTCTTATCATCCTGTGCATTCTCCCCCTGATCCCCTTCTCCCAAATTTTCCTCAACATTATTCGCCTGTCGATCTTGTCAAATGCCGCCTTCAAGTCAACAAAGGCGACAAACAACTTCCCTCCTTTTTCTCTCAGCCTGTTATTAATCAGCGCGTTCAACACGTAAATGTGGTCTCGCGTCCCCCTGTTCGCCCTAAATCCCGCCTGACTCTCTCCGATTATTTTTTCCCTCTCCACCCAGCTATTTATTCTTCTTGTCATTATGCCCGCCAAGATTTTGTATCCTATGTTCAGTAGCGATACCCCCCTATAGTTCCCTACTTCCTCCACGTCCCCCGCCTTGTGCAGTGGAAAGATTCTCGCTAGCTCCCATTTTTCCGGCAACTTTCCCGTCCTCCATATTCCATTCAGTACCCCCCACAATTCCTCCCTGGCTTTAAGCGATAGGCTCTTCAGGAATTCCGCCGATATCCCGTCCTCCCCTGCCGCCTTTCCATTTTTCAGCTTTCTCAGTGCTTTCCATACTTCTTCCTTATCGATTTCCTTGTTCCATTCCGATTCCTCTTCACCAACGTCGTTTTCTTCCTCCTCCCAAGGCTCTCTCTCCCTCTCCCCTCGGTACTCTTCTTGCCCCCCCTCGGCCCTCTCCGATCCCTCCTCCCCCATCAGTTTTTAAAGTGCCCTACCCAATCTTTCTTCCTTATGCTTTCCCCTTCTTCTCTGCTCCTCACTCTGAACTTTTTCACTGCCCTCCACCACTCCACCATATTCTTACTCTCCCTCACTTCCCTCCATCTCTCTTCCATCCACTCTTTCTTCTCCCGTTCTCTTAACCTCTTCCATTTTTTCCTTTCTTCCCTCAGCTTCTTTTTCGTTTCTCCGCTCCTTTTTTTCACGAATTTTTTTAAGGCTCTCCAAACGTGCTTTTTTTGTTGCCTACTCTCCCTACTTTGCCAATAACCCCCCTTCCTATTTGCTTTTGATGTTTTTATCATTCCGGTAGCCGCAGCCCCCTTCCATATAGCTTTTTTCAGCTTTCCCCATCTCTCGTTCGTTGTACCTCCCTCCCCCTCCTTCTCTCTGGCTTTTTCCGCTTCCTCCTCGAACTTTTTGCTCTCCTCCTCTTTCCACTTGAGTCTCCTGTCGCACCTTAGTTCTCCTCTCTTTTTCCTCTTCCTGTTCCTTCTTTCGTTACTCCCCCATCCTGCCAACGCAAAGATCACTGGTAGATGGTCTGATTCTACCCTCGGTTCCACCTTCATAGAGCTCACTAGACCCTCTTCTTCGTCTTCCAGCCATAATATTAGGTCCAGCACCGATCCCTTTCCCTCCCCTCCACTACCGACAAACGTGACCCTGCCCTTCTCATCACCTTCCACTCTCCCATTCATGACTGCTAGCCCCATATCTTCACAAAGTTTTAGCAGTCTCCTCCCTTCCGCGTTTACCACCTCGTCCTCTGATTCCCTTTTCCACGCCAATCCCCCCGTCTTTTCGCATTCTGTGATTGCTGCACATTTCCCTATTCTTGCGTTCAAGTCGCCCGCCACTACGATCCCCGCTCCCTCCTCTATTCCCTTCTCTATGCACTCTCTTAATTCGTTTTCGAGCTCCTTCATTCCCCCACTATTGTATACCCCTATTACCCATGTGCTCTTCCCCTCCACCCTTCTCCTTATCTTCAACACCAACCCGTGTTTCCAGCTTTCCACTTGGCAGTTTTCGCTCAGCTCCTTTCTCACCCCAATTAGGTGTCCCCCGCTTGCTCTCCCTTTTCTTTTCCTCCTCTCTGCTTCTTTCACCCACCATTTATATCCTTTCCCCACTTTGCTCAGCATCTTCTCTTCCCATTTCCTCTCCATCCACGTCTCCTGCAGTATTATCACTTCGTGATTTTCCAAAAAGTCGCTCGCTTCAACCGCATTTTTCATCCCCGCCACATTCCATAGTACTATCTTGTACTGTCTTTCTTTAGCTTCAACCTCGAAAAAACGTTCTCTCGTTTACTAGTTGCCCCTCCCGTTCGACCCAATACCACCATTCCCGATTCAGACACATTTTTCCGTATCCCGCTCTCACCGCTTCCCCCTTCCTCCTCCTCCGTTCCACCTCGCTCGCAATCCATCTCCTCACCTCCTTTTCTCTGTGCGTCAGGTCATCCGCGATCATAACCCCCGATCCTCTTAGCCTACGACCTTCCTTCACGACCTTTATTTTGTCCCCCATCGTTTCGAACGTCACCACCGGGCCCCCCCTTCCTTTATTACTTGGCTAATTTTAACTTCGACGCCCAATCTCGCCCTTATCAAACGGGTCACATCCTCCGCTACTCTCCGTTCATTCCCGATCGCACTCACTCCCCATACTTTAACATTCTTCTTCCGTCTTCTTCTCTCTTGACATTCCGCTCTCCATTCACCTTCCCCCATTGGGTCTGGTTGCCGTGGCTCAGCTCGTTGCCGCCGATACCGACTGACCTCCTTCCACTCCCCTCCTTCTAGCGAGTCCCTCGCTCGGTCCTGCACCTCGGCTGCCTTGCTGTAACTTCCGTTTCTTCTCGATTCCGCTCCTTCGATTCCACTCCGCCCCCCTTCCTCGTCTCTCTGCCCGGTTCTCGACGCCTCACAATTTCCGCGACCACTGGGGGGTACCGTGGACCCCCGACTTTTTTCTGCTCTTCTTGGTTTCCACTCCTGTCGCCCACTGTGCTCCTCTCGTCCTCTTTCTACCCACCTCCCCCTTTCTTCACTCACGACCCCGTCTTCCAGATCTTCCAGATCCCGCACGTTCTGTGCGTCTCGCCCGCTCCCTGCTCGCTCACCTTCTGTCACATTGTTGTTCTCGTCGTCTTCCGGCCAGGGTTCTTTTCCTCGATCTTTCACGTTTGCCCTCCTTCCTTGTTGTTCCTCGGTTTCCTTGATTATTTTCTCCAACCCCGCTGCTCTTTTCTTCCACGCCAACAGTTCCTCCATCAGCTCCTCCTTCTGCTCCTTCCATTGCAATGCCTCCCTATAAGCCTTATGCTTCCATTGCTCTGCCTCTCCCAGTAACTCTCTTATTATTCGGTTCATTTCCTCGCATCTACATGGAAGCGGGGCTATCTCTTTTTTCAGCTCTTCCTTTATTTGGCGGAGGCCGACCCAAAGAATTTCCCTCAAACGGTCCTCCATCTCCCGCATTCCCCCTTCGCGGCTGTCGACGCTGCTTTCCTCTTCCGTACCCTCGTACTCACGCTTCTTCCCGTCGCCTTGCTGGTTTTGCTGCCGCTCCGTCGAGTGTACTTCTTTACCCTCCTCCGTCAATCTCGTCTCTTTCTCTTTCCCTGCTTGCTGCACCGGCCGCACACGCTCTTCCTTTCTGTCTTTCTCCGCCTCCCACTCCCCTTCTCTGCCTGGCGAATGCACTAGCAGGTTCCTCGTTGCGAACGCCACCTTCTCGTCCCCTCCCCTGGTGAAGAAGCGGTCTATGTTACCGACCGTTTCTGCGTCGCCCCTGGCGGTCACTTTCCTAGGCCTTCCTCGCCCCTTTTTGGCCGCTTCCTTTCCGCTCTGCTCCGCCATAACGCTCTCCCCGACGCTCACCAGCGCCTCCACCTGTTCTTCGCTGTCTTGGCACGTGGTGGCGCTGTCCTCCTTCTTGCGTACCACCCCCGTCCGCGACCCTTCTTGCTCTCGCATCTTCTATGTTTGTTCTATGCCCCTTTACTAACCTCTTTGCTCGAAGTCCGCTATTTTTCGCTCTCTATTTCCTCGCACACCTCCTTTTCCACCTTGCCTACACTCCCACACCTTCCCGCCTTCCCACCTTTGCTTTCTAACTCCCTTCCACCTCTCACTTCGCACCTGCTTTCACTTTTTCAGCTTATTTCTTTCACACTCCCGCTGGCTTTGATCCGCATGCCACGCGCGCCAAACCGGAAGTCCGTATTGCGTTATTATTATTTATCTGTACAGCATATTATAATGTGTGAATATGATATCATAATGAGTGATAATTTTAGAAGTTTTGTCTAGATTCAAAATTCTTATGAATTTTCTTATGTCTATAAATGAATTTTGTTTGTTACTGCTTCCTCAGCGAAAAAGAAAACATTGACTTAATTTCTTTATTTCATTATTATTCTTTATCTGTACCACGTATCATGATGTCTGGTCATTTGTAAAATTTTGTCTGCATTCAAAATTCTCATGAATTTTCTTGGGTCTATAAATAAATTTTGTTTATTGCTGCTTCTGCAATGAAAAGAAACATATTGACTGAATTTTCACATTTCGTTATTATTCTCCAAAACAATCTATATTATCTATATAAGACTTCTATCTATCTAATATAAAGAAATTTCCTGCACCAACTGGTTTCACAATTAATTTGATCCAATTACCGTTCCATATGAAGAAAAAAAGGGTGCTTCTTGCATATCGTACGGCACAGTTTTTAAATTAATTTGATCAAATTATCATATGAAGTAGCAAGGGGTGCTTTCTGCATATTGTACGGCACTGGTTCGTTCCTGATTTCAATTCGGTTCGGTGGAGAGCAGCGCCACCCTTCTCATCTGGATTTCCATGGACGTTTCTTCAACACTGCGTTCGTACTCCTTACCTCTAGTCTTCTTGTTCGGGAATATGATTTTGTGTGCATCGCCTCTGTCGAGGTTGCAGATTCCCTTGTAGCCGCGCGAGTCGTGAGCACCGCTCAAGTCGATATCGCAGTCAGCGTGCACACAAATTGCCGGCTCGGAGGGGGAAAAGCCTCTGCCCCTCACTCACTCGACAGGCGAACGGAGCGAGGTTTTCCGTCCGATCGAGCTCGACATATGTGTGGCCGTACTGCGGATTGGAATATGCATTCAATGCATTTCGAAGAGAAAAACATGTATCGAGAAAATTGTTTTCTCTCGGTTGGCCGTTTATGCCGAGAAGGCGGGTTAAAAAAATTAACGACGAACCGCGTTGAAAAATAAAACGCCGAAACGACCGTGGAAGGTTCAAAAAGAAATCTTCAGCCTTTGCCGCGGTCGTTACGGCCTTTTTTTTAACAGTAAACATTATGAATAACGTGTATCATAAATGTTTTTCTATCCTCAGTCAGCGTCGTGGCTGAGTTGGCAGCGTGACGGATTGACGATGCTTGGGTTCCGGGTTCGATCCCTGGTTCATCGACATTTTTTAATCGATTTTTTTTCTTCATTTTATATTCAAAAAATTGCGAACTTACTCTCGCTTTAGATATTCTCGCATGTCCAGGCATTATTTATGATATTTAATTCATATATGTTTAATTTAAAAAAAGACATTGGCTACGAGGGATCGAACCCGTGTCGTCTGCACTCAGAGCCCGCACGCTGATATATCAACCGCGAGGCTCTTGTGACTGCAAACCTGCCTTACGTATACACACTTACTCAACCTTAAAAAAAATTCGCTGCATACCATTTGCATATTGTTTTTATGACCCCAAAGTATTATTGAAGACAAATGAAAACGATTTTTCCAAATTCCTAGAGTGGTGTGATCCCTTAAAGAAAAGAAATTTATGTTTTGATCGTTGTAAATGTATATCCCCTCTTAAAGACTTTAAGGCGTCTGGCCACCTTGGCCGATCGAAAAATGGGTATGTTTAAAACAAAAATAATAAAGTCCAAAGTATGGGCCGGAATATTTTTATTTTTTTACACATCGTCAGAAAGGGCTTTAAGAATAACGGTAATAAATGTCCGTCCAAAATATTTAAAAATAGCGCCGTTATGCACATTGCCGCGGAGGCCCTCCGCACGATACGCGCGGTCGTTGTACCAGCTGTTACCCGGTTATGTCACATTTGCAAAAAAAATCAGCTCATTCGTGAGTAGTGTCGCTACAATGTAGCGTAGCGGTTTCTTTTCGACCTTTAAAAAAATTATGTTGAGCCGAAAGAAAAAAATTTTATATTTCACCGACATTATGGCTCACTCCAATTTTTTTAATGGTCGAAAAAAAACCGCTACGTTACATTGTAGCGACTCTACTCACGAATGAGCTGATTTTTTTTCAGATGTGACATGACCGGGTAACAGCTGGGACAACGACCGCGCGTATCGTGCGGAGGGCCTCCGCGGCAATGTGCATAATGGCGCCATTTTTTTATATTTTGAACGGAAATTTATTAACGTTATTCTTAAAGCCCTTGCTGACGTTATGTAAAAAAATAAAAATATTCCAGCCCATACTTTCGGGTTTATTATTTTTTTTTAATATACCCATTTTTCGATCGGCCAAGGTGGTCAGACGCCTTAAAAGAATCTCGTACGTGTTAGCGAAAACCGGCAGGAAATTATGAAGCAACTCGTCCACTTCTTTGATGTTCGCTATTTTGGACCATCGCTCGTTTGCCTATCTGAGATCTACACTTTCGAAGTTTGTATCCTCGATATATATGTCTTTTTGCTATAGATGGTATTACCAATATTAGATACTCACGTCTTTCCATTTCGGAGATATGGATGTTCTAGAACGTTTGAATTTGTATTTGTATGACATAAACTGCAGCCAATCTGAATACACGTTCTCGAATAAATGAGCTCTCGAATAAATGATCCTTTGGTGTAATAGTTATTCAATTTCGTCATCGGTCGAAGGATAACATTTTGAATAATTTACGGTTCGTTACATTGAGTTTATAATTCTGTCATTTCGAAATCTTTGTCGTTCTATATTTGGCCTTTCAAAGTTTTGACCACCATCCGAATGTGAAATGTGTCGTAAAAAATGCCGAAACACACTTATCCAATGTGAATAGCGTTTTGAAAAAAATGCCGATCGAGAAAGACTCAAAGTTCTCTTCGAGCCTTTCTCGATCGTTTCGGCACTTTTCTTCAACCATTTTTTAAATTAATTTTCTAAGAGGAAAAGTAAAAACTCATTTACGTATTGGGGGAAACATTAATTTTTTTGTCATATTTTTCAATACTGTTTGCACCAAAATTTGGAACGCCCGCTCATTTTGAGCAACTTCAACATGCGTCCGGAGGGGCGAACGACTGCGGGTTCGGTCGCGTCGACGATACCCACGGCGTCCTTGCTGCGACCGCTCTCCTCGCTCCCGCCAGTGTTCGGTCGATGGCCTGCCCTTCTCGCGCCTTTGGGCTCGTTCGGGTGCCTCTTTCTGCTGCGGCTGCTGCTGACGACCACTTTTCTTTTTGTTGCGGCGCCAAAATTTCTTCCTTGTAACTGTAAAAAATAAATAATAAAATGTACAAATAAAATCCATTACTCACACAAAATAAGGGATATTAAAAAAAATCCAAATTTTTGGCTGATTTTCAACAAGGGATAACTCGAAGAAAAATGGTCGTACAGAAAAAAAAGGAAATTATAGCTTCAAGTATCTAGTTTTCAGATCTGGACTGTAAAATTTGTTAGCGTGCGCGGTTTTCTTGTAATCATCCGAAAACCATCGAAATTTTTTTTCCAAATTTTTGCTCGTCTTTAAAATGGTGAGTCGACTTCAAAGAATTTTTTTATCATACGACTATAAAACTCGTCTGGACAATTTAATCAGCTTTAATTTGACCTTTTAACGAGCTCCGTACAATGATTTGGCGCGGAGTAATCGTGGATCAAAGCAAAAAAGTCCATTTTAACTTTGACACTCAATTACTCGAGAACTAATAATCGTACAGAAAATAAAAGTAGGGTTTTGGAAACTGCAAAATATTCTCTATGACATGCAATTAGGGGCTGTTGATCAAACATTTTTTTCGGAGTGATGATGTTGACTGAAAAAAAGTTGAAATTTTGCCAATTTAAGGATATTTGGAAAATTTGTTATAACTTTGGATATAATGCATGAACAAAGGATATCGTCGGTAATGTTTTAACCTCGAAGTGTCTCCAAAAAAACCCTCAAAGTTGCAAACCGCTGCGATTTTTTTTTCTTAGTGCCCCGAAGGATTAAATTCATCGTTTCTGTCAAAAATCACCGTAACAAGCAATTTTTCGATTTTTATTCATTTTTTCCTCTTCAAAATATGTTTTATTTAGCAATATTGCGTAATTTATTCATTCAAAGACAACAATTACCAAGAAAAAAAGGGAAAAATTAAATTAAATAAAAAAATTCAAATTTTTAGGGTAGTTTTGAAAAAAACTGTTATTTGTGTTTGTTAAGAAAGTGTACTTTAACGATTGAAGCTGCGAAAAAATCAAAAGTTCAAGCTTTGTGTGAACAAAATCAGTCGACAGTAGGGGGGTATTCAACAACAAAGGTGGTTAGACTGGTAAAAAAAATCGACCAATTTTTTTTGACAAGAGGAGATTATCGTTAACACGTGAAATTCTTTTTTGAAGTAAACATTTTTTTTTCAAATAAAAAAAAATTCAATTTTTTTCACGTGTTAACAATGATCTCCTCTAGTAAAAAAAAATTTGGTCGATTTTTTTTACCAGTCTAAACCACCTTTGCTGATATACCCCCCTACTGTCGACTGATTCTCTTCACACAAATCTCGAACTTTTAATTTTTTTGCAGCTTCAATCATTGAAATACACTTTCTTAATAAACACGAAAAACAGTTTTTCTTGGAAATTGATGTCTTTGAATAAACAAATTACGCATTACTGCTAAAAAAACATTTTGAAGATGAAAAAATAAATAAAAATCGAAAAATTGCTTGTTACGGTGATTTTTGACAGAAATGATAAATTTGAACCTTCGGGGCACTAAGAAAAAATAAATCGCAGCGCTTTGCAACTTTGAGGGTTTTTTGGGGACACTTCGAGGTTAAAACATTACCGACGATATCGACAAATATCCTTAAATTGGCAAATTTTCAACTTTTTTTCAGTCAACATCATCACTCCGAAAAAAAATGTTTTATCAACAGCCCCTAATTGCATGTCATAGAGAATGTTTTGTCGTTTCCAAAACCCTACTTTTATTTTCTGTACGATCATTAGTTCTCGAGTAATTGATTGTCAAAGTTAAAATGGACTTTTTTGCTTTGATCGACGATTACTCCACGCCAAATCATCGTACGGAGCTCGTTAAAAGGTCAAATTGAAGCTGATTTAATTGTCTAAAAGACTTTTATGGTCGTATGATAAAAAAAATTTCAAGTCGACAGACCATTTTAAAGACGAGCAAAATTTGGAAAAAAATTTCGTTGCTTTTCGGATGATTACAAGAAAACCACCCACGCTAAACAATGTTACAGTCCAGATCTGACAACTACATACTTCAAGCTATAATTTCCTCTTTTTCATTTTCTGTACGACCATTTTTACTGCGAGTTATCCCTTGTTGAAAATCAGCCAAAAATTCTGAATTTTTTAAATATCCCTTAATTTGTGTGAGTAATGTATTTTATTTGTACATTTTATTACTTATTTTTTACAGTTACAAAGAAGAAATTTTGGCGCCGCAACAAAAAGAAAAGTGGTCGCCAGCAGCAGCCGCAGCGGAAAGAGCCACCCGCGGCAGCCCAAGGGCGCGAGAAGGGCAGGCCATCGAAAGAACAGCGTCACGAGCGCGGGGAGCGGCCGCAGCAAGGACGCCGCGGGTATCGTCGACGCGACCGAACACGCAGTCGTTCGCCCCACCGGACGCATGTTGAAGTTGCTCAAAACGAGCGGGCGTTCCAAATTATGGTGCAAACAGTATTGGAAAATATGACAAAAAAATAAATGTTTCCCCCAATACGGAAATAAGTTTTGAAGAAAAGTGCACGATACGCGCGGTCGTTGTCCCAACTGTTACGCCGTCATGTCACATTTGAAAAAAAAACAATCAGCTCATTCGTGAGTAGTGTCGCGTAGCGGTTTTTTTCGACCGTTAAAAAAATTATGGTGAGCCATAATTTCGGTGAAAAATACAAATTTTTTTGTTCGGCTCACCATAATTCTTTCAATGGTCGAGAAAAAAACCGCTACGCTACATTGTAGCGACACTACTTACGAATGAGCTGGTTTTGCTGGCCTGCGCGGCAATGTGCATAACGGCGCCATTTTTTTAACATTTTGAATGGAAATTTATTAACGTTATTCTTAAAGCCCTTTCTAACGTTGTGTAAAAAAATAAAAATATTCCGGCCCATACTTTCGAGTTTATTATTATTTTTTTTAATATGCCCATTTTTCGATCGGCCAAGGTGGCCAGACGCCTTAATGTCTTTAAGAGGGGATATACATTTACAACGATCAAAAAATCAATTTCTTTAATTTAAGGGATAACACCACTCTAGGAATTTGGAAAAATCGTTTTCATTTGTCTTCAATAATACTTTGGGGTCATAAAAACAACATGCATTTGGTATGCAGCGATTCTTTTTTAAGGTTGGATAAGTGTGAATACGTAAGGCAGGTTTGCAGTCACAAGAGCCTCGCGGTTAATATATCAGCGTGCAGGCTCTGAGTGCAGACGACGCGGGTTCGATCCCCGGCAGCCAATGTCTTTTTTTAAATTAAACATATATGAATTAAATATCATAAATAATGCCTGGACATGCGAGAATAGCTAAAGTGAGAGTAATTTCGAAATTTTTTGAATATAAAATGAAAAAAAATACATTAAAAACGTCGATTAACCAGGGATCGAACCCGGACCGCAAGCATCGTCAATCCGTCACGCTGCCAACTCAGCCACGACGCTCATTGAGGATAGAAAAACATTTATGATACACGCTTATTCATAATGTTTACTGTTGAAAAAAAAACGCCGTAACGACCGCGGCAAAGGCTCAAGATTTCTTTTTGAACCTTCCACGGTCGTTTCGGCGTTTTATTATTCAACGCGGTTCGTGGTTAATTTTTTTTGACCCGCATTCTCGGCATAAACGACCAACCGAGAGAAAACAATTTTCTCGATACATGTTTTTCTCTTTGAAATTCCTTGAATGCATATTCCAATCCGCAGTACGGCCACACATTTGTCGAGCTCGATCGGACGGAAAACCTCGCTGCGTTCGCCTGTCGAGTGAGCGAGGGGCAGAGACTTTTCCCCCACCGAGCTACCCATTCGTGTGCACGCTGACTGCGATATCGACTTGAGCGGTGCTCACGACTCGCGCGGCTACAAGGGAATCTGCAACTTCGACAGAGGCGATGCACACACAATCATATTCCCGAACTTGCCGCCGCGATTTAGCGCCATTTCCGAGGCACGGCAAACAGGGGAGCGTTGTACATCTCCATACTAATCTCTGTTACATGTGCAAAGCTGTAAGCAGCTGTCGCGACGATGCTGCCAACCTTCGCGACATGCAGTTCGCTCTAGCGCCGAAAAGTTTTTCAGCGATTAAATAAATATGGAGCTCTAACAAACGATGAAAATTAACTAACAATCACAAGCATTCGTCTAACAATCTAATAGAATGACAAGAATCAACGTTTTTCTGAAATTGACGAGTTACATGTGCAAAGCCGTAAGCGGCTGTCGCGACGACGCTGCCAACCTCCGCGACATGCAGCGCGCTCTAGAACCGTCAAGTTTATCAACGATTAAATAAAAATGGAACTCTAACAAACGATGAGAATTAACTAACAATCACTAGCATTAACAATCTAATAGAATGTCAAGAATCAACGTTTTGCTGAAATTGACGAGTTACAGCGACGAAATCAGCGATTAAATAAAAATAGAGCTCTAACAAACGATGAAAATTAACTAACAGTCACTAGCATTCGTCTAACAATCTAATAGAATGTTAAGAATCAACGTTTTGCTGAAATTGACGAGTTACATGTGCAAAGCCGTAAGAAGCTGTCGCGGCGATGCTACCAACCTTCGCGACATGCAGCGCGCTCTCGCGCCGAAATTTTTTTCAGCGATTAAATAGAAATGGAGCTCTAACTGTAGTGTATGGGTGGGCCGCACCATCCCGGGGGCGACTCGGTGGGCAAGATGGCGACTCGGACTGAGCGCGTGTAAGACGACGAGCGACAATAAATACTGTTTTCAATACGTGTGTATTTTATTGACGGGATAAATCCTACATTGGCGACGAGGATAAACCAAAGGAAAGCGTAATAGTGAATTCGGTGACGAGGAGTGATTAAAAAAGCAACACCATGAGCAAAGACTCGAGTATTGCGCAGTTCAATCCGAACGAAAACCAGAGCGGGGTATATCCTCCTTGGGAAAGATGGCTGCGGAGTTTCGAGCTGCTCGTGGATAGTAAGGAGATTACGGAAAAATAAAGGAAAAAAGCGATGCTTTTGCATTACGGCGGGCCAGAGCTACAAGATGTGTTCTACGCCATACCAGATGCTGACACGGTAGCCGAGGGCGAGGATGCGTATAAAAAGACAAAGGATGCGCTGACAGACGTGTTCAAACCGAAGATAAATACGACGTTCGAGAGACACGTTTTTCGTGGCATGTCTCAAAAAGATGGCGAGCCAAATCATTCATGGATGCAGAGTACCTGAGCTAAGGAAACGTGCGTTGGAAAAAGGAGAGGTGACATTGAGCGACGTGCTGAACATCGCACAGGTGCTAGAGGCCTCGACGATGCAAGCGAAGTCGATGGAGGGGGATTCCGTTTCGAAGATTTCTACGAAGTCAACAGAAAGCACAGGAGCTCAGAAAAAAAGTGGTAAATGTTTCCGCTGTGGTTACACGGGGCATATGGCGAAAGACGAGTCGTGTCCGGCAAAAAACAAAGAGTGTTCAAAGTGCAAGAAAAAGGGGCATTTTGCGTCAGTCTGCAAGACGAAAAAGTCAACAAGCGAAGGAGAAAGGAAAAAATCGAATAAACAAACGACAGAACGAGTCAAGATGGTCGACAACGAGAGTACCAGCGAAGAGGGCTACGCTTTTGGATTGACGGCGGGGGATCAAGTCAACAGCGTCGTCGAGAAGACTGTATCAGCCAAAGTCGGTGGTGTGACGATGGACATCGTCGTCGATTCTGCGTCTTCGTGCAATATTGTAAGCTACGATACATGGTTATGGTGCAAGAGACAAGGTATTTGTTGTAAGTCAAAAAAAGGATCAAATCGAGTAGTATTGGCGTACGGTCAAAAGGAAAAACTTAATCTCGAGAGAGAGTTTTGTTGCTTGGTACAAGTGGGAAAGAAACAAGTTGAAGCAGAGTTTCTAGTAGTTAAGGGGTCTGGAAAATCGCTAATGAGCTATAAAACGGCGATCGAGCTACAAATTATAAAGATTGGAACTGAGCTTCAAGTAGATAACATAGAGCTCAGGGAAGTAAACGATAAGTTGTTCGATGGTATTGGTAAATTAAAAGGATTTCAGTTAACGATTCCAATCGATGGAAAAGTTGTACCGATAGCTCAGCCAGTCAAACGACTCCCTTATAAACTTCGAGATCGCGTAAAGGAACAGATTGAAGAATTATTAAAACTGGACATCACTGAGAGAGTCGAAGGTCCGACGCCGTGGGTGTCACCTGTAGTTCCTATAATAAAGAAATCGGGGGACATGCGAATGTGTGTTGACATGCGCAGGGCAAACCAAGCAGTTATCAGAGAACGATACCCACTCCCGGTTCTAGAGGATGTACTGAACGAAATCAGAGTTGCGGAATGGTTTAGCGCGCTAGATATTAAGAACGCGTATCACCAGGTTGAACTGGATGAAAAATCTCGAGAAATTACGACTTTTACGACAGGAGACGGACTGTACCGGTATAAGAGGCTCATGTTTGGCATTAGTTGCGCACCAGAAATGTTCCAAAGAATTTTAAAAAGCGTATTAAACGGTTGCGAGGGAACGATAAACTTTTTTGACGATATATTAGTTGCAGGAAGAACGAAAGAGGAACATGACGCAAGACTCAATAAAGTTTTCGAGAGGCTACGGGAGAACGGGCTAACGCTTAACAAATCGAAATGTCGTTTTGCGAAAAAAGAAGTCAAATTCTTGGGGTTCTGGATTTCGGGAGCAGGATGTAGGCCGCTTGAATCAAAAGTTGAGGCAGTAAAAAACTTCAGAGCACCCGCTACCCCAGAAGGAGTCCGTAGTTTTTAGGACTTAGTCAATTTTTGTGCGTCATTCATTCCTAACCTAGCGACGATAAGCGAGCCTATGAGGAAATTAACGCGGAAAAACGTAAAATTTTGTTGGGAAAAAGAGCAAGATGAGGCGTTTGCCGAGGTAAAAGAGAGACTCACGAGCGCGGAATCGTTGGGAATTTTCGATCCGGAAGCCGAAACGCGAGTGATAACAGACGCAAGCTCTGTAGCCGTCGGCTGCGTCATTACTCAAAAACAGAAAGGAAAATGGAGGGTAATTAGTTACGCTAGTAGGAGCCTAACAGACTGTGAGCGAAGGTATTCGCAAACTGAAAAAGAAGCTTTGGCGTTAGTGTGGTCATGTGAAAGATTCCACATTTGGTTGTACGGAATTAAGTTCGATCTTGTAACAGATCATAAAGCGCTGGAATGTATTTTCGATCCTAAGTCGAAGCCGTGCGCGAGAATAGAACGATGGGTTTTAAGACTTCAGTCTTATGATTACAGGGTGCTGTACGAAAAAGGAAAATCGAATATAGCGGATCCGTTGTCCCGTTTAGTTGTAAGTCGAGGTCGGGAAAAAATCGGGAAGCGAGCGAAAGCGAAGACGAACTGTACGTAAAATGGGTTGTCTCTGAAACAATACCGCGAGCGATGTCTATGGCAGAGATTGACACCGAGTCGGCAAAGGATCCCCTGTTGCGGGAGGTCAGAAAAGCATTGGAATCGGGTAACTGGTCATCTCTGTCGAGCTCGAAAAGTCGAGTAATTAAAGACGAGTTATGTATGGTGGGAAATATAGTCCTTCGAGGAACGAGATTGGTAATGCCAAAGAGCTTACATGAACGTACGTTGGCGATAGCCCATGAGGGACATCCGGGAATAGTCTCCATGAAAAATAGATTGCGAAGTAAAGTTTGGTGGGATGGGTTGGATAAAGCAGCCGAGAAAGTTGTTACGACCTGTAAGGGTTGTCAGCTGGTACAGAGAACCGCTGAACCTGCACCGCTAACACGGAATCCTTTGCTAGATAAGCTGTGGGAATCGCTAGCAATGGATTTATTGGGCCCATTGCCATCTGGAGACTATCTGTTCGTGATAATAGATTACTATAGTAGATATTACGAAGTAGAAATCTTGCGAAGCACTACGACTGATGTAATAATCGATAGATTGCGGGAAATATTTGCGAGACACGGATTACCGTAGATCATTATATGCGACAATGGACCGCAATTTGCGAATGCGAAATTGCATGAGTGGGCGGAAGTCAACGGTATTAAAATTGCGCATTCAGCTCCATTTTGGCCACGAGCTAATGGTGAAGTCGAGCGTCAAAATCGAAGTATTCTCAAGCGATTGAAAATAGCGCATTCGGAGAGTAGAAATTGGAGAGCAGAGCTCTACGATTACCTGTTAATGTATCGATCTACGCCGTATTCTACGACCGGCGTATCTCCGGCTGAACTGCTTTTCGGTAGAAAGATCAAGTCGAAGCTACCGGAGTTAAATATAGATAGTAGCTTAGATGAGGAAATTCGGGACCGAGACGCGTGGCAGAAAATTCGCGGTAAAGAATATTTTTATAAAAAAAATCATGCTAAAGAATCGGATATCCTTCCGGGTGACTCAGTGCTAGTCAAAGCTGCCAAAGAAAATAAGCTAAGTACAGAATTCGAGCCAACAGAATATGTCGTAACAGACCGCGGGAATAATACAGTAACTATTAAGTCTCTGCAAGGCGTGACGTATAAGCGCAATACATCGTTTGTGAAGCGTTTTAATGATAGTCACACAGAACCGTGTACGAGTAGCACGATCAACGAGCAAGTACAAGAACCCGAATCGAATCCGATAGTAGTTGAAGATAAGCCAAGACCATGCGAATCGCCTGTTGTAGAAAGACCGCGACGCGAACGCAAAGCACCGAAACGATTCGACGATTTCGTAATGTAATTAGCATTATGTAATTGGTCTTAAGTATTATGTATGAGAGATGAGTATAAACCATGTCATCGTCCTTCATTTTGTTATTCAAACAATCAAAAAAAAAGAGTGGATGTAGTGTATGGGTGGGCCGCACCATCCCGGGGGCGTGCATGTATACGCATTACAAGATGGCGACTCTGACTGAGCGCGTGTAAGACAACGAGCGACAATAAATACTGTTTTCAATACGTGTGTTATTTTATTGACGCGATAAATCCTACACTAACAAACGATGAAAATTAACTAACAATCACTAGCATTCGTCTAACAATCTAATAGAATGTCAAGAATCAACGTTTTGCTGAAATTGACGAGTTACATGTGCAAAGCCGTAAGCAGCTATCGCGACAATGCTGCCAACCTTCGCGACATGCAGTGCGCTCTCGCGCCGAAAAGTTTTTCAGCGATTAGATAAAAATGGAGCTCTAACAAACGATGAAAATTAACTAACAATCACTAGCGATCGTCTAACAATCGAATAGAATGACAAGAATCAACGTTTTGCTGAAATTGACGAGTTACATGTGCAAAGCCGTTAGCAGTTGACGCGGCGATGCTGCCAACTGTCGCGACATGCAGCGCGCTCTCGCGCCGAAAAGTTTTTTCAGCGATTAAATATATATGGAGCTCTAACAAACGATGAAAATTAACTAACAATCACTAGCATTCGTCTAACAATCTAATAGAATGTCAAGAATCAACGTTTTGCCGAAATTGACGAGTTCCATCTGCAAAACCGTAAGCAGCTGTCGCGGCGATGCTGCCAACCTTCGCGACGTGCAGCGCGCTCTCGCGCCGAAAAGTTTTTCAGCGATTAAATAAAAATGGAGCTTTAACAAACGATGAAAATTAACTAACAATCACTAGCGATCTATTAAGGGGGGATTGTCTTTTTTTTCGCAAAATTTACCGCTTTTTGGGATTTTTTTTGTGAAGAAAGTATACAACGGAAAACTTGTGAAACTTGGCATATAGTTTTATTGATCTGTTTACTACATACAAAAAAAATTTTAAACAATTTCATCAAAAAATCCGCCTCCCACCCCCCTCGACGCGCGATGGTCCTTTTTTGATGGTGTGCACGATTACAGCCTTCACGTTCATCCTGCAACAAAAACCCAAAAAGCATTTTACTTTAGACACATATAGCTATCGTTCGACGAAGGGAAAAAAAATTGACGATTTGGTGACGTTTTGAACTTGAAGTATCGATTTTTCGAAAAAAATTGATCGATTTTTTGTTATAAATAAAAAACTATTAAACGTATTGCTTTTTTGCTTCATCAAACGATAAAAGGATGTCAGCTGAGCATTCTGTCCAAATTTGAAGGCAATCGGTTGAATAGTTTTTGAGAAATCGTGCACACCAGTTGTGAAAAAGCTGTTTCGAGAAAAACGCGTTTAAAGTTGTGAGTACAGTTTATGGGACATATCGAGTACTTACAGTATTTTTAATCTAATCTGCTATGCCAGGGCCATACAGGATGCCTTCCTCGGCTTCGAACAACTCATTCAGTGAAGCAGTTTCGCTTCTGCGTCTTGTTCGAGCCTCTTTCGTTGCTTCGAGGCTGCGTCTCGTTGACCTCTCTATCCGCTGCTTATCTCGCGCATCGACGAATATTGATGCTTGCTGGCCAACGACGATTCCAATCGTCGTCATTGTTTTAAGGACTGCTGTAAAGCCTTCGTTAAAAATCCCTGCGGCCAAATAAGCCGCGATGTCGATCGTTTTCGCGCCACAGTGAAGGTGTTTAGGTGCGAATCGCCAAACGGTTGCGTTGAAGCTTTCGCCCATACGCTTCTCAACGTGCCCGACGCATTCCTTTTTCTTCACGATCAAATCATCGCCGTAAGGTTTGTCTTCCAACAAGGCTTTGAATGTTTTCGTGTCGGCATCGCCGATGTATTTCGCGTACCGTACTTCATGCATTTCCCAAGATCGTCGGAACATGTCTTTGATCGCGTCAACTTCCATCTTTCCAGCTGACCCATCGTGATTTGCCGTACATTCACTGCTGTGTTCTTCGAACCAATTGTCGTATTCTTCGGTACCGGATTTTGATTGCCATCATTTACAAGCGTGACAGTAAGACGATTTCACGACAAGGTCAACCACTTTGCTTGAATATTTGCCGATGAGTGTCGTGATTCCAAACAAGGAACTATATCCTCGCTTTTTCCATGTTCCGTCTCCCGACACAGAAATATCTGTCTCTGGATTTCCGTGCTCAGCATTCTTCGCTCCCATACAGCTTTGGCTCCACTGTAAATGTTCTCCAAGGAGGCATAGTACAAGGTTGTGCTGAAACCTTGGGATATATCCATCAAGCCACAAAATAAATTTATACCCTCTCTGCCTACTCCCAATAGTCTCATCACAAAAACCATTCTCCGGTTTATCTCACACGATTTGTCATCGACGAGAGGACAGGAATTAATATATTGCACACGACACTTGCACTGCACAACTATTTTAAAACCCAAGCCGCGAGAACTGGATTCGCCAAATTTGATTGGTCCTTTGCATTCCTGACATATTACGAGTTGCGAGATTGCAGAGAAAACCGATAGAAACGCGATAATGCGATATCCATGACCCGGGTCCGTAATTATTTCTTTGTCTTCCGCTGTCGACAGTTTCTGGGCCGACGTACTTGCAAACGTCGTTTCCGTTTCTCGGGTGTGAATATTCCCAACAAATTTTCTTTTTTTTCGGTCTAGCAGCACGACTATGAGTATCACTTCTCTGTTTTCGATCCATGATATATACGTCTGTTACCAGTAAACTCTCGTTCGAGACTGAGCGACTCTCCACCGAATATTTCGATCTCGCACGACCGTTAGGACTCGTTCTTCATTGAATTAAATGCCTATTGTATGCTGTCCCGTTATTTTTATGGTCCGCCGAGCAACAGAATCGGGCAGCTGCCGGGCGCGCCGACCCCTGCCGTGTGACAACGAGCGCGCGGCCACCGCGAGTCGACACGCAGGTATAAAATCGCTTATAACTTTGCCATTTTTGAGAATTTTAATTTGAAATTTTGCACACATATTCTCAACACTTTGAAGAATATGAAACAGCGGTCAGCGAAAAATCGATTTTTTTGTCAAAAAAAAAGAAAATCCCCCCTTAAGAATTCTTATCGATAAAGAAAGAACGACCAATTTGTTGTTGAGAAAGGATAATTGGGTGATTGGTAGAAAGGGTTGCAAGAAAATTATTACAAATCAACTTTATTAGAATGTGGTACGAAAATTAGTTAACAGGTTTAAACTCGAAGTCTTTTCTCTGTAACTGCTCCTTCACAGAGCTGGAGACGAACTAAACGAGAGAGCACGTAAGCCTCCTCACTCTCAGCTTGGTACAACGCCTCTCGCGTCGTTTACCGGTAACTCGAGCGTCGAGGTACCGATATAGTCGGACTCTGCTCGAACCAAGCCAACACGATCGTCTAACAATCTAATAGAATGAGACGAATCAACGTTTTGCTGAAAATCACGAGTTACATGTGCAAAGCCGGAAGCAGCTGTCGCGACGATGCTGCCGACTTCACGTGGCTTGCAGCTCACTCTAGGGCCGAAAAGTTTTTCATTAATTTAATAATAATTGAGCTCTAACAAACGATATAAAGTTACTACCAATCACTAACAAACGACTAACAATCGATTGGTTACAAAGAAAAGTTCGAAATCACTAGAAAACCATTTTCTGCGGCTAACTTTGGCATAAATTTGTTTTTCGTTTTATTCAATAAATAAAGTCTAACAAACGCTGGGTTTTGTCTAACAAACACTAACAAACGACTAACAATCGATTGGCGTAAAAAAGAATTCGATATTTCCATAGTCGGCGGCTAAGTTAATGGAGCTAGCGTCACCTCGTCAAAGTTAGCCCCCCACTTTGACTAATCGAACTTTTTGTTTTACGAATCGTTTGGTGGTCGTTTGGTAGCGTTTGGTAAACCATTAAAATCGTTTGGTAGTCTTCCATTTTTCGAAAAATCGATAATCAAAAATTGGGCAGTAAGTTAGCCCCCCTACTTTGACTAATCGATTTTTTTTCACGAATCGTTTGGTGGTCGTTTGATATCGTTTGGTAAACCATTCAAATCGTTTGGTAGTTTCCCGTTCTTTTGAAAAATCAAAAAGAAAATTCCGATCCATGAGATAGGACGATGGGCAGCGGAAAAAGACTCGATAACCAACGCCATCTGTCGCAAAAACGTCGTATATTATCACGACCAATCACAGCTCTCTATTCCTGATACGCACGTATTTTGTGTTATCGTATTTGAATGATCGACTACCAAACATCCCGAATCGAATACCAAACGCTACCGGATGTTTTTCCATCGGTCTCGGCCCATTAGAACGTAATCGGACAAGAAATAACGAGTAAGTCTACGCTAATATATAATTCTGTCAGTGCGGCTTATGGCGACCAATCCCAGCGCTCCATTTCCGATTCGCTGCATTTTGCGTTGGCGTTATTGATTGATCGACTACCAAAGGACCTGAATACGAAACGCTGTGATTTCTTTTTCTATCGAATAAATCTCATCACAATGAATTAGCCACAAAATAATGGGTGAATTTTTGTGAGAAATTCCTTTTTCCACTGCGGCTTCTAACGACCAATAGCGGCTCACCATGATCAACTGAACGGTGAGCTGTGATTGGTCGCCACAAGTCGCGGCGGACAAAGAAACTATGTACGCACGTACGACTACTAAACGATTCGTGGATGAAAGCTCGATTAGTCAAAGTGTGGGGGGAGGGTGCTAAATTGTGGACCTATTTTTAATCTAAAAAAAACGGGTGAATTTGCGTTAATCAACCGTTCTAGGACTACGGCTTTTAGCAACCAATCAGAACCGTCCACTGAGGATTCACAAGTATTTTGCGTTTTCATAATTTAGCGATCGACTACCAAACGTCCTGAATATAATATCAAACGCTATTAGATGTTTTTCTATCGATTAAGTCTTTCCACAATGAAAATAGCCACAAAATAATGGGTTAATTTTTGTTAGAAATTCCTTTTTCCGCTGCGGCTTCTGGCGACCAATCACAGCTAGTCGTTCACGATACACACGTATTTCTGGTTGGCGCAATCTCGTGATCGACTACCAATCGTTCCAAATTGAATACCAAACGCTTCCGGGAGTTTTTCTATAAATCAAGACTCATTGAAGGGAAATCCAGACAAGAGATAGTGAGTGCATCAGTGTTTTACAATTTTGCTCTGTGGTTGGACCTTCAGTGACCAATCGCAGTCCTCTAATCAAGACGCCGGACATCCGTTCTTGGTTCGGTTATGACTTTGGATCTCGATCTGTCATAGCCGAGGCGTAACATTTTTTTCATTCTTGACCTCATTTGGAAATCATTATTTAATTGAAGTGTGCGCAAACTTATTACTAATAAAGAATCAAATCAAAGGAACTCAACAGGAAGTCACAGAAGAGAGATGACCCAACAATGGGCCGCCTGGATGGAAGAGCGCACAAGAGAAGGAAGGCTTCGATAGCGTAATGGTCTCAGAGAGGTTCGTCGATGCAAAAGCCTTGACAATCTTTCGGTTTGGTTGTGAGTTTTGTAAAGCTAGATTCGAGTTCAGTGCTTTGAATGCGTTTCCTCTTTGCAGGCTATGGACCGAACCGTCTGTGCCAAAACTGCATGGATAACGGGATGTCCCAAGCGAAACTGAACGAATATTGAGGCGCAGATAGGGTCGAAAAAAGGACCGAACACTTCCGTTGCTTAGATTGGAATTTTTTATTCAGATTTTTTTATGACGGGTTCTAAGCAGAATTAAACACGTGATATGTACGATGCTCGTCATATAGCCAATACTGATAATTCTAGGGAGTGAAAATAATATACCAATTAAAGCTGCTCGAGTATGTGTTTTTTTTCTTCTCTGTACACAGGCAATCCGATACTTAGTTGAGATATGGGATTTAACACGCGTTGCCATGTATGTTAGCGTTCTCACTACCTCCCCGTTAGATTCACGCAAGATGTGAGCGTAGGTCACTTCTATGGTACAGCCGTACTGACGTAATCTTAAAATAGTTCATCTTAAAACTTAATCTTGAAACTTAAACTTAAAACCGTTAATCTTGAAACATTACGGAGCTATGGAACAAAAAAAACGAAAAACAAAAAATGATCAACGTGTGGCTCGGTTATTCGCGTTTGCTCGTCAACGATTTGGTCACACTTTGCTTTTGCGATATCTTCTAGAGGCTTCTTTTTCGTTTGTTTGGTGTTGTTTTTTCTCAACCATAGTAGATTGGGTGTGTTATAATTGAGTGGTCGTCCCGGTCGTTATCGCGTTGGACGAGAGAAACGTCTTGTTGCCTGCAAGAAAAAGCGACAATGAAAGCGAGGTGATAACGCGAGTTATGTCAGCAGTGCCGGATTAGCCGTACAGCAAGAGTTACAAGGGTAACAAATGCCCCTCGAGGGACAATTTGTATCAAAGGCTGAAATACGTAATTTATAGCCAATAGGATGAGTAGAAACTTCAATGGGTTTGACTTAAAAAAAGAACCCAACTCCCAACGAGCATTGCACTCCCAATTTTAGCCCCGTGAGGGTTGATTTTCCGGAAACACTGAAATACGTCATTCGTCATTCATCAACCGAAAGTCTAAATACGAATTTCCATGGATATCACTTGAAAATTGCTGAATTGTCATAAAAACCTACATCATCTATTGTACCCCCTTAAATGAATTTAGATAATCCCTTTTTAAATGGTGTCTGCATAATGAAATCAACATGACTTCCAAATTTCACGTTTCTACCATTAGTGGCTTAGGAAAGTTCACGAGAGTAATGGTTTGTGTTTTCCGTTATCTCTGAATTCATTTGAAATCGAAAAAAGTTTGCAGAAATCGTGTTTTATATCCTGAATCGAAGGGTCTCGTGATAGGATTTGCTATTGGCTGACTCACAAGGAGACGGCACGACCGTGGGGTCGGGGATTTGGCCGAATTTTTTTGTGGTGAAAGTGGACCCCTAGCACCTCACGTGGTTAAAATAGTAGGACGCACTACTCGGAAAATTCCGAGAAAAATCGATTCAAACTTTCTTAGGCGCCTTATGAGTTTAAAATGTCAGGCACTTGTCGACCCGCCGTGTAGTCTAGACGGTCAGGGCTCGGTCTTTTGCGCCAGAGGTCTCGCGTTCGCTTCCTCCTTCGGAGCTTTTTTTTTTTGTTATCCCAACAATTATTCAAAACGTTTCTCATCCTTACATTATGTTTAAAAATATGTATACATTATTTTTTTAATGTTTTCTTTTTTCCAATAAAACAATTCATAACGGTGGGTTTTTTATTTTTCATTGTAAAGTATGTGAGAAGGAACATTGGGGTTTTAATGAGAATAACGAAGTCGATTAGGAAAAATTCAATTTTTATTCATATAATAATTATATACAAAAACCGCAGTGGTAATTATCGTAGAAACAAACAAAGCAATAATTTGTGCGACATCTTGCGCAACATATAAAAGCGATTTTTTTACAATCGCAAGGAGTTTGCAATACATCCGTACAAAAACATGTCCCATTAACATTCATGAAAATGTTTCTTTCTTTCTTTCCGAGTAGCGCGTCCTACTTCTTTAACCATGTGAGGTGCTATGGGTCCTCTTTCGCCACAAAGAAATTCGGCCAAATCCCCGACCCCACGGTCGTGCCGTCTCCTTGTCAATCCGTCACTGCCCGTGAGTGGCGAATCTGAATTACCCGGTCCACAAGACGTCCGTCGATGGTTTCAGCTAGCTCGTTGGGGATTAGATTCTTCTTGGCCACTGGTGGACTGTTGCTACTGTGGGATATGACTTTGCTGCTCCATGAAACGTCTAGACCTCCCGGAGCCTTGTTTGTACTGACAGTGCTAACAGGCGCTGTACTGGTTGCTGGCTTTGCACCGAACAGACCACTTGTTCTCGTATCGAGCTGGAAAAATGTAAATGGTAAAAATGGTTAGAATGGGAAACGTAAAAATGGTTACAAATGCTAATATAAAAATGGTGAGAATTGCAATTGTAAAAACGGTAAAAATATAAAGAACGACAATTCAGTCCAGCGTTTAAAAAATTCGCTAAGGTAAGCTTACGAGGAGACGTCAGCGGTACACCGAAACTGAAGACTCCTGTAGCAGGAGTGCCCGTCGTTACCTCGAATTGCTACTGTAAGTGGGCGGCGTCTTGGAAGTGAGGCCAGTGGTGTGTGCGACAGACGACGCTGCCGGAGTTTCAAAGCAGGAAATGCTAATATATTTTGGAGAATGGAGAACATAGCGGCCGCTGGAACAATATCCGTGCTCGCTTTGCAGGTTTCAATCGAGGTTTTTGAATTATGCCTGTCCTCCCAATGACCGAAATTACTGTACCAACGATTCTAAAAAAATAAATTCCATTATACCACTCACCATCGAACAACCATCAAACGATAAAGAAAGATCATTAAATAGTTGATGTTTGCCGGCTTATTAATTATATAAGTATAATATTACGGCCAATGTAATATTATGGTCTTCGTACTCGGCGCGCAATTTGCGGAAAGCGATGGATGTTATCCAATATATCAAATGTTATCCAATATTATAAAACAATAGTATAAGAATAAGGAAGCACATATGCACCGTGTGATGTTAAATAGGCATAGATTCCATGCAGACATTTAGAAAGAGCATATATCAAAGTTATATTAAGGTAGTCCTATCGCCAGTCTTCAATCCATAGGATTTTCATAATTTTTTTTATCTCCACATTTTTTGAGTTTTATAATTGTCTTTGTAAAATTTTAGGGTCATTTATTGACCTAATTAAAGAGAAAAGAAATATAAAAAATGCGTATTTTTGTGAAGGAATTCCGAGACGACATGCAAAAACCCAATTTCTGGTCGCAACAAAAGTGTATATTGTTAATTTTATCTATAAGGAGTACAACTTTGCAGTGACCGTTTTTTTCAAAAGTTTAAGGCTTTATTATAAAAAAGTGGCTACATATTTTTTAATCAAAGTACTGCCCGTCGCTAGCTACGACCTCGGCCCATCTTTCAGGTAGCATTCGAATCCCGCGTCGATAAAAGTCTTGGTCCTTGGAGGCAATCCAGGAATCGACCCAATTTTTGACTTCTTCGTAAGTACCGAAGTGCTGGTCAGCCAAATCGTGTGCCATTGACCGGAACAAGTGATAGTCGGAAGGGGCAATGTCTGGAGAGTACGGCGGGTGGGATAAAACCTCCCATTTCAGCGTTTCCAAGTACTTTTTCACGACATTTGCAACATGGGGTCGAGCATTGTCATGCTGCAGTATCACCTTCTCATGTCTTTCGTTGAATTGTGGCCGTTTCTCTTTGAGTGCTTTACTCAAGCGCATCAACTGACGTCGGTAGAGTTCCCCTGTGATGGTTTCGGATGGTTTGAGCAGCTCATAGTACACAACGCCCAGCTGTCAGCCCGTCTTCAAAAACTTTCTGCCTTCCGCCACCATGCTTGTTCTCGACCTCAAAATCTCCACTTTTGAAGCGTTGAAACCACCGCCGACATGTTTTCTCACTAATAGAATCCTCCCCGTAAGCATCTACAAGCAAACGGTGGGCCTCAGCCGCAGATTTCTTGATGTTGAAGAAGTAAATCATAACCTCCCGCAAATGCTGAGAATTCGGTTCGTAGGTTGCTATGTTTGAGTGCCTATAACTTTATAATGCATACACGTATCCGTTAGCTTTTTTAAATTGTTTACATTGGCAGAGCCTCTGTTGGAACGTAAATTTGAACCCGCGCTCGCAGTCCGCCCTGACCTTCTACTCGCAAGTAGCGCTGCAGTCGCTCTTAGGGCTACACAGAGAGCGCCACTGTCATCACGTTTGTCTGCGTCCACGTAACGGGATCTCCTTCGCGTTCTCGGGCCACTTCCTTTTTCGATATATTCGTTTTTGGTCTAGAACACTTTCTTAATCTTTATCTATCGTCATCTTCGCAATCTCCGCAATAAACTATTGTCTAGAACAAAGTACGTGCACGTGAGCTTATTTTTATTCCAGCGCCCAACAGGTTATGGGCCCAGGTCGCAACAACAAGTGCATCGTACTCGGAAAACCTACGCCACGCGGTTACAAACTTTCGACTAAAGTGAACAGTGTTCGCGGTGTGTGAAATTGCGATAAACTTGATAAGAAAAAAAAATGGCATCCACGCAATTTACGAGGATAGAACCTCTTAACAAAGACAATTTCGACACTTGGCGCATCCAAATGCAGGCGCTATTAACCCGGAACGACACATGGGGTTATGTCTGTGGAAGCGTGCCAAAACCGGAACCAAACCAGGCGGAAAATGTGCGCAAGTGGGAAGCGGATGACGCAAAGGCAAAGGCTGAGATTATCCTATCGATTAAACCCTCTGAGTTAAAACAAACGAAAGATTGTAACACTTCAAGAGAACTCTGGCTGAAATTGGAGAGAACATATCAGTCGTCTGGACCCGCACGGAAAGCTACATTGATTAAACAGCTCACGCTGCATCGGATGGGAGAAGTAGAGGATGTTCGTGACCATCTTTCGAAGTTCTTTGACACAGCCGACAAGCTCGGGGAAATGGGAGTTGAAATCAATCCGGACCTCCTAAGTGTCATGCTGTTGTACAGTCTTCCGAAAAGTTACACAAATTTCAGATGCGCGATCGAGTCCAGAGACACGTTGCCGACACCCGAGGCACTTCGACTCAAAATTCTTGAGGAAAACGATTCGAGAAAAAATGAGAATCGAGAGAGTAACTCCAACGCGATGTTCGCAAAGAGTAAGGCGAACGATCGGAAAAACTCCTGGAAGAACGGAAGTAAGGAGGAAAGAAGAGGGCAACCAGCGAAGAAAAAGGAGGCCTTCAGGTACAAATGCCATCGTTGCCGAAAAACCGGGCACAAGGCCGCTGACTGTACCGAAGAAACAAGGCGGAATAACGACGCGAACGCCGTCGACCAACTATCTCTCTATGCTACGCTGGATGCCGAACCTGCCCGGAAGCCACCGGACCCAGAAGCACTCCACGTCAGAAAATCCGTCAACGCGGTATCATGGTGCGTAGACAGCGGTTGCACTACGCACATGTGCAACGACGTGAACTCCTTCTCAAACAACTTCTCAGAAGGACGAGACGACGTAAGCCTGGCAAGCCACGCATCGTCGCAAGTCACAGGAACTGGGTCAGTATGTTTTAATACAAAAGAAAATGGTCGAAAGAAAAGAGTTACATTGGATAATGCGCTTTGTGTACCCGATCTGCGCCTTAACCTTTTGTCAGTCGGCAGAATCTGTGACAAAAACTTGACGGTCATATTCGATAAGGACGAGGCGAAGGTCACTGACAAAAATCAGAACACGATACTGAGAGCAAGCCGAACCAACAGCGGCCTCTATTGCATCCGACCCGCGCAACCCGAAAGCAGCGCGAATGTCGAGCCGCGACACAACAAGACTCGCCTGCCCTCGTCAACGGAAGTCAGCCACCGCCTCCTAGGTCATCTTAACTACAAAGATCTTACGCGAGCCATCGAAGAAGGTGCGATCGAAGGAATAAAAGCCGAAAGGCACTCCAAGAACGATGCTTGCGAGATTTGCATGAAGGCTAAGATGACACGATCGCCATTTATCAAAAAACAGACTAACGAGAAGGCCGATGTGCTGGAAATCGTCCATACAGACGTATGCGGACCAATGCGCACCGAATCTCTAGCCAAATCGAAATATTTTATAATTTTCGTAGACGACGCGACAAGATGGTGCGAAATTCGCTTCCTACGGCAAAAGAGCGAAGCTCTGGAAGCATTCAGAGATTTCAAAGCACTGGCAGAGAACCACACCGGCAAAAGGATACGCTATCTCCAGTCAGATAATGGACGTGAATACGTGAACAATCAATCCGAGGAATATCTGAAACTTTGCGGAATTCGGAGACGATTGACTGTACCCCATACGCCTCAACAAAACGGGGTGGCAGAACGCAAAAACCGCACTCTATTGGACATGGCACGCTGTCTCATGATGGAGTCATCATTGCCGAAGTTCCTCTGGGCTGAAGCTGTGAATACAGCAAACTACTTACGGAACAGATGCCCGAGCGCCAGCCTGAACGGAAGAACGCCCTCCGAAAAATGGACGAGCAAGATTCCGAATTTACATCACCTGAAAATATTCGGAAGTCGAGTGGCGATTTGCAATTTGGAGCCCCAAAAGGACAAATTCGACGCCCGGTCCCGTACCGGAACTCTCGTCGGATACTCTGAGGTCTCGAAAGCATATCGTGTCTGGAGTCCTGAAAAAAGGGGCATCGACATCGCGAGGGACATTAAAGTCATCAGCGAACATCCAGAAACTCGCCCATCGAAAGAGGAGACCGAGAATGAACAATCGAATTGTCAAACGGAAACCGACGACAACGAGATAGTTCTCCCTGTGATTTCTCCAGAAGCCGAAAGGGAAGAGAACACGCACGAGATCGTGCCGGAAGACGCAAATGAGGGAGGGTCAGTAAAACACGAGCCTCAAGACACTCCGACTACGTCGAAAAGGATTGGCGGGCGGCCTCGCCTAATACGTACAGGATTGAGGGGAAGGCCTCGACGAGTTTTTAATACAGCCGAACAAACTCAGGAAATCCCGGACATCGCTGGACTGATTGAGATAAATCTGAAGGATGCTGTTCAAGGAACAGACGCCGAAAACTGGAACCGAGCGATTGCATCCGAATTAAAATCTATAATAAAAAATGACGCATGGGAAATGGTACCTCGTCCGGACACAGGAAAGGTTCTCGGCAGTAGGCTGGTTCTGCGGCACAAATTCGCACAAGACGGGACTATCGAAAGATATAAAGCCAGAGTTGTAGCGAAAGGATTTGCTCAGGTACCAGGCATAGACTTCGATGACACGTTTGCTCCCGTAGCTCGATTGGAATCGATTCGGCTTATCGCGTCGCTCGCAGCGAAGCATGAGATGAAGATCCATCATTTTGACGTGGCAACTGCGTTCCTCAACGGGACACTCAAGGAAACCGTGTACATGGAACCGCCGACTCACATCGAAGAAGGACTGCGTATCCTGATGGAGACCGAGCCGCCGAAGAGTAACGTCCGACAAAAAGCTTCTCAGATTCTGGAGGAATTGGAGAAAGGAAACAAGGTCTGCCTTCTGAAGAAAGCTTTATATGGTCTTCGACAAGCAGGAAGATGCTGGTATGAGAAACTAGCCGAGGTGCTGGCGGCGTTCGACGCAAAGAAATCGACAGCAGATCCATGCGTGTTCATCAAGGCGAACGATAAAGGGACCATGTTAATAGCTACGTATGTAGACGATATTATCGTCGCTTGCAAAGAAAACTCCTCCGCCGACGAGTTATACAAGCACCTAGCAGACAGCCTTGAGATAAAGAATCTCGGAGAGGCAAAATCGTGCCTTGGCATGGAGTTTTGTCAAGAAAAAGGCGTCATAAGTATAACGCAACGAGGCTATACCGAGAGTGTCCTAAATCGGTTCGGAATGGCCGACGCAACGGCGGTGGCCACGCCATTGGAGTCGAATTTTAGAATCGACAAGGCCGACGCAGAGGAAAGCGAACGATCGAAGCGTCCTTATCAAGAATTGATAGGCTCGCTGATGTACTTAGCTGTGAGTACAAGACCTGACATAGCGCACGCTGTTAACTTTTTGAGTCAGTTCAACACGTGCCACGGCGAGAAACATTGGACCGCGGCAAAACGAGTGCTGCGATACCTGCGCGGAACGGCAAACCAAGGGCTCAAGTATTACGAAACGGACGAGGAGATCAAGGGCTACGTAGATGCTGATTGGGCCAACAATTCCGCAGATCGACGATCTTATACAGGATACGTTTTCGTTTCAAGCGGCTGTCCCATCTCGTGGGCTTCTCGTAAACAAAAGACGACGGCCCTGTCATCAACAGAGGCCGAGTATATGGCCCTATGCGAAGCAGCCAAGGAGGCGCATTTTCTTCGACGATTTCTGGGAGAAATCGGTATCGACGAGCAGCCGAGGATACGGATTCTGTGCGACAATAACGGAGCGAGGAAGCTGGCGGAAAATGCAGTTTTCCACGCACGGACGAAACACATCGATGTCAGACACCACTTCGTGCGAGAAGCTCTCGACCGAGGTATAATCCGGATTGAACATGTCGGAACGACGGACATGGCAGCGGACTTTTTAACGAAAGGAGTACCAGGCCCTAAGCACCGTCATTGCCTAAATTTGTTGGGCATAATTGATAAGTAGTCCTCAGGGACAAAGGCAACTGCATCGAGGGGAAGTGTTGGAACGTAAATTTGAACCCGCGCTCGCAGTCCGCCCTGACCTTCTACTCGCAAGTAGCGCTGCAGTCGCTCTTAGGGCTACACAGAGAGCGCCACTGTCATCACGTTTGTCTGCGTCCACGTAACGGGATCTCCTTCGCGTTCTCGGGCCACTTCCTTTTTCGATATATTCGTTTTTGGTCTAGAACACTTTCTTAATCTTTATCTATCGTCATCTTCGCAATCTTCGCAATAAACTATTGTCTAGAACAAAGTACGTGCACGTGAGCTTATTTTTATTCCAGCGCCCAACAGCCTCTAGTTTAAAATGCCACTTTTTTTATTGAGCTAATAGGGCCACTACTTCGGCCGCAGTGGCTCTCTAAGTAAAACGGTCACTGCAAAGTTGTACTCCTAATATTTTATAGGTTCTTTCACAGCAGCCTTTTCTTTTTCTTTTTTTTTGTCTACGTTGCAGGAGAGGAGGTCTTGGTCTTGGAGGTATTTGGTTTATTGCTTAGAGGGAGGCACAAAAAAAGGTATTCTAATTAAAAATAATAATTAAAGATAATGAAAAAAGGTATTCTAATCTAATTGCTCCTAAAAAAGGTATTCTAATTAAACACTGTCCAAAATTAAACAGGAAAGCGCACACATATAAAAGTTAACTAAAAGCAAATAGATGCTTGACAGCAATTGACAAACGGCCATAAGGGCAAATCGACGCACGCGCGCTCCAAAATTATCCATGCCCATGCATAACACGTTTCGCGATTGTCTTTCTTCCTCACACGGCACTTTTGGCTCCCCCTTAATTAAACGTCAATGTCTCACGCCGGCGATCACGGTCGCCCGGTTGATTCTCACTCGCGACACACTTTTGCGACGATTCTCCTACTCACCCCGGAGCACGTGCATGTACTCGGTAACGGCGGCAATTTTACTTGCGTCTTGGTCACGGGATCTCCTCGCTGTCACGCTCGGTGCCCGCCTGACGTACTGGCCTCATATCCGGCCCGGCCACGGTCCGGTGCGTCACCTCGTCGGTGCTACTGCAGCTCCTTCATCCGCGTGCGATTTCGAAATCCGAAGATGGCTCGATGTCTTTAACAATATAATAGTGGGAAACCGTCAGATTCTTAAAAATAATAAGATTTGCATACTTAACACTCCCAGTAATCCAGTGTATCAGAAGAACATTGTGCTTATTGATCTAATTTTTATGTAATATCAAGTTTAATTTGATCTTTCGGTATTGGATTTAGCACCACTTGCTACGATAAAGAGACGTAGCAGTAAGGCAACAGCTGACTGTAGTCCTAACCTCATCTTACTCATCCGAATTTCCACACATATTTCATTTTTCACCGACATATTTCGCCGGTACAAATTTTCCACGCTTTTTACCAGTCATGACCCGAATACGATGCTTTATATTTCCCGCAATTGACATTGTTTTGACAGATCGACGGTAAAAAGCATGGAGGTTAAACTCGCCTGGTTGTGTAAAAAGAGACGGAGATAGAACCAATATTGCCAAATATCAAACCTAGAAATACTGCGCGAACCGTTTGAAAAACTATTTGGTCATTTTTCTAACTAAATGTGAACATTAATTAAACAATTTACACACGTCAATTAAATAATGATTTCCAAATGAGGTCACGAATGAAAAAAATGTTACGCCTCGGCTATGACAGATCGAGATCCAAAGTCATAACCGAACCAAGAACGGATGTCCGGCGTCTTGATTAGAGGACTGCGATTGGTCACTGAAGGTCCAACCACAGAGCAAAATTGTAAAACACTGATGCACTCGCTATCTCTTGTCTGGATTTCCCTTCAATGAGTCTTGATTTATAGAAAAACTCCCGGAAGCGTTTGGTATTCAATTTGGAACGATTGGTAGTCGATCACGAGATTGCGCCAACCAGTAATACGTGTGTATCCCCGGGGAAAAAAGTTCATATCTGAATATATTTGAATCATATCTGTAGAATCAGATATGATCAGACAAGAAAAATGGCCAGGTCTGATCATGTAATGTCATGACAGATCATGTATGCTTATATCTGAGCATGTATGATCATATCAGAGCCATTTTTATAATTTCGAGAGCAGACCCGTCCATATTGCAGCAGGTCTGACCAGATCCAATCCGTAGACAAGATCTGATCTTGTTGGACCAGATCTGATTTTTTTGGGCCAGATCTGATCACGTCGGACAGATCTAATCTTATTAGACCAAATCTGATCTTGTCAGACAGATTTGATCCTACCGGACCAGATCTGAATATATAAGAATAAAATACCGTGGATCCCAGTAGACCTGGACATCTATGAACAATAGACCTGCCCATATGATAGAATCATAGTTTATCTGAACTATCAGACCAGGTATGACTCCGACTATATCAGAGCAAATCTTACCCTGTTGAAACAGAGCAAACCTTATTAGAGCAGTCCTGAAGATATTAAAATGTTAACATATATCGAGCGGGTTTACACGTCATCACTCGACGTGTTAATAATTAACAATATTATAGTAACTCACATGATCCCCTATAATACAGTCAGGTGAGATGCCGTATCTGATGAGATATCGTTTCATATATTTAGACGTTTTCATGTGTGAACAACTGAACTGCATATACGATAAGGTATGGGTGTATAAGACTTCGTATATTTTCCAGGTTTGGTATCGTATCTGATGGAATAGAATTTTATATGAACGTACCTGCTCATACATCACATCATATATGTTCAGATATGGTTTCACGCTGCCAACTCGCCTTGGTACCTGACCAGATAAAAACATATATGAGATCTATATAGCAGAGTCTGGTACCGTATTTGATCGGATATGATCTTATACGAACAGATACGTTCAGATATCACATAATGTATGTTCAGATACGAATTTACGGTACCAACTCGCCTTGGTACTCAGTCAGATATAAACAGATATGAGTTCATATATGGTCAGGCCAGATACCGTATTTGATCAGATATGATCTTATATATACATATATGATGTGGAATATGATCAGACCTAATCATATATGATACTGTAAAATGTCAGATATGAATATATCTGATACATATATGACAATATCTGAAACATATATGAACATATCCACTCAGACATGAAATTTTTTTCCCGGGTCGTGAACGGCTAGCTGTGATTGGTCGCCAGAAGCCGTAGCGGAAAAAGGAATTTCTAACAAAAATTAAGCCATTATTTTGTGGCTAATTTCATTGTAGAAAGACTTAATCGATAGAAAAACATCTAATAGCGTTTGATATTATATTCAGGACGTTTGGTAGTCGATCGCTAAATTATGAAAACGCAAAATACATGTGAATCCTCAGTGGACGGTTCTGATTGGATGCTAAAAGCCGTAGTCCTAGAACGGCTGATTAACGCAAATTCACCCGTAATTTTTTTAGATTAAAAAATATGTCCACAATTTAACACCCTCTCCCCTCACTTTGACTAATCAAGCTTTCATCCGCGAATCGTTTAGTAGTCGTGCGTGCATACATAGTTTCTTTGTCCGCCACGACTTGTGGCGACCAATCACAGCTCACCGTTCAGTTGATCATGGTGAGCCGCTATGGGTCGTTAGAAGCCGCAGCGGAAAAAGGAATTTCTCACAAAAATTCACCCATTATTTTGTGGCTAATTCATTGTGATGAGATTTATTCGATAGAAAAAGAAATCATAGCGTTTCGTATTCCGTTCAGGTCCTTTGGTAGTCGATCAATCAATAACGCCAACGCAAAATACAGCGAATAGGAAATGGAGCGCTGGGATTGGTCGTTATAAGCCGCACTGACAGAATTATATATTAGCGTAGATTCACTTGTTATATCTTGTCCGATTACGTTCTAATCGGCCGCGACCGATGGAAAAACATCCGGTAGCGTTTGGTATTCGATTCGAGACGTTTGGTAGTCGATTATTCAAATACGATAATACAAAATACGTGCGTATCAGGAATAGAGAGCTGTGATTGGTCGTGATAATGTACGACATTTTTGCGACAGATGGCGTTGGTTATCGAGTGTTTGTGGCGGTACTGCCACATGCACCACCTTCAACATCGAAGGATTTACCGACGGAGCAGAGCAGCAAATCGAACGGTGGCGACAATCGCCACCGGCGAAAGCAAAAACTAACGCCACGGGAAGTCTTCACGACTGAGCGCGAAGCGCGGATTAAGAAGACCAGATAGTTAGCGGCTGAGTAAGAAAGAAAAGAACGTTCCACGCGGTTGAAAAGGAGCCACGTAATTTTGTGATATTAAATAAAGTCTAGATTATCGTAAAGTACGCCACTGTGAGTATTCAATCTCCCTAGCATCCAAGTCCTACAAATTGGTGACCCCGACGTGATCCTCGGTGTAAAGTAAGGGTTATAGAAAAAAACGAAAAACCCTCGTGGCGTCGCGAACAAAGAATGGCGACCCCGCGCACGCCGGCACACTCGACACAAAAAAATTTGGCCGGCGAAGCCGCAACGGCCGAAGGTGACGAGGCTAGTGAATTTCGAGACTGCCGGGACGAGGAAAATCGAAACTCTCCTAAGAATTATAATCAAGGACAAACCACGCTGGAAAACGCGGCGGGAATACTCAATGAAAATGTCATCTCGGCCATCAACAAAATACAACTGACGCCATTTCGGCGAGAAAGACCAGACGTGTGGTTCTACATCGTCGAATCAGACTTCGCAGCGTCAAGGATCACCAGCGACGAGACGAAGTACATTGCAGTGCTGAAAGCCCTCGACGCTGAGACCATTGACGAAATAACGGACGTCGTGGTAAACCCTCCGAACCGAGATAAGTACAACAATCTGAAAAGTACCATTATTCAACGTTTCTCGAAATCAAGGGAGAAACAAGTGTCGAGGTTGTTGAACGAGCTCAGCCTCGACAACAAAAAACCCTCACAACTACTGCGCCAGATGCGAGATCTTGCCGCAGGAGGGGTAGGTGACGACGTACTACACTCGCTGTGGATCAACCGAATGCCGATACAGATACGCCCAATGCTGGTCATGACTGGGAGTCTAGACCTCGACACCATGGCGGAAATGGCCGATCGAATCATCGACACAATATATACATCGCAGGTCATGGCCACAAGTACGCTGCCGGCACGGAGCAGCCAAGGGTGCTCGGACTGCAAAAGGCTCTCGGAGAAATTCCAAGAGTTGCAGCTCACGGTCGATCGGCTCGTCAAGGCTGTAGAGAAAAACGGGGCTGGAGACAAAAGACGACACGACCAAGGAAGGAGACGCTCTAGGTCGAACACTCCAAGTCGAAATGACATCTGCTTTTTCCATCGGAAATTTGGTACCGCAGCGTACAAGTGCGTCCTACCGTGCAGTTTCACGCCAAAGCTAGGCGAGGGAAACTAGCACAGCTGCCACCAGTACAGGCACTCGGTGGCAGCGACAATAACTGCGAAAATGTCCCACGGCCGGAAATCCGACTCACAATATATGACACAAACACTAACCTCACTTTCCTCATCGACTCAGGTTCTGCGGTATCGGTCATACCCTGCAGAGCGGTGAGGGAAAAGCAAGTCCGCTGCGGAGAAAATTTGTACGCAGCCAACAACACAGTGATCAACACGTACGGACAAAAAGTCATAGTCGTTAATCTGGGTCTGAGACGCGAGTTCAGATGGCCGTTTATCATCGCCGACATCCAGTCGCCATTAATCGGCGCGGACCTAATCGCGCACTACGGAATACTGATCGATCTGAAGAATAAACGTCTCCTAAATCCGACTACGTCACTGACGTCTGCAGGTGCAATGGTCGAGACATCGGTATACGGAATATCGACAATTAACGACCGGGGTGAGTACACCGACTTAATCAAAAAGTATGCGAAGATAACGAAGCCGTCAGTACGAACCGGCGCGGAAGCCAGCAGTCGAGTGGAACACCACATACGTACAACGGGTCCACCGGTCGCTCAACGCCCACGCAGAGTAGTCGGGGAAAAACTCAAGGCGCTCCGTGAAGAGATCAACTTCCTGATAGATCAAGAGATGGTAAGACCGTCCAAAAGCGCATGGGCCAGCCCGGTGCATCTCCAACCGAAAACGTCCGGTGGGTGGAGATTGTGTGGGGACTTCCGAGGGTTGAACGCGATCACTGTACCTGACAGATACCCAACAGGTCATAGCCATGACCTGTTTCAGTGTCTACAGGGGAAAACCATATTCTCCAAACTCGACCTCACCAGGGCATATCATCAGATACCCATGGCGAAGGACGATATTGAAAAAACGGCGATAACCACACCCCTCGGAGCGTATGAATTTCTAGTGATGCCATTCGGTCTGCGAAATGCATCACAAACGTTCCAACGGCATATGGACTCGATATTCAGAGACATCGATTTCGTCATCGTCTACATCGATGACATATTGGTAGCCTCGGCGAATCCGGAAGAGCACCGAGAACATCTAAAAATCGTCTTCGAGAAACTCCAGGAACACGGATTGACACTGAACCTGGACAAGTGCGATCTAGGGAAGGCAGTGCTGACGTTCCTAGGCTACGAGATCAGCAAGGAAGGGTACAAGCCGCCAAGCGATCGAGTCACGGCGATCCTCGAGTTCCCAAAGCCTGAGACGGTGGTGGAATTACGACGATTCTTAGGCCTCATCAACTACTTTCGGCGATGCATTCCCAACGCAGCGGAAGTACAGGCTCCCCTGAACGAGTTCCTAAAAAATTCAAATAAAAAAAACGACAAGACGAGAATCCCATGGACGGAAGCAACGGAAGAGGCGTTCAACGAATGCAAGAAGGGCATCGAAACAGCTACGCTCACACGGTACTTGTCGCCCAATGCGCCACTCGCACTAACGACCGATGCGTCGAATACGGCAATCGGGGCAACGCTGGAACAGCTCGAGGAACACGAGTGGGCGCCGGTAGGTTTCTTCTCAAGGAAACTGAATTCAGCGCAGAAGAACTATAGCACATACGACAGGGAACTTCTAGCGATTTATGAAGCTATAAAATTCTTCCACCATATCCTCGATGGGAGACAGTTCGTGATCCGGACGGATCACAAACCACTGACATACGCTTTCAAACAGAAATCGGAAAAGATGTCCCAACGGTTACTCCGGCAACTGGACTTCATCTCCCAATTTACTACGGAGATCACGTACGTAAAAGGTGGAGACAATATAGTCGCTGATGCGTTGTCGCGGATTGAAGCACTCAACAGAATCGATATGCCAAAAGTGCTCTCCGCCCAGACCATACTGGAAGCACAACAGAACGACGAGGAACTTCAAGAGACCCTGGACAATGAGGCATCACTGCAACTACAACTGTTATCCGTCGAGCCTAAGGTGAGCATATACTGTAACGTACTGGAAGGAACGGTGCGACCGTATATACCCAGGGAACTACGGCGAAAAGCGTTCGATGTCGTACATGGACTCTCGCACCCGAGCGGCAGGAACACGTGTCGCATGCTCAGGCAAAAATACGTATGGCCTGGGATGAAAAAGGACGCGTTGGAATGGTCAAGAAATTGCGAAGCGTGTCAACGATCAAAAGTCCACAGGCATAATCGTCTACAGCCAAACCGCATCGACGTACCTGACGGACGATTCTCTCACATCCACATGGACATTATCGAGCTTCCTACAGTGAATGGATATCGATATTGCCTAACGGTAATGGATCGCTTTTCAAGATGGCCGGAGGCAATTCCAATGAAGAATATCACCGCCGAGTCCGTCGCAAACGCATTTTATAACGAATGGATCTGTCGATTCGGAACGCCACTAACGATCACTACCGATCAAGGTAAACAATTCGAATCGTCGCTCTTTCTATCGTTATCTCAACTAATAGGAGCAAAGCGGATACGAACGACGGCGTACCACCCTGCATCAAATGGCCTTATCGAACGATGGCATCGGACCTTGAAAGCGGCCCTAATATGCAACCGGCAAATTCCCTGGACGGAATTACTACCCACGGTACTGCTGGGCTTACGGACCGCATTTAAAGAGGACATCAGCGCGTCATGCGCGGAGATGCTCTACGGGACGACACTGAGGATTCCCGGTGAATTCTTCATCAACCACGAGCTTCCAGCCGATCCGAAGATATTTGTCGATAAATTTCGAGAATGGATTCGGGGAATACGGCCCACAGCGACGGCGCATCATAGCAAAGCTCGCATGTTCGTCCTTAAGGACCTATACCGGTGTTCTCACGTGTATCTCCGCAACGACGCAGTGAAGCCGCCTCTCGAACCACCCTACGCAGGGCCATACGAGATCGTGGAACGACTCGACGACCGGCGATTTGTAATCAATGTGGATGGTGCGCAAAAAACCATTTCAGTCGACCGATTGAAGCCGGCATATGTCGTTAAAGAGGATAGCGCGACAAGGAACGACGACAAAGAGGAAATTCAACCTCATCAGTGGGGATCGAGCATGGACAAGCCTTTAAAGACATATGAAAAGGTAAATAAAACAGTATCGTTCCCCGATGACTCCGTCACGGTCACTGGGGGGGGAGTAGATGTGGCGGTACTGCCACATGCACCACCTTCAACATCGAAGGATTTACCGACGGAGCAGAGCAGCAAATCGAACGGTGGCGACAATCGCCACCGGCGAAAGCAAAAACTAACGCCACGGGAAGTCTTCACGACTGAGCGCGAAGCGCGGATTAAGAAGACCAGATAGTTAGCGGCTGAGTAAGAAAGAAAAGAACGTTCCACGCGGTTGAAAAGGAGCCACGTAATTTTGTGATATTAAATAAAGTCTAGATTATCGTAAAGTACGCCACTGTGAGTATTCAATCTCCCTAGCATCCAAGTCCTACATGTTTTTCCGCTGCCCATCGTCCTATCTCATGGATCGGAATTTTCTTTTTGATTTTTCAAAAGAACGGGAAAGTACCAAACGATTTGAATGGTTTACCAAACGCTACCAAACGACCACCAAACGATTCGTAAAAAAAAAGTTCGATTAGTCGATGTGGGGGGGCTAACTTACTGCCCAATTTTTAATTATCGATTTTTCGAAAAACGGAGGACTGCCAAACGATTTCAATGGTTTACCAAACGCTACCAAACGACCACCAAACGATTCGTAAAAAAAAAGTTCGATTAGTCAAAGTAGGGGGGCTAACTTACTGCCCAATTTTTGATTATCGATTTTTCGAAAAACGGAAGACTACCAAATGATTTAAATGGTTTACCAAACGCTACCAAACGACCACCAAACGATTCGTAAAAAAAAAGTTCGATTAGTCAAAGTGGGGGCGCTAACTTACTGCCCAATTTTTGATTATCGATTTTTCGAAAAACGGAAGACTACCAAATGATTTAAATGGTTTACCAAACGCTACCAAACGACCACCAAACGATTCGTAAAAAAAAAGTTCGATTAGTCAAAGTGGGGGGGCTAACTTACTGCCCAATTTTTGATGATCGATTTTTCGAAAAACGGAAGACTACCAAACGATTTCAATGGTTTACCAAACGCTACCAAACGACCACCAAACGATTCGTAAAAAAAAAAGTTCGATTAGTCAAAGTGGGGGGGGCTAACTTTGACGAGGTATAAGCAGAGATTAGTGGGGACAGGGAGACTAGAGAGAAGGAGTGGACACAGCATAGGCCAATACGTAATTTCAGCGTCTTAAAAAGTCCGACCTTCAATAGTTCCAGATTGTGCCACTAGCAGCTCTCCTGACGAAAACGTCTCAAATAATTATAATAGTCCAAACTTAACGCTTGCGCACAAACAATAAAAGAATTTGGTTTCGATGTGTTGTGTGCTCTGCGTTGAGGCTCATTTTTAATCACATCATGCCGATTCCCCACACCGATCTCGGGCCCAACCATTTGTAACGGAATAGCAACAGTGTACGCTGCAGCAAGCTGATCGGCGCGTGGTCTGGAAACTCGAAGCGTGTTTTTTTTCCCGAGTTCTAGTAATTCTGAGACGGTTGTGAAATAAATTTATTCTGCAAACAAATTTAATTTGTTCAATTTATGTATGTATTTGCCTTTATTACAGCGAATGCAATTTAAACTGTCGGTGACATGTTGGAAATCCACGATCCGACGTCCTTCGACAGCGAATTTTTGTTGCTGATCGTTGAGGTTATGGTCATTCTCATCGCGTTTAGCCGCATTTGCTTGACACATGGCTGCCACAGCTTTCAGTCTTTTAGCAAGCGCCCTTTTTTTTGTCAACTTTCCTTTGTATCACATTTGGGTTGACACTTTCACGCTTTTTAAAAATTTATATAAAACATTTCGCGAAGGACGGATCGTAGGAAGCTCATCGCCGCTCTCTATACGATGAGACCTATCTATGCATGAGGTGCGAATGGGTGGGACATATAGAGGGTACAAGATCTGTCAGCAATTTACAACCAGCGGCGTCGTATAGGCATTGGATGTTACTATACGTTTCGACCGAAACTTTTGGCTCATACGTGTACCTACATTGTTGGTTCACCGCTTAATTTAATTAATTATTAGTTGCTATTATGAGTTTGCAACGATAAGAAAGACAGCGAAATAGGAGAGGTAGACGCAATAGTTAGGTCCCCCATCACGAATGTGCTGTCAACAGCAACCGAGAGCACGCCAAGAGTACGAGGCTAGTGGCAGAGATATCCGATCGGACATAGACGATCGCAGCGCCTCCTTGTTTGCTGCCTTTTTCCGGACGTTTCGTAAGCACTGTGTGTCCACTCCTTCTCTCTAGTCTCCTTGAGTGGGGAGATGCACAACGCGGCCCTTTTCGGCGTGCCTCGTAAATGGCGCTAAATCGCGGCGGCGAGTTCGGGAGTATGATTGCGTGATCATCGCCTCTGTCGAGGTTGCAGATTCCCTTGTAGCCGCGCGAGTCCGTGATCACCGCTCAAGTCGGTATCGCAGTTAGCGTGAACACGAATGGGTAGCTCGGTGGGGGAAAAGTCTCTGCCCCTCACTCGCTCGACAGGCGAACGGAGCGAGGTTTTCCGTCCGATCGAGCTCGACATATATGGGTGGCCGTACTGCGGATTGGAATATGCATTAAATGAATTTCAAACTGAAAAACATGTATCGAGATCATTGTTTTCTCTCGGTTGCCCGTTTATGCCGAAAACGCGGGTTAAAAAAAATTAACGACGAACCGCGTTGGAAAATAAAACGCCGAAACGACCGTGAAAGGTTCAAAAAGAAATCTTGAGCCTTTGCCGCGATCGTTTCGTCATTTTTTCTCAACAGTAAACATTATGGAAAAGGGTGTATCATAAATGTTTCTTCATCTGCAATGAGCGTCGTGGCTGAGTTGGTAGCGTGACGGATTACGATGCTGAAGGTCCGGGTTCAATCCCCGGTGAATCAACTTTTTTTCTTCATTTTATATTCAGAAAATTTCGAACTTACTCTCGCTTTAGCTATTCTCGCTTGTTCAGGCATTATTTATGATATTTAATTCGTATATGCTTAATAAAAAAAACAAGACATTGCTACCGGGGATCGAACCCGCGTCGTCTACACTCAGAGCCCACACGCTCATATCTCAACCGCGAGGCTCTTGTGACTGCAAACCTGCCTTACGTATACAGTAGAACCTCGATTATCCGAACCAATTGGGACCGAGACTAGTTCGGATAATCGAAACGTGGGTTTTTTGGAACGAGATCATCAACAACACCTTTTTACATAAAAAAATACATAAATATATATTAAAATTTGACATACATATTAACGTTGAAATATATATATATATATACACATACACGGTGGCCGGAACATTGACGTCTAAAAATAAAATTTAGGTCCCTTGTATCGTGGGGTATCCGAATAACCCCCATGTATGTCGCGCGACTTTTCATAGTTTTCGAGTTATGAATTTTTTACTGCATTTTTGAGAATTTTCGACCTGATCAATTGAAAAAAAATCTTTAAAAAAAGTAGAAGACTATCGAGATTTTTTTTGCAACTGAATCTTTATGAGTAGTACTTTTATGCATAAAATAATCAGCTTCGTAACTGTGATGAAAGTTATAAAAATGTTGGTCTAAAGTGAAAAATTTACGTTCGGTAAATTATGACTTAAATTTTCAACTTTAAATTAAAAATCTAAACACGTGACTTCATGGTTCCTGATTAGGCCCTAAGAATGCGCCAGACTGTCAGCTTTCATAATCATTAAAAAGAGTAGTACTTGATAGGGCTACTTTGGCTACAATTGACTGCAGGGAAAGGTAAGATTGAAACATTTGGAGGTTTATTTTTTTTAGTTTAATTTAAGTTTAATGAATTTTGCGCGATCCGTTCTCATGGATCAGGTAAAAGCTCGTTTACGCGATCCGTTCTCGTTACAAGAACGGATGGCGCAAAATTCATTAAACTTGAATTGAACTAAAAAAAATAAACCTCTAAATGTTTAAATCTTAGCTTTCCTGCAGTCATTTTTGGTTAGTTAACAAACTAAATAACCTTAGGAATGATAAAATAGGCATTTTTTTTTAATCAGATGGCTAATTTTAAGAATTTTCCACCTCGCTGTCTTTGAAGATCAATTGTAGCCAAAATACCCCTATTAAGTACTGCTTTTTCTGAAATGATTATGAAAGCTGAGAGTCTGGCGCATTCTTGAGGCCTAATTAGGAACCATGAAGTCACCTGTTTAGATGTTTAATTTAAAGTTGAAAATTTAAGTCATAATTTACCGAACGTAAATTTTTCACTTTAGACCAACATTTTCATAACTTTCATCACAGTTACGAAGCTGATTATTTTATGCATAAAAGTACTACTCATGAAGATTCAGTTGCAAAAAAAAATCTCGACAAAGTCTCCTACTTTTTTTAGATTTTTTTTAATTGGTCAGGTCGAAAATTCTCAAAAATTAAGAAAAAATTCATAACTCGAAAACTATGAAAAGTCGCGGGACATACATGGGGGTTATTCGGATACCCCACGGTACAAGGGACCTAAATTTTATTTTTGGACGTCAATGTTCCAGTGTGTGTGTGTGTGTGTGTGTGTGTGTGTGTGTGTGTGTGTGTGTGTGTGTGTGTGTGTGTGTGTGTGTGTGTGTGTGTGTGTGTGTGTGTGTGTGTGTGTGTGTGTGTGCGTGTGTGTGTGTGCGTGCGTGTGTGTGTGTGTGTGTGTGTTTTTTTTTTTTAAAGAGGTTTAGCGGGAAAATGCCTCCGCACCGTAGCAAATAATTGCCGTGTGTCGGGCTTGCACCGACTAAAAACCCCCATTCCTCTGTGGCCTTACAAATTCTCCCGCGGGACGACCGCTAGGTATTACATCGCGGGAGAGGCCTTAGCCGTAGCTCTTCCTGCAGTGTTGTCAGACGACCTTACATCCCCCGTTCCACTCTAGATGTTATGAGTGGTTTAGGGGTTCGTGTCGCTGATTTAATCTATGACTGCCTGGTCTTCCGGCGTCGTCTTCTTCCTCGCACGTTCCGCACGTCGCAACTCCTTCATCACTGCGGCAGCATAAGCCGATAGCGCTGTCCATGCGTCTGCTGACTTCAGCATCAACTCAACCAGGTTGTCCGGGGGGATGCGTGTCTCCAGCTGATCCTCGACTATCGCGCGGGAGGCACTAAAACGTGGGCATTGGAACAATGCATGTTCAGCGTTCTCCTCGACTGCTACACATGCTGGGCAGTCCGGGGAATCTTCATAATTAAACTTATAGAGATAAGCCCGAAAACAGCCGTGTCCTGAGATCACTTGGGTGAGATAATAGTTGAGCTCCCCGTGTAGACGGTTCACCCATATCTCCACCTTCGGGATTAGTCGATGTGTCCACCTTCCCTTGGGAGAAGCATCCCACATCGTCTGCCACTGGTTGAGACTGGTTGCTCTCGCTTTTGTCCTTGCATAACTGGGGTTTCTAGCTCCCTTCTGCTGGTACATCGATCTACGCTCCTCGGCAAGCACCTCAATGGGCAGCATTCCCGCGATAACGTTGATAGCGTCCTCGGAGACAGTGCGAAACGCACAGGCTACCCTCAAGGCGCTCACGCGATACGTTGCTGCAGCCTTCCTGCGGTACTCCTGGATTTTCAGTGCGTCAGCCCATATGGGTATGCCATAGGTGAGCACTGAGGTCGTCACTGATGACAGCAGTTTCCTCCTCTTCTGTCTGGGGCCACCAACATTAGGCATGAGTCGCGCCAGTGTGGTAGCCACCCCAGCGGCCTTTCTGCTGATCTGCTCGGTTTGCTCTTTGAAGTTCAGCCTCGCGTCGAGAATCACACCCAGGTACCGAATGAACGGTTGGGATGTGATTTCGGAGTTTCCAACCCTGAGCGTCACCGTTTCCATCACCTTCCTGCTGGATACGAGGAGTACTTCTGTTTTGTGGGCTGCAAGATGCAGTCCAACAGAAGACATCCATTCCTTTATCTTGGCGAAAGCTTCGCCGAAGAGTGCGGTGATTTGCTCCAGGAATTTGGCGATGACAATCAGCGCCGCGTCATCTGCGAACGCTACGATGGACACTCCTTTCGGCAATTTTAATAGCAGCAGATCATTGTACATGATGATCCACAGAAGCGGTCCAAGTACAGAGCCCTGAGGAACTCCTCCAGTCACCCTATACGTCTTTGGTCCATCCTCTGTGTCATACATGAGCCACCTATTACATAGGTAACTCGCCACTATTCTCCGTAGGTACCATGGTACACCTAATGTTTTTAGGGCATCCATGATACACTTCCATATCGCCGAGTTGAAAGCGTTTTTGACGTCGAGAGCGACAACTGCGCAGTACTTCTTGGACCCTCTTGCCCATCGTTTCCCCGCAGTCGACTCCTGCGCCTGCTTCACCACTGTGTTAATGGCATCCAGAGTAGAGCGCTCCTTTCTGAAGCCAAACTGGCCTTCCGCCAGTAGAGGGTCCACGACTTTCTCAATTCTGTTATGGATGATGCGCTCGAAGATCTTTCCGGCGGTATCCAGCATACAGAGCGGACGATAGGATGAAGGTTCGTCCGGTGGCTTCTTCCCTTTCGGGAGGAGCACTAGCTTCTGCCACTTCCACTTGTCCGGGAAGATTCCTTCCTTGAGACACGCATTGTACATGCCCAGGAATATTTCCGGTGCCAACTTGATCGCTGCCTTGAGTGCGATGTTGGGTATCCCATCCATGCCGGGGGCTTTATTGTTGCCCACCCTGGCAATCGCCGTAAGAAGCTCTTCTTCAGTAATGGCTGGGATGACCTCATCGACGTCCTCCTCGAGTTGGTAGTCCTCCTCGGGTTGCTCAGGGAACAGATGTGAAACAATCTTTTCCAGCAGGGCTGCGTCCACAGGCGATGGCATTGGCTGGCTTTTCAGCCGAGTCATTACGACTTTGTACGGCCTGCCCCAGGGAGCATCTTCCACCTTGCTGAGCAGTTCGCCCCAGCTTTCAGCTTTACTCTGCTTGATAGCCTTTTTAAGCTTCAAGCGCGCCTTCCTGTGCTGTTCTTCCAAATCGGGGAACGAGCGTTTGCCTCGAGCTCGTTGCGCTAGGCGGCGAGTTCGATGACACTCCCTTCGGAGGCCGGCCATTTGTTCGCTCCTCCAGTGTACCGCCGGTCGGAAGTCGACATTACGTTTCCGTGGCATTGTGGCATCGCATGCTTCGGTGACCCTCTGCATGACCACTTCGACCTTCTCGGTTGCACTTTCCGCTGCGAGGGGGCTGGTGTCAAAAGTTTCACGAAACAAGTCCGCGTCAAACATTTTCGCTTTCCAGCCCTTCCCGTTTGTCTTCGGTGCCTTCGCTGTTCCGCTGAAGTCACCGCGAATCTCCCAGAAAATCGCTTGATGATCACTGTGAGTGTAGATATCACTGACTACCCAGTGGCACTGGTTTCCTCTTGCCAGGCTACTACTCACAAAAGTGAGGTCCACTATAGAGGAGGCTTCACCTTTAACAAAAGTGGGCTTTGTACCTGCATTAAGTAGTACTACATCCAATAAGGACATAGCCTCAAGCAGAGCTTGGCCCTTCCTGTTCGTCACTTTACTACCCCATTCCACAGCCCACGCATTGTAATCTCCGGCTATGGCTACCGGGAAGCGTTGTTTAGCGTCTGCGACTAAGTTGTCGAGAAAATTCTCAAACTCATAAGTCGTCAGACTAGGCGGTGCGTAACAACTGTAGAAATGAACTCCTTTGGCTTTTATTCTCACAAAACCAGTTTCCATCCGACTCGCAAGATCCTGAAATGGAAGTTTTCCGCAGGACCAAATTGCGGCCTTCCCACTTGCGTCAGATTCCCAAGGTTGCGTATCTAGATGTCTATATGGTTCCGAGAGTATCGCCAAGTCAGGCTTCAGCTCGCGCACAGTCTGCATGAGCAGGTCCTGTGCTGCTTCACAATGGTTGAGGTTCAGCTGGAGTACTCTCATTTGGATCGTTTTTGGAGTGCCTGGAGAGCCTGGAGAGCCCGCGTATACGCTGGACACCGGCTGCTACCTGCGATGTGGGCTGTGGGTGCCCCATCACCCGCTTCTGCACATATGACACACTTTGCGTTTGCTGTGCATTCGGCAACTTTGTGGCCAGTGTTACCGCACTTGATGCAGTCTTTAGCCCGGTCGACGTTGCTCTTGCAGTTCCGTGATAAGTGTCCAAATTTCCAGCACTTGAAACACTTTAGTGGTTTCACCACCTCTCGGATTCTGCAACTACACCAGCCGACTCGGATGATTCCTGTATCCAGAAGTTTCGGGGCAGTAGGCACCATGAGTCGTATTACCGCGGTCTGAGTTCTGCCATATGCTTTACGCAGAGACTTAAAAGAGTATTCCGTGACGGAATAGTCCGGTTCCAAGACTCTCTGCAGGGCCGCCGATATCTCCTCCTTCGTCGCGTCATCTTCCAGGTCCTTGATCTCCAGATCAATTTCCTGGACTTTACTCTGGACCGTTGCTGATTCACCAAGAACACCTTCGAATTGGTTTCGCAATTCCGGTGCTTTGGCTGAGCTCTCCTTATTCAGAACGATCAGCAGATCTCCCGCGTTCGTTCTGCGTACCTTTTGGACGCATTCACCTGCCCTCCTTGAGCGCCGGATCCTTCTTTATACGACTCAGGATCTCCGCATAGCTCAAGTCACCCTTTTTGTGGATGACGAGAGCGTTGGGCAGAGTCGGCCGTTCGCGAGGTTTCTGCGCCTTCTTCTGAGGCTGCTTCTCGGATATCTTGTGCGATCTTTTCTTCTTTCGCGCAGTCTGCCACTTCTGCTCCGATCTCTCGCCCTTATCCCCGGATTGACCAGCCAATGGCTCCACCAGCTCCTTCTCCTTCGGCTCCTTTCCGTCGGTCGACGTCGGTGTAACCCTCTTTTTCCTCTTCGCCTTGCTTACTTGCGTCGAGGTACCGCCCACGTCCATGCCTTCATCGTTCCTCTCCTTGTTAGGGAGAGTCGATTTCGCTTGGCTTATGGTCGGCGTGGTTTGCGTTCCTCCAGTCAACGTTGCCGCCTGTGGCTTTGCACTCCACGATACCAGGTCCTCTATACCTTTCCAAGTACTGGTAAGCATAGGAACCCACCGCTGGATCTCCTTGTGGAGGTTTTTCTTCTGCTGGATAAAAGAGGCTAGGCTCTCCAGCGTCTTTCCGTGCCTCTCCACCAACTTCAAAATCTCCTTTCGGTTTCCACCTGTCTCGTCCTTTTCTTCACTTGAAACATTATGCGCCATGGAGGCCAAGTGGCCCACCTCCGTGGTACTGCAGTTGTTCGATGACGACGCCCGGAAGCCCGCTTGTTCACTCCCTGAAGGCGCCGGTACTGGCGTTCCGTGCTAATCGGTATATCCTTTATTGGACTGCCGATAATCATTTGGTATTGAGGTTTGTTCCCCGTGTCTGTTGGTCCACGGGAGGTATTTTAATTGCCTCCTGCCCTGTATATCTATATAGACATTTCAATATCCATATCTATATCCAGATAGATATCTCTATATGTATATCTATATCTATATAGATATTTGTACATCTATGTCTATATTTATATACGAGGGCTTCCCCCTATCCGCCGCCTGGGGACGCGCCACGTAGGGGTTTCAGACTCCCCATGTGTGTGTGTGTGTGTGTGTGTGTGCGTGCGTGCGTGCGTGTGTGTGTGCGTGCGTGCGTGCGTGCGTGCGTGCGTGCGTGCATGCGTGCGTGCGTGCGTGCGTGCGTGCGTGCGTGCGTGCGTGCGTGCGTGCGTACGTGCGTGCGTGCGTGCGTGCGTGTGTGTGTGTGTGTGTGTGTGTGTGTGACCTGAATCGACCTCAAATTTTGCATCTTACAAGGGGACAGTACGGCAGTCGGATTTTTGTAATTTTTCGTACTCATGGTACGCGAAGTTCAGAGCCCGAATATTAATATCCCAAAGCAGTTCGACGCCATATGCAGAAATTTTCGAGAAAATTGACTTTGAAGTTTTCGAGCGCAGTCTTATCCCACAAAGATGCAACGATATTCGAACCGGGCTCGTGGCGTACCCTGTAGCGCTCGAGTCTAATAATCGCGGGGTCGCGGGTTCGAGTCTCAATTCGATTTTTTTTTTTTTTTTCATTTTTTTTAAATGAAAAAACGCAAGTCATATTTTTAATTATCTCTTGATTATAAACATACATTTTCAAGTATCAATATTTATAACCAACAACATTTTTAGGATGAAAATGAAAAACGTCGGGTAAGGAATTGAATACTTTATTATTCGGTCTGTATTCGTTTGTTTTATACATCGGGTGTAATGTTACACGAGCCAGAGTGATAACCATCGTAAAAACAAGGAAAACAGTAATTTTCACGGCATCTCGCACACCGTACAAACGCTGAATTGTTACATTCGCAATTTTTTTTCAATACATCGATCGGAAAACAAACTTCATTCCAGAAATCTTTTGTGCACAAGCAGCTGTGCCCGCTTCGCAGGTAGTTGATCAGGACAAAGGCAAACGATGTACGCAGAACTGTTATTCACAATATCGACGGTTGCCAAAGCAAGCGTTATATTCACATATTTCAACATTTATTCTTCTATTTATATTCCTATTAATCTACAAGGGAGTTTATGTAAATATTATTACTGGATATTTTTACGTCGCCTATTCACAATTTCAAGCAAGAGATAATCAAAAATAAGACTTGCATTTATCATTGACAATTATAATTATATATATGTGAATTAGCATAGATTTTATGATTTTTATCCCGGGATTATTTATTTATTTTTTTATAAATAATCACCTATTGTTAGATATAAATAATATATGATCATATATGAGAAAATATAGTTATGTATAACTATAATGAATTTTGTACATAAATAACTGTATATGGATTTTGTCCATATATAAACATATATAGATATATTATATTAATTATATATAATAATATGTGATTATATACAACAAAAATTTATCGGGATATTTAAATGACGGAGGTATGCGAATTTAAAAAAAAATGAAAAAAGAAAAAATTCGAAGTGAGACTCGAACCAGCGACCCCGCGATTACTAGACTCGAGCGCTACCGGGTACACCACGAGCCCGGTTCGAATATCGTTGCATCTTTGTGGGATAAGAGTGCGCTCGAAAACTTCAAAGTCAATTTTCTCGAAAATTTCTGAATATGGCGTCGAACTGCTTTGGGATATTAATATTCGAGCTCTGAACTTCACGTACCATGAGTACGAAAAATTACAAAAATCCGACTGCCGTACTGTCCCCTTGTTAGTGACGTTTTAACTCCTCTTTAATTACTGTTATTCTTCTTTGCTTCCTAATAGAGGAAGCTTTGTTTTCATTTAAAAAATTTTTCGAGATTTTTACGTCAGTATACTCAGAATCACCTAAAACGTCAAGAAAATGGTCTAGAAAAAATGTCAATATGTGAGTATGCGTGTGTGTATGTGTGTTTCCACCTTCGAAAATTCAATCGTTGATAACTCCCGAACGGTTAATTTTTACAAATTTTATCAACAGATATCGATTTTATAGCGTTTTCAATTTTAAAAAAATGTCGTATGTTGTCTAACTTTCGTGACACTTTCGCTATTCAGCTAAATAGTTCTTCATAACCCAAGATACATTCAATGTTTTTTGGTATTGAATTTCGTCAAGATCCGTAAACCGGTTCGGATTTTACGCGATTTCGAATTTTTCAAAAAATTATGGTTTTTGTCTACGTTCAGTAAAAGTCTAGTAAGTAAACGAAACTTCATTTGTCATGAAAATATGATCCAACGGTGCTTGTTACGATGTTTCGTAGCCGTGTGTAGCGTGGTTTGTTTGATTAGATTCGATGTTTTCTATTGCTAATGACCGTAAGTATCAAATTTCAACTGCCAATAACTGCCGATCGGCGCGATGGATCTATCTGACATCTTGCACGCAAGTAAAGCAGTAACTTTTCTCTAATTAATGTTACTTAAGTAAAAATGTATACACTGATACAATTTTCATAGAGTTAAAAAGTTAAAAAGGTGCAAAGTGGAACTTTGCACATTACTTCCTCATAAATCTCTATTATTTTTTGTTACAAGTAAATTTCGTTGAAATTATCGCAGTTGCAATGAAGAACTTTTACCATTATTTTATATTTGGTAGCGGTGTGCGAGTACTCGATTCACTCGGGTACCCGATGCTCGGGTCGGATCGGGTGCTCTCAAATTTTGGGTATTCGTAAACTTCGAATATTCGTAAACGGCTCGGAGCTTCGTATCTATTGTTTATATTTATATTCATTTTTTATCTAGGTGTATCAATCAAATAATGGGAGAAAAACGAAAACTCGAAAAAGGCGATAAAACGAATAAATTATAATATTGTAAAAATCTTTTTTCGTCTCACTTTTCTATTCCGCGCGCGCGCGCGCGCGTGTGTGTGTGTGTGTGTGTGTGCGCGCGCGCTCGCGCGTGTGTGTGCGTCTGTGCGTGTGTGCGTCTGTGCGTGCGTGCGTGCGTGCGTGTGTGTGTGTGTGTGTGTGTGTGTGTGTGTGTGTGTGTGTGTGTGTGTGGGTGTGTGTGTGTGTGTTAGGGCGACGTGGAAAAACGGTCAATTTTGGCGGATCGTATAGTAATAGCGCGGGAAAGTTGCGTTTTGGCATCACTAAAAAATGTGCGAAAGGCAAAAATTCACAATAAATATCTTCTGTTCTGTCAAACACCTTAAAGTTTCGAATTTTTTTACGTGGGTTTTAAATGCAGACAAAAACCCAAAAAGACCAAGATTCAACGCCCTGGGTTTATTCGAAGCGAGAAGAATGTAGCTTCTACACCACTCACACAAATTAAAGGACATTACAAAATTTCAAATCTTTGGCTGATTTTCAACAAGGGATAACTCGGAGAAAAATGGTCGTACAGAAAATAAAAAAAAAGGAAATGTAGCTTCAAGTATCTAGTTTTCAGATCTGCACCGTAACATTTTTAGCGTGGACGGTTTTCAAATAATCATCCGAAAACCAACGAAATTTTTTTTTCCAACTTTTTGTTCATCCTTAAAATGGTCTCTGGACTTCAACTTTTTTTATCATGCGATCACAAAACTCTTTTAGACAATTTAATCAGTTTCAGTTTGACCCTTTAACGAGCTCCGTACGATGATTTGGCGCGGAGTAATCATCGATCAAAGAAAAAAAGTCCATTTCAACTTTGACAATCAATTACTCGGGAACTAATGATCGTACAGAAAATAAAAGTAGGGTTTAGGAAACTGCAAAACATTCTCTATGACATGCAGTTAGTGGTTGTTGAAAAAAACATTTTTTTTCGGAGTGATGATGTTGACCGAAAAAAAGTTGAAAATTTGCCAATTTAAGGATATTTGGAAAATTTGGTATAACTTTGGATATAATGCATGAACGAAGGATATCGTCGGTAATGTTTTAACCTCGAAGTGTCCCTAAAAAACCCTCAAAGTTGCAAAGCGCTCGCAATTTTTTTTTTTCTGAGTGCCCCGAAAGTTTAAATGTATCGTTTCTGTCAAAAATCACCGTAACAAGCAATTTTTTGATTTTTATTCATTTTTTCAACTTCAAAATGGTTTTTTTAGCAACAATGCGTAATTTATCTCTTCAAAGACATCAATTACCAAGAAATTAAAAAAAAATCCAAATTTTTATCGTAGTTTTGAAAAAAAACTGTTTTTTGGTTTGTTGAGAAAGTGTATTTCAACGATTGAAGCTGCAAAAAAAATAAAAGTTCGAGATTTATGTAAAGAGTTTTTTAAATTAATTTTAGAGAGATAGAGAGATTTTTAAATTAATTTTTAAATTGACATTGAAAACAAAGGTGGTTAGACTGGTAAAAAAAATCGACCAAATTTTGTTTGACAAGAGGAGATTATCGTTAACACGGGAAAAAAAAATTTGGGAAAATTTTTTATTGGTTTTTAATTTGAATTTTTTTTTTATAAATAAAAAATAAATTTCGAATTTTTTTTTTAATTTTTTCTTGTTAATTGATGTCTTTGAATAGAAAAATTACGCATTATTGCTAAAAAAAACCATTTTGAAGTTGAAAAAATGAATAAAAATCGAGAAATTGCTTGTTACCGTGATTTTTGACAGAAACGATAAATTTAAACCTTCGGGGCACTAAGAAAAAAAACCGCCGTGCTGTGCAACTTTGAGAATTTTTTGGGGACACTTCGATGTTGAAAAATTGCCGACGATATCCTTCGTTCATGCATTATATCCAAACTTATACCAAATTTTCCAAATATCCTGAAATTGGCAAGTTTTCAAATTTTTTCAGTCAACAGCATCACTTCGAAAATTTTTTTTTCATCAACAGTCACTAATTGCATATCATAGAAAATGTTTTGCAGTTTCCAAAATCCTACTTCCATTTTCTGTACGATCATTAGTTCCCGAGTAATTGATTGTCAAAGTTAAAATGGACTTTTTTTGCTTTGATTGACGATTACTCCGCGCCAAATCATCGTACGGAGCTCGTTAAAAGGTCAAATTAAAGCTGATTAAATTGTCTAAAAGAGTTTTATGGTCGCATGATCAAAAAATTGAAGTCCACAGACGCTTTTAAAGACGAGCAAAAATTTTGAAAAAAAAATTTCGTTGGTCTCCGAATGATTACTTGAAAATCGTCCACGCTAAAAAATTTACCGTCCAGATCTGAAAACTAGACACATGGAGTTACAATTTCCTTTTTTTTAATTTTCTGTACGACCACTTTTCTCCGAGTTGTCCCTTGTTGAAAATCAGCCAAAAATTTGGAATTTTTTTAATATCCTTTAATTTGTGTGAGTAGTGTATTTGATGTTTTAAAATTGAAAATATTTTGATTAGTTTCAGAGATATAAGCGTTTGAAGGACAAGTTTTTTCTGGGAAAAAAATTAAAAGATGACAAAAAATTAATTTAAGAAGAATGAATCGCCGAAATTACTAGTTAGCACTAGACAGAATTAATGAAAATTCGACGAAGAATCTTGTTTTCATTCACTTTTTTGACATTCCAATATCTCGATTTTCCTGAAATGCGAGTGTCTAAAAAAAAGTTTGGAGGAAAAAAATTTCAACATACACACAACAAAAATGCTAAAATTATTAAATCAATTATTTGTATTTTTTATGAACTGCAACCTATCGGCGACGGGTAGAGAACATAAAGCTAGACTCTATTTCATCCGTTTTGATACGTTTTCGTGGCGCTATCTACTATAAAAAGAAATTTGAAATTTCGGGTATTCGATCCGAATCATGGTCTATTTACCCGATCCGATCCGACCAATTCTGCTACCCGCACTATCTGAAATTTTGTGCGCAAGTGGAGTAGTAACTCCTTTAATTAATGTTATTTTATTAGAAATGCATACACGCATATACCACTTTTATAGAATAAAAAAAAATTATTTGCAAAGTGCACTTTTGCACATTGCTTCCTCATAAATTTATATTATTATTTATTAATTGAAAGTTATTAGTAAAATTGTTTGAAATTATAAACATTGCAAAGAAGAACTTTGACCATTGTTTTATATTCAATTTCCATTTTTCACAAAGCTTCCTGTATGAGGAAACCAAGCTTGATTAATGAGCTTCATCATAGAGGTGATTTTGTGAAAAATTAATGCCCTTCAACGAGCACTTTCTTTGGATGGAAAACAAAGCTTTGGAGCAATGAGAGAAAAAAAGATTTAAACAATCGAACGTACCCTAGTCTATACAGCTATGGAGGTAGTAATATATATTTGTAAAATTGGTTACAGCCAATCCCCAATTGAAGAATTGGTCAGCAGCTTCTTTGCGGAATGCGGGCTTGTGCGCCGCGCACTTTCAACCGCACGATTTCGATGCAAATGGCAGATTGCACGGCGATGCTGTTCCCGTGCCATTCTTTGCACCGGAGGAAGTTTAGGACGGTAATGTAGCAGGTCCAAGTCACTCGGTAAGTACAAGCCTTTCAGCTTTTAGCGTGAAGGTAGAACAATTTTACCCGCCTAAAGAGTCCGAGCAGTCCACCATCGTCGTGACAACAACTTCCAACAAATCGGAAGATCCTATGGACGTAGACGAAGTGAACTTGCCCTTTGACGCGAAGATCATGTCGACGACGCGTAAATACGCAAAGCGTGCAGTGTTGTTGTTTGAATGTTCTGAAGATGAATCCATGACTTGGACCGCTATCGACCCATATTCTGCGAATACCTCGATAGGCCATGCACCAGCAAAGCGAAAGCGACGCAACCGACATTTTGGTCGCTCAAAAGTAGCTTCGACAGTACAAGCTGAAGTACAACTTGAGTTGTTACGGAAACGGAACAAGGTTCTGCAGCTACGACTTAAACGAACTTTGAACCGAATCAAGTCAATAAAAAAGGAGAAAACGATCGATGAATTCCTCGATGAGAAGGATTGTACCGAGCCAGCAGCGAGAGCGATGGTCAAACTTCAGTTGCACCGAAAGAACGCTTCATATGTAGATGATGAAAAGGATTTGGCGAAACAGCTATTTTATTATTCTGCTACAGCGTACAAACGATTGCCAAAAGCAGGCTGCCGTTTCCCATCCGTAAGCACTGTTAGGCTCTGGATATCTGAGATTGATATTAAGCCTGGATTTTGCCCAGCTATCTTTGACAAATTGAAGATCAAGTTAGCGCAGTTGCCACCTACGGAAAGGATATGCTGCATAAAATGGGACGAAATGACAATGAAGAACTTCGAAGAATATTCCGTTAAGTACGATTGCATCGAAGGGCTCGTAGATCTGGAATCACTCGGACGCCGCAATGAACGAGCTCGGTACGTCTTCGTGTTCTGTCTCGATAGCTTAAATGCGAAGAATCCATGGCGCTAATTCATCGCTTATTTCTTGACGGGTACTGGAATGAACGCGAATGATATGCATCAGCTTTTAAAGCAGTGCTTGGCAAGACTTCACGAAGTAGGAGCCAAAGTTGTGCTGACAACGTGCGATCAAGGACCATCGAATCAATCGCTATATTTTTCGGTACTTGGCGTGACCGACACTGCAACCCCTACTTTCTGTTTCGAAGGGCAAGAGTACTTTGCATCATTTGATGTGCCCCACTTGATAAAGCGATTGCTGAGCATACTTAGAACGCACAAGGTGCTATATTGCAATGGCGAGGTCATTGTCACGTATGCAGACTTCGTAGACACGTGGAAATACGACTGCACCAACACCACGTCCAGATTGCTATCACATATTACGATAGCTCACATTGAGCCGTCCAGTTTCGAAGCGATGAATGTAAAGCGAGCGTTTCAAATGCTCAGTCACACATACGCGGCGGCAATAAGGACCGCCGGTCAAAACGCCCGCGGCCTCAGCAGCACGACGTGGAGGCAGTCTGCAAGATTTGCTGAAAGAATGAACAGTGTTATTGATGCGTGCAATGGATACCAGTTGTTCTGCCAAAATCCCGCGAAAAGGCCCCTCTCGGATCGAAATCCCAACATTGAGGAAACTCTAACAAAGTTCATTGACTGGGCTTCCAACTGGAGTGTAGTACCGAAGCCAACCAGTCGATCGAGGAAAATACCCTGTATGATAGGTTTGCCGTTAACAGTGAAGTCGATTCTAATGACTTATTTCTCGATAAAGGAAGAACATCCTGAGTTTGAACTAGCGGCAGGGCTTTGCAATCAAGATTCGGTACAGCACTTCTTTTCCAAATTGCCGGGTCGTGGCGGATTTAATCCGAATCCGACGGCAAGAATGGTACGATTGACTATCAGGCATATCCTGTCAACTGTATACATTAGTACGAGCGACAAAGGCAACGTACAATGTCCTGAGGCACCGGCCCTTCTCAACCCGACCAGTGCTATAACGCTGGCGTTTGAAGGAACGGACGATCTGGCTGTCGATTCCATTGGTGACGATGAAATGGACCCAAATATCGATGTTGCGGGCGCGTCGGGCATTATCGAGTCGCACGGCGATGAATCGCGATCGGAAGATTTGTCCCACGACGATTTGAGCTTCTACGAGAAGAATGCCATCGCATTTTTCGCCGGCTACATTGGGCATCGCAACTTAAGGAGAACACCATGTGACCGTTGTAACGATGACCTTCTGAAGACTCCGATGGACGACTCGTCGCCAGAAGAAAATTATATCGAGTTTCGTGAATACGAAAACATCGATATTGATGCTCCCGCGGTGACAAAATTAAAGCGACCGACCGCAAAGTTTGCACAAATCGTAGAAGTCCAGTTGAAGGCTTTCTCGGAACTTTGGGAGAAACACTGGGAGTCTGAAGGTCTCCTACAAAAACTCACCGATGACATCGTACTCGCTACAGCTAAAATGTATCCTGAATGGTACGATCAAAGGCATCCGTGCAAAATTCATCGGATGCAGCATTTGGAGTTTTTAGTCAGAGTTAAAATATTTGCACAGACTAAATATAATAATCGCGCATTGCGATCAGTTCGCGCAGCTAGAGCGCAACACAAGCCGAACCAGAAATTACAAAAACTGCAGGGTTTGTAAGTTTGTAACAAATACTATTGAACTCGCACCTGGTTGCAAGTGGAGGCTCTTTGAGCTGCAGTTTGATTCATTTACTTGTATCTTAAGAGCTGCGCCCACTTGCACTTAGAGGCTCGATGAGCTGCGCTTCGTGATGTTAAATTTGCTGCAAACTCAGAGTGTTGAAATTATTCAACCGTTCATTATCGAAGTAGCACCTGGCTGCAAGCGGAGGCTCTTTGAGCTGCAGTTTGATTAATTTACTTGTATCTTACAAGCTGCGCCTACTTGCAGTCAGAGGCTCGATGAGCTGCGCTTCGTGATGTTGAATTTGCTGCAAACTCAGAGTGTTGAAATGATTCAACCGTTCATTATCGAAGTAGCACCTGGCTGCAAGCGGAGGCTCTTTGAGCTGCAGTTTGATTAATTTACTTGTATCTTAAAAGCTGCGCCCACTTGCAGTCAGAGGCTCGATGAGCTGCGCTTCGTGATGTTAAATGTGCTGCAAACTCAGAGTGTTGAAATTATTCAACCGTTCATTATCGAAGTAGCACCTGGCTGCAAGCGAAGGCTCTTTGAGCTGTAGTTTGATTAATTTACTCGTATCTTAAAGGCTGCGCCCACTTGCAGTCAGAGGCTCGATGAGCTGCGCTTCAATATGTCAAATTTGCAGCAAATTCAGAGTGTTGAAATTATTCAACCGGTCATTGATTATCGAAGTCGCACTTGTCTGCAATTGGAGGCTCTTTAAACAGCACTTTCGCAAGTCATCTTGAATTGTCGAATCGTGTGGTCACAGGCTTTTCAAGCTGCTCTTCGATCGATCAATAGTTCCTTGAGTTGCGCTTTTGGGAACCATATATTCTCGAAAGCGTCCCGTTTTCAAGACGAGACTCTTTGAGCTGACGGGGGGTGGAGTTGATTGCCTTCCCGTGGTGCCCTCCGAGAACGAGTGCACTAGTTTATTATGAAATTAAATAAACTGTACTTGCAGTTATGCAGTTTTTGATTAGTGCACTCGGCTAAACAATCAACAAAGCATTTTTTAAATAAATAGACGTTAGATAAGTTGGAAAAAAGTGCCAAAACAATCGAGAATAAATTGTAATTCATAAAAGTAAGCGGAAATATATTTATATTCGTATTGTTATATACATTCTCATATACTTTCATCAAGCGATAAAGTATTATCATAATACTTTATCGCTTGATGAAAGTAAATGAGAATGAATATAATAATACGAATATAAATATATTTCCGCTTACTTTTATGATTTACAATTTATTTGGCATAAGGACGGGTGTAAGTAAAGCGCAAACAATTATTTAGAACATAAATAAGTTGTAATTTAGATTTATTATAGTATTTAAATTGACATACAAACTAATAAAATAAGCGGTCAGAGTGCGCGATACATTTTTCGGCACTAAAAGATAACTAATTAAAATAGTAATGATAACTAATCAAAATAACTAATCAAATAAGAATTAATAGTAATAATAATTTAAAAAAAAGCACTGACCGCGGGGTACGACCTGCGCCCATAGTGCAAATTTTTATCCGAAAAACTCCGGTTGTTTACGGAAAATTTTTCCGACTTTTTCTATGAATTGGAACAAATATGAAGAATTCAGAGTTTTGCAAACATTTAATTTTACGCAAACATCCGAGTTTATCCGAATTTTTTTTTTAATTGTTCAGAATATTTCATCATTTTAATCACGATCACGTGAAAATCTTGGAAATTATATGAAGACTTTAAGGGGTGACACCACTGTAACGGCCTTACAGGAAGTGTATTTTATTATATTTTTTTGGCGGAAGAAAATGTGATAAAGAAATAATACTTGCGGTATTTATTGAGCATATATATAAGTATATGGCTATAAATTTTTATCCGAAAATATTACCAACTGGCGACACTGCAGCATTTCTTCTGAAGCATGTCGAACCTCTGCGGCACGCAGTATAACTGTGCCAATTTTAATCTAAAAAAAAAGAATTTTGTTTTATTAAGTCTACATGAGTGTAGGTACGGAACCCCGTAGGGGATTTTCGATAAGTTAATTTAAACAATATTTATTAAAAAATAACTGTCTTAAAAAAAAATTGAACATTTTTAGTCAAATACTCGGCAATTAATAAAAAATCAATATTTCTAAAATCCCCTACGTGGTTTGCTAGCTACACTCATCTAGATTTAATTTAAAAAAAATTATTGGTCCAGATTAAAATTGGCACAAGTTATACTGCGTGCCGTAGAACACCTTAAGTTCAACATGCCTCGGAAGAATTTGCTGCAGTGTCGCCATTTTGTAATATTTTCCCATAAAATTTTTTTGCAATATACTTCAATATATGCTTAATAATTACCCCAAGTATTATTTGTCTAAAACGCTTCGTGACAGGCCGTTACAGTGGTGTTACCCCTTAAGGAAAAAATGTTTGCAAAAATTTCGGAAATTCATTACTTCTCAGAATTGTGAGGGATAAAAAATGTAATAAGTTTTTTTTACGAAAATCTCTTTTTTTTTCATCTACAACTTTTCTCCGAATATCTCCGCAGCCGTTCACTCAATAGGAAAAAGAAAAAGTTCCGGAAAAAAAATAATATCAAGTTTTTTTTACGAAAATCTCATTTTTGTTCATCTTTAAATTTTCTCCGAATATCTCCGCAGCCGTTCACTCAGGTAATAGGAAAAAAAGAAATTTCCGGAAAAAATAATAATAATAAAAAGTTTTTTAACGACAATCTCATTTCTTTTCATCTTTAACTTTTCTCCGAATATCTCCGCAACCGTTCACTCAGGTCATACGAAAAGGAGAAATTTCCAGGAAAAAAATAAGAAATCAGAAAGCCAGGAACGCTACCAACGGGACCATCTTATCGCTTGTAGAATATGTGCACTTTCTGGTACTTACAATTCGCGGCCGGGTGAATGATTGGCTTGTTTTTGGGGATAATGCTTTATCGCTTGATGAAAGTATGAGAATTAATATAATAATACGAATATAAATATATTTCCGCTTACTTTTATGAATTATAATTTATTTGGCATAAGGACCGGTGTGAGTAAAGCGTAAACAATTTTATATAAGATAAATAAGTTGTAATTTAGATATATTATTATGTTTAAATTAACGTATAAACTAAAAAAATAAGCGACCAGAGTACGCAATACATTTTTTTTTGTATACATTAATAACGCAGAGAATCAAGAACTAAATTAGCATTGAAATCATCTAAAAGCCTCGCGCGTGCCGTCGGGTGACGTCACGCGCGAGTCGTGCTCAGATTGCTTTTTCCCTCGAAGCCTTCGTTTCGGCTTGGCCGCACATGAACGTGCTCAGCGTCCATGCATTGGTGTAGCAGCCGAAGGCGCGGTCGGGACGCTTCGCCTTACTCGGCTCTTTCCGAAGATGTCCTGGCGTCGCTCGCTCACGGACAAGCGCTACTACGATTGTGGATGGGCGCGTAAGAGACTAGAGAGGGGGTAACTTTTACGCGCGATCTGGCTGCACTGCGTCCGAGCTCTGAGTACGGACGGCGCGGCTTCGATGCCCGTAGCAAAATTTTTTTTTGTCAAACGTATATGAATTAAAAATAAAAAATAATGCCTGGACAGGCGAGAATAGATAAAGCGAGAGTAAGTTAGAAATTTTCTGAATATAAAATGAAGAAAAAAAAAGTTGATTCACCGGAGATTGAACGCGGACCTTCAACATCGTAATCCGTCACGCTACCAACTCAGCCACGACGCTCATTACAGATAGAGAAACATTTATGATACGCCCTTTTCCATAATGTTTACTGTTGAAAAAAAATGCCGAAACGATCGCGGCAAAGGCTCAAGATTTCTTTTTGAACCTTTCACGGTCGTTTTGGCGTTTTATTTTTCAACACGGTTCGTCGTTAATTTTTTTAACCCGCATTTTCGGCATAAACGGGCAACCGAGAGAAAACAATGATCTCGATACATGTTTTTCACTTTGAAATTCATTTAATGCATATTCCAATCCGCAGTACGGCCACACATATATGTCGAGCTCGATCGGACGGGAAACCTCTCTCCGTTCGCCTGTCGAGCGAGTGAGGGGCAGAGACTTTTCCCCCACCGAGCTACCCATTCGTGTTCACGCTGACTGCGATACCGACTTGAGCGGTGATCACGGACTCGCGCGGCTACAAGGGAATCTGCAACCTCGACAGAGGCGATGATCACGAAATCATACTCCCGAACTCGCCGCCGCGATTTAGCGCCATTTACGAGGCACGCCGAAAAGGGCCGCGTTGTGCAGCTGGGTAAAGTTAGCGCCACGACTTTCGAATTTCGCATTTGTTTTGGTTCTAATCGTTTGTAAGTCGTTTGTAAGTGATTGTAAGAACAATTCGAACGTTTGTAAGATCGCCGTTTGGTTAAAAAATAGAAATAAAAAATTAGCGTGAAGTTAGCGCCAACATTTTTCTTGGGAATTTTTTTTTGTTCCAATCGTTTGTAAGTCGTTTGTAAGTGATTGTAAGAACAATTCGAACGTTTGTAAGATCGCCGTTTGGTTAAAAAATAGAAAAAAAATTACCGTGAAGTTAGCGCCAACATTTTTCTTGGGAATTTTTTTTGGTTCCAATCGTTTGTAAGTCGTTTGTAAGTGATTGTAAGAACAATTCGAACGTTTGTAAGATCGCCGTTTGGTTAAAAAATAGAAAAAAAATTACCGTGAAGTTAGCGCCAACATTTTTCTTGGGAATTTTTTTTGGTTCCAATCGTTTGTAAGTCGTTTGTAAGTGATTGTAAGAACAATTCGAACGTTTGTAAGATCGCCGTTTGGTTAAAAAATAGAAAAAAAAAATTACCGTGAAGTTAGCGCCAACATTTTTATTTATTTTGCCATTGACATTCTTTGGGGGGTCTTTCAATCCGGAATCGTTTGTAGGTGACGAATATTCAAATTAAAACGTTTGTTAGATCATCGTTTCTGAAAAAAAACGGCAAATACCACATGTGGTAATTTCCCTACGCATAGTCATATTACCCGATGAAGTTTGCGCCGAAAAATTCATTACTACGGTATTTCTACATAATAAATGGATTAATCGGTGTGAAATCGTTTGTAAGTGATTGTTAGGTCAATTCGAACGTTTGTTAGATCATCGTTTGGTTAAAAAATAGAAATAAAAAATGACCGTGAATTAGCGCCAACAGTTTTATTTATTTTTCCATTGACATTCTTTGTGGGGCCTTTCGATCCGGAATCGTTTGTAGGTGACGATTATTAAAGTTAAAACGTTTGTTAGATCATCGTTTCTGAAAAAAAAACGGTAAATACCATATGTGGTAACTTCCCTACGTATAGTCATATTACCCGATGAAGTTGGCGCCGAAAAATTCATTACTAAGGTATTTCTGCATAATAAATGGATTAATCGGTGTGAAATCGTTTGTAAGTGATTGTTAGATCAATTCGAACGTTTGTTAGATCACCGTTTGGTTAAAAATAGAAATAAAAAATGACCGTGAAAAACGGTAAATACCATATGGGGTAACTTCCCTACACATAGTCATATTACCCGATGAAGTTGGCGCCGAAAAATTCATTACTACGGTATTACTACATAATAAATTGATTAATCGGTGTGAAATCGTTTGTAAGTGACGGATATTAAAATTAAAACGTTTGTTAGATCATCGTTTCTGAAAAATAAACCAAAATACCATATGTGGTAAGTTCTCCACGCATCGTCATATTACCCGATAAAGTTGGCGCCGAAAAATTAATTAGTACGCTATTTCTACATAGTATACGGCTTAATCGGTGTGAAATCGTTTGTCACTGACGAATATTCAAATTAAAACGTGTGTTAGATCCTCGATTCTGAAAAATAAACTCAAATACCATACGTGGTAAGTTCTCCTCGCATCATCATATCGTTCGATGAAGTATCTACCAAAAAATTCATTACTACGGAATTTCTACATAATAAATGGCCTTATCGGCGTGAAATCGTTTGTAGGTGATTGTTAGATAGATTCGAACTTTGTTAAATCACCGTTTGGTTAAAAAATAGAAATAGAAAATTACCGTGAAGTTAGCGCCAACATTTTTAGTTATTTTGCCGTTGACATTATTTGGGTGGTCTTTCGATCCGGAATCGTTTGTAGATGACGAATATTCAAATTAAAACGTTAGTTAGATCATCGTATCTTAAAAAAACGGTAAATACCATATGGGGTAACTGCCCTACACATAGTCATATTACCCGATGAAGTTGGCGCCGAAAAATTCATTACTACGGTATTTCTACATAATAAATGGATTAATCGGTGTGAAATCGTTTGTAAGTGACGGATATTCAAATTAAAACGTTTGTTAGATCATCGTTTCTGAAAAATAAACCAAAATACCATATGTGGTAATTTCTCCACGCACCGTCATATTACCCGATAAAGTTGGCGCCGAAAAATTAATTACTACGCTATTTCTACATAGTAAACGGCTTAATCGGTGTGAAATCGTTTGTCACTGACGAATATCCAAATTAAAACGTGTGTTAGATCCTCGATTCTGAAAAATAAACTCAAATACCATGTGTGGTAAGTTCTCCTCGCATCGTCATATCGTTCGATGAAGTAACTACCAAAAAATTCATTACTACGGAATTTCTACATAATAAATGGCCTTATCGGCGTGAAATCGTTTGTAGGTGATTGTTAGATCAATTCGAACGTTTGTTAGATCACCGTTTGGTTAAAAAATAGAAATAGAAAATTACCGTGAAGTTAGCGCCAACATTTTTATTTGGAATTTTGTTTGGTTCCAATCGTTTGTAAGTCGTTTGTAAGAGATTGTTAGAACAATTCGAACGTTTGTTAGATCGCCGTTCGGTTAAAAAATAGAAAAAAAATGACCGTGAAGTTAGCGCCAACATTTTTATTTATTTTGCCATTGACATTCTTTGGGGGGTCTTTCGATTCGGAATCGTTTGTAGGTGACGAATATTCAAATTAAAACGTTTGTTAGATCATCGTTTCTGAAAAAAAAACGGTAAATACCACATGTGGTAACTTCCCTACGCCAGCCCCCTTGCACTGCTCGGTCTACCGTGTCACGTTATTGTCGACACGTAAACTAACCCACTATGCGGCGCTAGTAGTCACCCGCATGACCCCCACTCCAGTCGCGCATCGTCTGCATAATTTGCATTCGACGCGTCTGGATAATTCATTGTTTAGAATAGAATTGAAAAGTATGTGTGTATATACGAAGGGATACAATATTTACACTTGTTACAATATTATGTGTTATAAAAATATTTATTGAACGAAATAAACAGATAACATTATTATTTTTTAAATAATGGATTAGTCACGTTGTACAATGTTTTGCGATTTTTTTCTTGTCGAGTTTGCTTTTTTTTTGTTCTGCATTGAGACGTGCAGAATATTGCTGCATCCGCATCAATACGTAATATCGATGCGCACACTGATTGGCCAGACTTAATGGATTTGTCTGTGGGTCCGATGGCTTTTCTCCATAATTCCAGGGCTTCTGGATCTTTTGGTACATTGAAAAATGCGATCTTTCCTCTTTAGATTGATAACCTGACGTGCAGCCAAGAACCACGCACGCAGGCATTCTCAAATATGAGCACAAAAACCACAAAAATTGTTTTTTATTTTATCGCTACACTAAAATTGTTTATTATTTTATCACTATGTGATAAAATAATTACGATTTTACCACACTACGATTTTATTTATTCGAGAACAATGACAGATCGAGAAAACGAAAAGAAATATTCACTTGGTTCACGCGACGAAAAAGATGACGAAATAACACGGAGAGGTGCTTTGCGGAGTGGGGGTCACGCGGGTGACTACTAGCGCCGCATGGTGGGTTAGTTACGTGGCGACAATACAGGGACACGTTACTATTAAGAGAATTTATCCCAGTTTCAGCCCCCTGCCCTGCGCATAGTCATATTACCCGATGAAGTTGGCGCCGAAAAATTCATTACTACGGTATTTCTACATAATAAATGGATTGATCGGTGTGAAATCGTTTGTAAGTGGCGAATATTCAAATAAAAACGTTTGTTAGATCATCGATTCTGAAAAAAAGGGAAGTACCACATGTGGTAAGTTCTCCACGCATCGTCATATCGCTTGATGAAGTAACTACCAAAAAATTCATTACTACGGTATTCCTACATAATAAATGGCCTAATCGGCGTGAAATCGTTTGTCGGTGACGTTTATTCTAATTAAAACGTTTGTTAGATCAACGTTTCTGAATATAAATGTAAATACCATTTCGCCCATCCACTAGAAAAATGTCATTATAGGTTTGTTCGTGCTAGCTGCACTCTATACTCGTCAGTGTAAACGGAACTAGGGCAGTGTCTAGGGAGTGCAGTTTATTTCCTCGCGGGTAAGCAACTATAGCGCGAACGCGATAGTGTACAAGAAACATGGCGGCGACCTAGTGGACCACACCTTAACCTCAAACAACACATGAGATTACGGAGTCTCATCTAACCGTTAAAGAGATATACCGTGTAACCTCAAGTTTGTTGATCTCGTAAACTGATTACAATGGACGGTGTTATTGAAATTATTAACTTGTACTTGTAATTGCGCTCAGAATGGATGTATTGATACCAGTTTTACATAGATTGGAGTGTTAGTGATACGATTGTAGAAATCCAAAACCTTCACAAATGCACACGTTGTTGTCAGCATCAACGACTAAGCCGCCTTCTGAATCTCGGAACAGCACTGCTGACTTAATTTTTTGCTCCTGTTCCATGTTAGCTTCTGTTTACGTTGATAGTAGATTGGAACGTATTGTGATACTGCGAATTTATAATAAATACTTGTCATTATATCTTGTCAATTTTTTCATCACCTTGATCAATAGAAATTGATAATTATAATACTTTATTATTTTGAACCTTCATTATTGATTGTTTTTCATAATAAATGAGAATTTGTTTGTGATTGCCTTAAATATTTTAGGTTATGCCGTACTCACCTCTGTATACACTCACTGGCAGTTTCGCTGGTTATGGGGTTATTCTAGTAATATCACTGTTACACTTTTCGTGTACTTTTACACCTCGTCAAGATCTAGTGTAGAAAGTCTAGGGTTAGTGGCACGAAAGTGTAGCTACACTCGTAACGCGAACAGCGGCGCGTGACGTCATTTCCGTTAAAACGAACACGAAAGTGTACACTCCCTAAAAAAGTGTAGAAAGTGTAGCTAGCGCGAACAAACCTAGTGTAGCTAGCGCGAACAAACCTAATGGCCTCTGCACAAGTGCGCGACTCGCGATGAGCGATATCTAATGGGAGTTCAGGTATTCCGGAAACGCCCTAGGAGAGTGAAGCTTCCATTGGATATCGATCATCGCTCATCGCGTGCAGTCTGCAGAAACCATAACACAAAAAAGCTGTTTCGAGACGAACGCATTTTTATTTTTTCCCTACATTCGTGAGGCCACTGTGATGTCAATATTTGTCTAAATTAGCTTGTAATAGTTTTATTTATTGTAAAATTGATTTACTTTTTCGACGGTTATGAATAATATGTAGCCAATTACAATACACGATTTATCTGTGGTTATTCTGTGATATATCCCTGATATGGCCTCTGTACACTGCGCGCGATTTGCGACGAGCGATGGGCGATATCCAATGGGAGCTTCACTTTCCCAGGGGGTTTCTGGAATACCTGAGCTCCCATTGCATATCGCTCATCGCAAATCGTGCACAGTGCGCAGAGGCCAATAGACAAACGTGCTGTGAAAATTCACATGTCATCATTATAGCTGCAGGAGGACAGTGTACGGCGGCACACCGTGACACCAATATGCTGTCTTTTGCTTACGCATTAAGTTGCAAACTTGCGCCACAGTGCATGGTTTGGCGAAATAAATGTGTGATGCCAAGACGGCAAGTTTGCAGCAAACATACGCAGCAATTACCTGCTGCAATAACGGTACTAATGCAGCAAGCTCCAGATTTGGAGTGATGTCATCTTTATATCACGTTTTAGTCATAAATGCACCACGCTGTGACGCTCCGTTGCCGGTATGAACGAGGCAAGTTATCGCGACATTGAGACGGAAAATTTGGAATACGTTATTCCGGCAAGGTTAGGGCACATTGGCAGCACGCTATGGCTTTCCATTGCCGGCAAAAACAAGGTACACGATTATAACCATGGGCAGATTCGCTACGACAAATGTCATGATCCTAAAATTAGTTATATAAGTTGAACCAGCTGGATGGTCGAGCGGTTAGCGTGCTTGCCTTTCTAAACCAGCCCATCGTGAAGTTGCGGGTTCGAATCCCAGCCTCGTACTATCGGAAAAAAAATGTTACGGGCGTGACGCGTAGCCGTTGGCAATACGCGGGCATCGCATACACGAGCCGGCACGTGTGTGCGATTGTAGTCAATACAAATGATTTATTTTGCCCTCCTTTTATTTCAACCTGTCTAGCTACCGGTAACGCAGAACCCCATTTAGCCGGTCACAACACCGCAATAGCGGGCGTCGTTTATGCTGACGAAGGAGCGTTACGTTGTGTTCTGAATATGCCGGCAACGGAAGGCCACAGGATGCCGGCAACGTGCCCTTAACTTGCCGAATAGCGTATGCCAAATTTTCCGTCTCAATGCCGCGATAACGTGCCTCGTTTCTACTGGCAATGGAGCGTCACAGCGTACCTCCAATGTGCCCCCAGCTTTCTGAAATAACGCATTCCTAATTTTCTGTCGCAATGCTGCAATAATCCTGCAATAATTCAGCAATGGACGTGCTCCAAATGTACCGCCAATATTCTGTATTTTCGTAATGCAATATTAACACCCGCATTCACGCGAGGATGCGCAATGCTGTGCTGCTAGAACACAGCTTAATGCGGCGGCAAAGGATGCCATTTTTCCGTCACAACTTGCTCTCGCTTGGCGTGATGTTGTCAATGCGTTGTCGCCAAATTTCTTACTGGGGTGTTATGTTCTCCAACAGTTGTCTATTACCCGAGAATATAAGCCCAAAAAGAGATTTGTATGGTATCTCTGTATAATAATCAACGCGTAATCGTATTCAGGTTATGAATATTCGAACTAATTCGTTTCTGAAAAAAGATTTTCAGATTCAGAAAGATTCTTACATCACATTTTCGAAAAACAAAGTTAAATACCACATGTGGTAAGTTCTCCACCCGTCGTTATATTACTCGATAAAGTAAGCGCCGAAAAATTCATTACTACCGTTTCTGCATAATAAATGGCTTAATCATCATGAAATCATTCCTAAGTAACGATACGTTGAAGATTTTACAGTCATAATACATTGCAATTTGAGGTTTTATTGAATTTATAATTTATTTAGTTTTAATTTATAATTTCATAGTTATTGGATATTTCTTATTTGAACGCGGCAGTGAGGGGAGATCCCCTTGCCCAATACAAATAGGTAGAAGAGCTAAGAGTCGCGTGTGCCGGGTGGCCCGCGTACATTGGGTGTGTTCGTTTCAGCTATACTTTCTACACTTTCATCAGACAGTAATAGAAAATCCACAGAAGACGTCAGAAGTGTAGCTCAAATTAACAGAGCCATTATGAGTACGCTCGACTTGATGGCTGCAATCATCGCGAGCGCTTGTCTGTCTCTATCGCTCTCATATATCCGCCATTTTATGTCTCTCCCGTACGAACGCTCGCAATCTTTGCAGCTGTTAAGTGGAACGTGCCCTATGGGGTAAGATCACGTAGTTGGATGCCATCAGAAGATTTGTCTGCGATAACCGGGTCTGATCCACAAGCGTAGAAGCTGCAACAGGTAATAATTGTGCTATTCAAACAAGAATTGATTTATAAATGTAGATTGAACGAAGGTTTTCTTCATTTTTATTTACGGAGTTACGTGCTCCGAAAATATGCTGTTCAAAGCAACGGACTCCGAAAAAAAATGGAGCAGGGCGGTCATTTAACAGAATTTTTCACAGAATAAAAAAATCACTTACTATCAGTATTTAAAATACTAATAAATATTGGCGGGATAAGGAAAACGGTGCTTATGAGTGCAATGGTAATTCACCAAACAATTTGAGGGCATGTACAAGATCGATTTAACCTCACAAATTTTCGAACAGCTTGCACGTAGATGGTTCAATTTTTCACTGATCTACTGTTCAGCGTACTCTTAAAAAGTCTTAAGCGCAAAGAAAAATCATCTGTATGCAGCATATTTAGAACAAGCCTCGAATTTCCAGTTGAAAGTGATTGCTTTAATAGTTGTTTCACCTGTATTTCTTTATGTTTGTTTCGTTTTCAGTTTCCATATTTGACTTCATCAGTAAAAAAGGCTTGAGAATGAATATAGTGCCTACCTCACAATTACCGCAATTTTCGAGCTGCTCAATTGTATCGAGAGTTTCCATACAGTTCAGTCAAAGTGTATAGAAAACTTGATAAGAACATAAGTCGAACTTCAGGACGTTACAATTAATCACACTATAATTATGCAGTGAATACTCAGGAAATTTTTCAAAATATTTCATACCATGTCACAAACATTTAAGGTCGTGATGATCATACAAAAAACATGTACTAGCAAACCGTGGCGCACAACGAGGCTTCACCCTCAGCAACCAGATAATTTGATAATGTGAAACTTGTGGAATTCACAAATCATTAATTCATAAGTCCAGAGTAACTTTTATTTAAATGTCAGGTGATTTTTTTATCAGTGCTGAATAATCGGGTAAGGTATTATAAAGCATGCAGGAGTGCGATAGAAACAGCTGTCATTTACACGATGGGCATTCTCGAATGTGGTTGAATTTTCATGAAAGAGACATATGTGACAATATTTTATGGCTATCGCGTACTTGTATGGAGCATGAGTTTGTTATTTTTTTCCAAGTAATAATCCTGTTGGAACAGCATTCGTGCCTCACCTTAAATTGATTCTGTGTCTAGATTACATTCGCATAATTTTTCAACAGGCTTATCATATTTCCTTTCAGATTTTTGCAGCAATAAGAAGAGGAGGATACTCTCACGAGAAGAAACTGCTAACCTGTGAACACAATGGCTACATTTATTCGTATCCGTCGAGTGTGTTTCAAACATGTCCGACACAAACGTGAGCAAAATACATTCACTAAAGTCTTAGAAGAGAGCTGCGGGCTATGAAAAAAAATACTCTCTAATGCAACTACGGCTATGGGATGAACTAGTATTAACCCTTTGCACTCGAGAGGTGACTTGCTCACCACTTACTATCCGAGGAAAAGAGGTCTCGAATGCAAAGGGTTGAAAAAATCTACTTTTAAAATATTCTGCAGTTCCAATTCAGACCCCTCGCCATAATTTATCGAACTTCATACTGCAAATGGTAACAGATTTTCACATATGTGTTGACTCGTTGGTTATACACGAACAAACGACACTGAACCTATCAGCTTACATTTAAGTTTCAAAGCACATAGGACGAACCCATCTGGCCTCCTTTGTCCTTGATACTGAGTTGACGATATATTCCGCCAGCTTTACTCCGCAAGAACATTGTCAGATATTAACCGAGTACCATGGACAGGGGATATCGGACAGAATTGTCCTGTAAGCTATGAGAATGAAATGCAAGAATATACATCCAGCATCGTCTATCTGTAGGCAGCAAAATAATAAATCAATAAAAAAATCTATTACAATCTGCAGTATAAAATTTAATAAATTCTAAGATCTAAATCACGCCTTACATTTCAGTTAAAGAGTAAATTCTTCTAACCCTGGGTCTTTTCAAATAACAGCAATTGCATTCAACCTCACAATTATTGAAACTTCAGAATTTGCCAAGTCTTCCATCGTTAGGACATGAGTTTTTATTTCATATACGTTTCAATTGAACAAAATGTAGACTCAAATCTTTTTTTTTCATGCTCTGTCATGTTTGTTGCTAATATTAAAGATCAACGAATTTTTTCATAAAATATTTGTATAACCAATCATTTGCAAATCTTTGCTAGCGAGGTTAGGAATCAAAAACAAACATTTTCGTATAAAGTTTGCTCTATCAAGGCTGGGCCTGTCGGCAGATTATCGTTGATGTATCAGTAAATTTTCGGCCGTTAGATAGTATCTGCAATGAAAATTTGTCGCGACAATAGCGATAAAATAATGACCAACTTTTTTTCGATTTTCATTACAGAAATCGCCAATGTTTTTCACTTCCATACACATAACAATGGTACGTTAAAATAACTTTTCTTTTTTTATATTTAGACTTTTAGTTCAATATTGTTCATCACGCGAGTCCTGTCTCTATCCGAACGTTTTAATTGTCATTCTTATTTCTTTATTGTTCGATCTCAATTATCACTAGGAACAGAGAATGATATGAAGTTTCAAGTTTCATCCACAGAGCGACTAGTTATATCTGTCGCTTCTTCTCTGGCTTCTTTCTCTTCCTCTATGTGCTGTTGACTTTATGATTGGTCAGAATGATTATACCATTTGGCTACGGATCCAGTGGCATTAAAGCTACACAAAGTTTTAAACCCAGGCTCGGTATATATGTAGATATTTTTCCCTCGCAATTTAGACCGTTTCTTTCGGTATCCAATTTATATACTGCGTGTAAACGAATTGGAAAACAAGAACAATTTTGATAAGCTGTGAAGGTAAAAGTGAAATTTAAAACTGTTTCTATTTTGTTGTTTCACACGCATTGTGTATCATAAAACTTTTGTTGTATACACTTGTAAAATTCGGCAGAAAAAATTCTTTACCAGAGAGGTTAAGATTCGACACAAAATAATACATAGTGATATATTTGATGATCAATTTTCTTCAACAACTATTTTGTGTATCACGTATATCTCTTTAAGGTTAATTTTACATTCAAGTTGATAAAGGCCTCAGAACAACACGGATTAAAAAAATAATGGACGAGAAAAATACATATTAGTGATTAAAAATAAGGTTGATGTGTAATTGTTACTAAATTCTCGTTCATTCTTTATCTTTAATATCTATTCGAATGAATTGAACGAAACGAACTAATTCCTTAATTTGAACGCTTTTTCCACAGAATTACGGGTACGAAATGCCACGGGTGTGTGCTGTACCTGTGGCAACTGCTGTGTCTGTCGTGAAGAAATTCACCGAACACTTCCGCACGAATGATTTTCCTTGTTGGTCCCATGATGTTTGGAAGGAAATGGCGGCAACTTTCAACAATCTTGGGCACGATTGGAATTTCAAAACAGTATACATAAATGTAGTGCAAAACAGGCGCAACATTTTGTCCGAGGCCAGAAAACAAATGGGAATAGTGCTGCAGCGGCGTGAGGAAAACAACAACGTATACAGTGATTCAGAGCAGCAGGATCAATCAGACACGAGCAAAGAAGAAAGTAACTGCTCTGAGAGTTCGTGCTTTGGACTGAGACCTGAAAACCAATCTATCAAGAACATGATTTTGACTGAAGACGAATGGGACCTAATAAAACCAGCCGGTACGAATAATAATCTGAAGTTAACACCGAAAGAGTGGACCAATATCGTTGCATCCGCCTTCTGGCTACAATATCGAATGCCATGTGCTTTTGTATTCAAGCAAGGACGAATCCGTTATTCGGCAGAAAAGGAAAGCTATTTGATTAAATTCTGTGGTACTTGCAAAAGCAGAGGCTGTAAGAATTCGATAACAGGTGTAGGAGAAAAAAAATAAACGAAAAAGGAGTAACGTTCGCTATCGAAACTCGCGACACGCGTCATGAAAGACACGAAATTGTAAAACGACCATTCAATGGAAAGAAAAGAGAAGCCGCCTTCAAAAAATTGAAAACCGACGGTTGCGCTAAGTACAGAAAGCAGGAGGCGCGGGACTATATGTCACCAGGAGATGTTGAGCCACCGATTACACCAAGTCTTGGTGTTCTTCGTCAAGCAAAAAAGGAAGGAATTGACGCCAATCTTGGTATAAAGAAATGCGACGGTCGTGATGTCGTAAAGACAATAGAGGACATGTGCCTAAGTCCGCAATATAGCGGATTAATTCACGAAGTGGGAGGACTACCTTTTCGGGTCTTATATGGAGCCGGCGTACAATTTCGTATCTATCAAGAATATAAACGGATAAACAAAGGTCGGGCAACAATCTGTGTGGATGCCACTGGAGGTCTGGTAACAAAACTACATAGAACGAATGGTACGAAGTCAGGTCATATCTTTCTGTACGTTATTACGATAAATTTCAGCGGCACGACGGCTTGTGTCTACCAAATGCTATCTGAGCGCCATGATTCCATAACCATCACAATGTGGCTGTTGAGATGGATACAGAATGGAGCTACCATCCCAAAGGAGGCCATTTGTGACTATTCTCGGGCCCTGTTAATGGCCCTGAGTATGGCGTTTACCAAACGGCCAATCAAAGAACATATTGATGACCGCTTCAGAGCATTGATGGATTCCCATGGAATGTCAAAAGAGCCTACTACTTTCATCCGTGTTGATGTCGCACATTTTACACACATGATATGTCGTTGGCAGTGTTTCAAGCTCGTTCGACAAGGTGTCATCAAGGACTTTTTCGTACGCTGTATAACGTTGATGGTGGAGTCTAAGACGGTTTCACAATTTAAAAAACTGTTCTTACTTACCTGTGTTGTTGCTCTGCACACGCATGAAGATTCTGTGATCGATTCCCGAGATGTCTACACACCCAGAGATGCTAGAAAGCAATTGGAAAATTACATTTCTGAGGGAAACGTCACTGAAAAGTTAAAAGAATATGAGGAAGAAAAAAGACGAAATACGCCCTTTTGTCAAGATTCCGCAAGTGCCGAGGAAGACATCAACAGTGAGGAGGAAATCGAAGCTTCGAATGAATCGGGTGTTTGTATTCGACAATGGATTGGTAATCTAATCATCGAAGCAAAAAAAACACTTCAATTCGGCGAGAATCTGAATGCATTTTATCTTCCGGACTTCATTAAGCAGTTCGCGAGAGTAGCCAAAGAATTTCCGCTGTGGACATCAGTCGGAATGCCTTCGGATATCAAACGTGCAACCTCCAGTTATATTGAAGGGTACTTCAACGACCTTAAAACGCGCACTCTCAAACACTACAAACTTCCCATTTCTGTCAACAAATTTATACGGGAACATATTACGGACATAGAAGAAATCTGTTGCACAGTTTCTGGACAGATAGTTCACTACAACAATGAACGGCTGCATGAAAACAGAGTTGAAGAAGTGCTAAACGCGATTGAGTCCGTAAAAAAGATTACGACTACAAAGGTGGAAATCGTCGAAGAAAAAACAGATTGTGTGGGGAAACCGTCGGGGAATCTGACAGAGAACGATTCGGACTTTTTCGCCGTAGAGAACTGGGGCGGCAAAGGAGCCGCGCTGTCTATCGATCACCATCAACACGTTGCGGGTGTACGTGAAACCGGTTGGGATATAGTCGTCGATGGATTAACTACAACTGATAAAATCCCTGCTGCGACCGTTCACATTGGGCCGACAGATGTGTTGAGATTATCGAAGGGAAAGAGAGACGATAGGGTTAAAGAGAAAGATAACTTACAATATATAAGTACGCTTTATTAGTTTTGTGTTAACAAAGGAACTTCTTATTGCACACGTCTAGTGGGCAACGGTCGCGGACCAACTAACGAAAAATTACCGGCAACGCAAGTAGTGCGCTCCGGCGCCTTAACACTAAGATTTGCTCACGCATGCGCAGTGAGCCTATCGACGTGCGATAACTTTACTTCTCAACACTCCCGCCGTTTGAGTGCGTCGAGGACCCTATGCCTAAGCCGTTACATAGATGCTGAAACTGTCTCTTTGGAAGTGCTTTGGTAAATATATCAGCTAGCTGCTGATCAGTAGGAACATATTCTACCGATATTTCCCCACGCTCCACAGTTTCGCGAACATAGTGATGCTTAATGTCTATATGCTTGGTTCGCTTGTGGAACTCCGGATTTTTGATTAATCGGATTGCACTTTGATTGTCTAGTCCCAAAACTGTAGCAGTTACCGGTGGACACCCGAGATCGTTTAACAATTTCCTCAGCCAAATGGCCTCTTTCGCAGCCGCTGCTGCCGCGACGTACTCAGCCTCCGTTGTGCTGAGTGTGACTAGCTTTTGTCGTTGGGACGACCACATCACAATCCCGTTCGATAGACAAAACGCATACCCCGTGGTAGATCTACGCGTCTCCACGTCACTTCCGAAATCCGAGTCTGAAAACCCCTGTAACTCCGAGTTACTCCCGCCGCTTTTGTACATTACCCCGACTTTCGTTGTTCCGACCAAGTACCGGTAGATTCGTTTCACCGCTTGCCAGTGGCTCTCGTTGTGATTGCTAAGAAATTTACTAACCGAATTCACCGAATATGCGATATCTGGCCGCGTCACAACCGCAAGAAACATTAACGAGCCCACTGCTTCTCGAAACGGTACTGTGCTTGGGTTTTCATCGTCTGGAACTAGTCGCGCGTGCGGTCGGCAGGAACACTTGCCGCTTTTGCATCAATCATCTTAAATTTATTAAGGATTTTCTTCACATACGCTTCTTGATGCAAGAACATGGTTTTCTTTACTCGATTTCGTTCTATTTGTACCCCGACAAATAACTTTCCATCCCCGATCGTAATTTCGAACGCGTTTCCCAACGATTTTATTACTGACTCGAGGGCTTTACTTGTTTTTGCTGCGATGAGTCCGTCATCTACAAAAAGCGCCAAAAATACATCTACACCGTCTACCCGTCCTCGAAAGATACACTTGTCGGCTTCCGTTTCGCGAAACTGATATTTCTCTAAGAACTCGCGAAACTTTTCGTTCCAGCACCTGGGTGCTTGTTTCAAGCCGTACAACGACTTGTTCAGTTTACACACGAAACCACGTTTTTCTTCTTTCTTGATGTTGAGTCCCTCCGGTATTTCCATGTAGATCTCTTCCTTCAGCTTGCCGTGAAGAAAGGCTGTTCTCACATCGAATTGTGTGAGCTCCAAGTCCTGTTCAGCCACCATGGCCAATAGAACTCTCAACGAGTCGTATCTCACGACTGGCGAGAAGGTCTCCGTGTAGTCGAGTCCCTCTTTTTGTTGAAATCCTCGTGCACAAAGTCTCGCTTTGTACCGGTATACGTCGCCTGACGTGTCTCGTATGACCTTGAACACCCATTTCGAATCTACGGGCTTTCGATCCGTTTTCCTTGGTACGATCGACCAAGTCTCGTTCTGCTCGTGCGCGTCGAGCTCTTCCTGAATCGCCTCGGCCCAATTTTCTACCTCGGCACTGTTCATTGCCTCCTGAAATGTGTTTGGCGGATTATATTCAGCGAAGTCGATCTCATACCGTATGGGTCGTCGGATGTTTGCACGGTCCCGCAGTTGTCTGTCATTGTCTGGTTGATTTTGATCTTCTTCTCGAGGATCTTCTGGTTGTTCGTTTCTTTCAGTTTCTTCCTGAGCTTCCTGGCGTTCTTCCTCCGGTTGCGGCTCGACGGGTTCTGCCACATCTTCATTTTCGTCCGCTGGAAGGATGTATTCGAATTCTTCCCCCTTTTCTGCCCCAAGTTGCGACTTCTCGTTGAATGTGACGTCTCTCGATACAGATATTTTCTTATTCTGTGGATTGTACAAACGGTAATTCATCGAGTCGTTCTGATATCCAACTAAGATCAACTTTGTGGCCTTCGGATCTAATTTCTTGCGAAATTGTTTGTCGATATGCATGTACGCATCCGATCCGAACACTCGAAAATGAGACATCTGGTGTTTTTCCAAACCAGATCTCGTATGGCGTTTTCTCTTTACCGGTAGCCAGAACTCGGTTAAGCACGGTCACTGCTGTGCCGACTGCTTCCGCCCATAGCGACAGAGGAAGTTTCTTTGCCGTTATCATCGTGCGCGCACTCTCGATGATCGTTCTGTTGTCGCGCTCGGCTTTCCCGTTCTGCTGGGGAGTGTAAGGTGCCGTGTTTACCAGCTCGATACCACGAGCCTCGAGATATCGCTTTATTTCACGGTTGCAATACTCTCGACCATTGTCCGTACGTAACACCTTCATCGGCTTGCCGAATTTGTTGTCGATCAACTTTTCGTATTTCTTGAAAATGTCGAAAACATCAGATTTGTGTTTCATGAAGTAAACATACCGAAATCCTGATGCGTCGTCCTTGAAGGTTATGCAGAATCTTGCACCACCGATCGACTCTGTTGAGAATGGTCCGCATACGTCCGAATGTATGTATTCTCCCGGTTTAGTGTTTCTTTTTGTCTCGTTCTTCTTGAACGGAAGCCTGTGTGCTTTTCCGAAGGCACACGATTCACAGAAGAAATTGTCAATGTCCGCTAATTTCACACCGCGAATTAGCCCCTTTTGCGTCATTTCGCGCAAAACTTTATTGTTTACGTGTCCCATTCGTTCGTGCCAGACACGCAAGTTGACAGTTGACACATTTGCTTCTCTCGCAACACTTGGTTTTCTCACTTTAAAGAGCATTCGGTAAATCTGATTGTCTTGTTGCACACCGACACCGAAAACTTCACCGTCACGGTTAATTGTCACTAGTTTTCCTTTGAACAAAACATCGAAACCCTTTTCAGTGCATACGCCAACTGAAAACAAGTTCTTTCGAATATTCGGAACGTAGAGCACGTTTTCGATTCGAGCTTCACACAATTTACCGTTCACTAGTCTATCGATGAGCACAGTGCCACTACCGGTAACGTCACACACGCCATTGTCCCCGAGCGATATCGACTCGCCACTGCTTGGTTCGAACTCACTGTACCAGTCCCGCCGGTAAGTGATATGCCTGGACGCACCGCTGTCGGTAATCCAGACATCGCTTGTGTCGACTGCCATGAGTCGTTCTACGACCTCACTACTCGGCACTGTCTCCGATTTCACTTGTTGCTGTTTTTGTTCACTTGTCGAAGCGACGAACGCACACTCGCGAGGGTTTTCACCGGCATTGTCTTTGTCTCTTTTCTTTTTCCGGCAATCGCGAGCAAGGTGTCCTTTCCTTTTACAATAGAAACACTCGACACTCGTATTTCTACTTTCGCGGTTTTTCTCACTGTTATTGTTTTGATTCGCGGCGAACTTTTTCTTTTTGTTCCCGCCAAGACTAACAGCGGGTAACGCTCGAGTGACGTCATCGTCACCTTCGAGTCTTCTTTCTTCCTTCAATAATCGTTCTAATAGATTATCAAGGGTTTGTCTTTCTTCGGGTACACTGTCCCATGCTGTCTGGAGAGCGTTGTACTTTACCGGTAGGCTGCCAAGAACCTTCGCCATTATGGCCGTGTCCGAAATCGCTTCTCCCAGATCCTTCAGTTGAGACGCCATGTTTTGTACCCGGGAAACGTGTTGTACAACCGATTCGTTTGATTCCATGCGATATCCGTGGAACTTTTGTAGCAAGAGCATCTTGTTCGACACTGATTTCTGCTCGTGAATTCTCACCAATTTGTCCCACATTTGCTTCGCTGTGGTGCAGTTGAGCATACAGTCGAGCTGGGAATCCTCTATCGACGAGGAAACTATGCACATGGCCGTCGCGTTGTCTTTCACCCACTTTTTGCCATCGGCCGAATCTGCGTCTGCCGGCATCACTCGCGCGCCCGTTACGACGTCTTGAATCGCGTTCGCGATAAGCATCGAGTTCATTCGAAATTTCCACGCTTGAAAATTCGAGCCATCAAACTTCTTGATGTTCTTTATCAGAGTTGATTCCGCCATTTTCGTTCGATTATTTTCCCGTACGCGTTTACCGGTACACTACAATGGCGACCACGTGTCGACCACAAAGGAAGAAAAAATCGAGATCACCGTTTTCTCTCTATCGTTCTCTGACTTCGATAATCGGGTATTACGCAGGCTGCTTGCCTGGGCCCATAACCTGTTGAGATTATCGAAGGGAAAGAGAGACGATAGGGTTAAAGAGAAAGATAACTTACAATATATAAGTACGCTTTATTAGTTTTGTGTTAACAAAGGAACTTCTTATTGCACACGTCTAGTGGGCAACGGTCGCGGACCAACTAACGAAAAATTACCGGCAACGCAAGTAGTGCGCTCCGGCGCCTTAACACTAAGTTTTGCTCACGCATGCGCAGTGAGCCTATCGACGTGCGATAACTTTACTTCTCAACAAGATGAAATGGATGACCTCTGCAACAAAGATAATGATGAACCGCCCATCACTGACCACGCCGACTTCAAGCTAGTGGATTACAACAAAATTACTTACAACAGTTTTGAGTCCGATTCCACAACTACAAAACAAACCGGTTACGTCTACCGGCAAGTATTACAAACCGTACCCAGACATACGTCAAGACAATGCTCTCGTCGCAGACAGAAAGAATATGCATCGTAAAAGGATAACATTGTTACCAAACGGCTCACGTTGTTCTGCCATAGATTTGAAAGATTGTTCCTACTTCATCAGAAACACTTGTGCTTTTGACTCGATAATACAAATATTAGCTACAGCTGGAACTGATAACATTGAGTATTACGAATTTTTGGAACATACTTTGAATAAGACCTTAAAACTCGTGCTTAATTTTATCACAAGTGGCGTATCAAAGAGTATTTTGACTGAAAGAGCCGAAATTTTATCTACTCTTTACACGCCATCAGTTCAAGCAGTATCGAATGACAAAGTTATCACGTACAAAATTAATGCCGAGAACAATATCGCGGAAACAATCCAAAAATGTATATCTCCCTGCCCGAGCAAGGTGGTCATCAACGACTGTTCAGAGTGTGGCCGAAAAACAACTGATTATTGTACAATTGCACCAAATCATAAAACTTTGTCGAGAAAAGGTTTGTCAGCACTTCAAGAGGCTCTGGAATTCCATTCACCGATTTACAATATAAGGTGTGAAGATGGAGGCAGGATTACTCGTACGAGTAATCTAACGGAACACCTATTTATTGAATTGGACATTCGCGACAGTCGAAATCTACAAAAGTCGTTGCGGTGGTCATTGGAAGAATTCCCTCAAAGAATGCAGTTTCAACAGACGAATGAAAAAACGAGTATTGAGTACAGGTACGTTCCATTCTGTACACTAATGGAGCCACTAACCTCATAAATGTGAATGACTCAATCTCATCTATTTTTTAGTCGTTAAAATTGGATCAGGTGGCAATAGCTTTTACCATTGCAATAGAATTTTGAAAATGGTATTCGATTCTCACAAAACTCTCTTGACAGTTGCAGTGTTATTTGCGTATTTATAATTTATGGGAATGCCTTTTCACGAACTTTATGTGTCAGTAATCTATGGAACATTGGTTGATTTAGTTAATGGAAAAAAAAAAATAAAAAAAGCTTCATTTAAGCTTTACAATTTTCACATGCATCATCCTTATTGCAGCGAGAAATAAAGAATCAAACAAATATGCCTCAAAATATCAAAAACAGTTATTGGAAGAACCTATCACAACTAGCAACGCATTACTACCGACGAAATTATAAAGAATTAATTCTCTTTGTTTTGTTTCAGACTTGCTGGAGTTGTGCAGTACACCCCGGGACATTATATCGCCCACTCGTTTCGAAATGGCGGTTTTTGGGATACATTCAATAACATGGGCAACAAAAAAACCATCTCCAATCCGAGAACAATTATTGAGCCCCATCTGGCAATTTATATCAGAAAAACAAGCCAACCCATATAGGGTCGCCTGTCGTAACAAAAATGCCAGCATTCAGCCATTAAACGGTTTGCTGATAATCGGCCAATAATTCGTCGACCAGCATTGGGGTACTGTAGGCGGATGAACGGCTTGCCAGATCTATGCCAGCCATTCGTGGGCCAATACTATCGCACCGATAATATGGCGATCAGCATTGGGGTATCGTAGGCAGATGAACGGCTTGCCAGATCTATGCCAGCCATTGGTGGGCCAATACCATCGCACCGATAATATGGCGATCAGCATTGGGGTATCGTAGGCGGATGAACGGCTTGCCAGATCTATTCCACCCATTGATGGTTTGTTTTTGGGCGTTTTGCAAATGCAGGTCGTTAAACTGTAACACGTAAAAACAAGGGATAAGGTTTCGAAAAGCATATCCTATTGATGAAGCTGAAATTTTGCACCGACCTTCTTTTCAATATTTTAAGAGAACCTTTAAAAGGATATTGGCGACTAGCAATAGTTTTCGATATATCGGATATTGAAAGTTATTTATTGTACTGCGCTTCTACTATATTAAATAAATCCAAATAAAGCCATCCCACATGGCAAGTGATATGCACATACGGGCGAGCACTGTTTGCCAGGAAGCAGCGCGGCCGGAGGAGTGGGGGGTATCTATGGGGTATATAGATATACTCGTATGGCGTGAAATAATAAACTTTACAATGCGATGTATGGAAAATTATTGCTAGTCGTCAAAAATCCGTTAACGGTTTCTCTTAGGATAATGAGAGGAAGTTCGGTGCAAAATTTCAGCTCGATCAGAGGAGTATGCTTTTCGGAACTTCACCCAAAACGAGCGAGTTATTTTTACAGCCTAAATGGACCAAAAAAACTGTCGGTAAACTTTAATGTCACGAATAAAATTATCGGCATAAAAGTAAGGAACGAACAAACGATGTGTTCTGTAAGTGTTAAAATGGCTAAGTGGGTAGGGCGCTCGACACTAGAACAAAAAGCGCAGGTTCGATCCCGATGAAAGGTAAAAATTTGAACAATGCAGAAACTGTTTTTAATGCAATTATTCTATGTACATGGACATAAGTAAAGCATAAGAAAACAAAAAAGATACTACTAGAATTTTTATATTCATAATTTGTCAATTTTTTGTTTTTCATTCCCGGCAGAAGATCCGGCAGCCGTTGCTGGGCCAATATGGGCGTATGATAGTTGGCCCAGTCTTAGCAGCCATTCCTGGTTTACCATTACCAACCATGCATGGTGCGGATCTGGCCCGTTTGTATAGCCATTACCGCGCCATCGTTTGTTCTCTGGCAACCAGTCGTGGGCCATTACTGTGCCGATTGTAAAACCCTATTTGGGAAGTAGTTTAAATAAGATATCGTGGCAACACTTTTCTTTGTCTCACACAACACGTTTTCGGAGTCCGTTGTGTTGGATAAGTGTATTTTCGGAGCACGTTATTCCATAAATAAAAATTAAGAAAACCTTCGCTCAATCGCCGTTTATAATTAAATTCTTATTTGAATACCACCTATTATTACCTATTACAGTTCCGATGCTTGTGTCATAGATACGGTTATCGCAGACAACTTTTCCGATGGCATTCAACTACGTGGCCCTACGCCATTGGGTACGTTCCACTTAACAGCTGCGAAGATCGCGAGCGATCGTACGTGAAAAACATAAAATGTTGGTTTATCAATAATCGTGAACTATGATATCAAGGAAATATTTCAATCCGCTATAATTTTTTTATTTTTTCCTGTCTCGGGTGGGAGTAAAAAAGTGTAGCTGTAGGCATTTTCACGATCATCCGGTTTTTCATAACGGAACTGAATCCGATTTTTTTACACAGTTTAGCTATTTCCATACAAAACTGGATGTTGCCTCCGTTACTCAAAAACGTAAAAATTAAAAAATAGTTGTATCTATGCTAGGTTCTAATAAATAAAACAACACGTATGATTTAGTTTTTGAAACATTTAATCAGGGGCCTAGTTGTAGAGCAATAAAGGGTATAATTGACTTTATGGTACGTTATTAATAAATTAGAAGACGCGTATTATTTAGTTTTTGAAATGTTTTATCAGAGGGCTAGTTATAAAGATTCATGATAACGCGTTTTTTCTTCATGATAATGCTACGCAGCCCAATTTTTCGGACAGTTTAGCTATTTTCATATAACACTGGAGATTGCGTTCACCCTTCGTTACTCAACAGTAAAAATAAAATAATCGTTGACTTTATAGTAGGTTTTAACAAATAAAAAACATGTATTATGTAGTTTTTGAACAATTTAATCAGGGGGATAGTTGTGAAGCGATAAAGGAAGTATGACAGATATGTTACATTGTGTCGTAACATTCCTTTCTGATGCATGGGATGCTTTGAGCAGTTGTTTTGCTTGTAGCACAAAGCCACGCCACAATTTTCACACACCGTTTGTCGTTTTGATATTTTTCGCCGCTAACTTCATCTGGTAATAAAACCATGCGTGGAGAACTTACCATATATGGTATTTACCTCTATTATTCAGAAACGATGATCTAACAGACGTTTTAATTTGAATATTTGTCACCTACAAATGATTTCACGCCAATTAGGCTAATGTAGAAATACTGCAGTAATGAATTTTTTTGCTCCAACTCGATCGGGTAATATGACGATGCGTAGGGAAGTTGCCACATTTGGGATTTACTTTCATTGTTCAGAAACGCCGATCTTACAAACGTTTCAATTTGAATATTCGTTACCTACATACGATTCTAAATCAAATTACCCCCCTAAGAACGTCTATGGCGAAATAAATAAAATCGTTGGCGCTAACTCCACGGTCGTGTTTTTTTTCTATTTTTTAACCAAATGGTGATCTAACAAACGTTTTAATTTGTATATTCGGCACCTACAAACGATTCCATGCTCATTGAGCCGTTTATTATGTAGAAATACCTTAGTAATGAATTTTTCGGGACGAACGGCATCGGGTAATATGACGATGCGTGGAGAACTTGCCACGTGTGGTATTCACCTTTTTTTAGAAACGATGATCTAACAAACGTTTTAATTTGAATATTGGTCACCTACAAACGATTCCGGATCGAAAGACCCCCCAAAGAATGTTAATGGCAAAATAATAAATAAAAATGTTTGCGCTAACTTCAGGGTAATTTTTTATTTCTGTTTTTTAACCAAACGATGATCTAACAAACGTTTGAATTGATCTAACAATCACCTACAAACGATTTCACGCCGATTAGGCCATTTATTATGTAGAAATACCGTAGTAATGGATTTTTGGTAGTTACTTCATCGAACGATTTGACGATGCGAGGAGAACTTACCACATATGGTATTTGAGTTTATTTTTCAGAATCGATGAACTATCAAACATTTTAATTTGAATATCCGTCACTTACAAACGATTTCACACCGATTAATCCATTTATTATGTAGAAATACCGTAGTAATGCATTTTTCGACGCCAACTTTATCGGGTAATATGACGATGCGTGGAGAACTTACCACATATGGTATTTTGGTTTATTTTTCAGAAACGATGATCTAACAAACGTTTTAATTTGAATATTCGTCACTTGAAAACGATTCCACACCGATTAATCCATTTATTATGTAGATATACAGTAGTAATGAAATTTTTGGCGCCATCTTCATCGGGTAATATGACTATGTGTAGGGAAGTTACCACATATGGTATTTACCGTTTTTTTTTTAAAACGATGATGTAACAAACGTATTAATTTGAATATTCGTCACCTACAAACGATTCCAGATCGAAAGACCCCCCAAAGAATGTCAACGGCAAAATAAATAAAAATGTTGGCGCTAACTTCACGGTCATTTTTTATTTCTTCTTTTTCACCAAACGGTGATCTAACAAACGTTCGAATTGATCTAACAATCACTTACAAACGATTTCACACCGATTAATCCATTTATTATGCAGAAATACCGTAGTAATAAATTTTTCGGCGCCAACTTCATCGGGCAATATGACTATGCGTAGGGATGTTACCACATATGGTATTTACCGTTTTTTTCAGAAACGATGATCTAACAAACGTTTTAACTTTAATATTCGTCACCTACAAACGATTCCGGATCGAAAGGCCCCCCAAAGAATGTCAATGGAAAAATAAATAAACGTGTTGGCGCTAACTTCACGGTAATTTTTTTTCTATTTTTTAACCGAACGGCGATCTAACAAACGTTCGAATTGTTTTAACAATCACTTACAAACGACTTACAAACGATTGGAACCAAACAAAATTCCAAATAAAAATGTTGGCGCTAACTTCACGGTAATTTTCTATTTCTATTTTTTAACCAAACGGTGATCTAACAAACGTTCGAATTGATCTAACAATCACCTACAAACGATTTCACGCCGATAAGGCCATTTATTATGTAGAAATTCCGTAGTAATGAATTTTTTGGTAGTTACTTCATCGAACGATATGACGATGCGAGGAGAACTTACCACATATGGTATTTGAGTTTATTTTTCAGAATCGAGGATCTAACACACGTTTTAATTTGAATATTCGTCAGTGACAAACGATTTCACACCGATTAAGCCGTTTACTATGTAGAAATAGCGTACTAATTAATTTTTCGGCGCCAACTTTATCGGGTAATATGACAATGCGTGGAGAACTTATCACATATGGTATTTTGGTTCATTTTTCAGAAACGATGATCTAACAAACGTTTTAATTTGAATATCCGTCACTTACAAACGATTTCACACCGATTAATCCATTTATTATGAAGTAATACCGTGGTAATGAATTTTTCGGCGCCAACTTCATCGGGTAATATGACTATGTGTAGGGAAGTTACCCCATATGGCATTTACCGTTTTTTTAAGATACGATGATCTAACAAACGTTTTAATTTGAATATTCGTCACCTACAAACGATTCCGGATCGAAAGACTACCCAAATAATGTCAACGGCAAAATAAATAAAAATGTTGGCGCTAACTTCACGGTCATTTTTTATTTCTATTTTTAACCAAACGGTGATCTAACAAACGTTCGAATTGATCTAACAATCACTTACAAACGATTTCATACCGATTAATCCATTTATTATGCAGAAATACCCTAGTAATGAATTTTTCGGCGCCAACTTCATCGGGTAATATGACTATGCGTAGGGAAGTCACCACATATGGTATTTACCGTTTTTTCAGAAACGATGATCTAACAAACGTTTTAACATTAATAATCGTCACCTACAAACGATTCCGGATCGAAAGGCCCCCCAAAGAATGTCAATGGAAAAATAAATAAAAGTGTTGGCGCTAATTCACGGTCATTTTTTATTTCTATTCTTTAACCAAACGATGATCTAACAAATGTTCGAATTGACCTAACAATCACTTACAAACGATTTCACATCGATTAATCCATTTATTATGCAGAAATACCGTAGTAATGAATTTTTCGGCGCCAACTTCATCGGGTAATGTGACTATGCGTAGGGAAGTTACCACATGTGGTATTAACCGTTTTTTTTTCAGTGACGATGATCTAACAAACGTTTGAATTTGAATGTTCGTCACCTACAAACGATTCCGGATCGAAAGACCCCCCAAAGAATGTCAATGGCAAAATAAATAAAAATGTTGGCGCTAACTTCACGGTCATTTTTTTTCTATTTTTTAACCGAATGGCGATCTAACAAACGTTCGAATTGTTCTAACAATCACTTACAAACGACTTACAAACGATTGGAACCAAACAAAATTCCAAATAAAAATGTTGGCGCTAACTTCACGGTAATTTTCTATTTCTATTTTTTAACCAAACGGTGATCTAATAAACGTTCGAATTGATCTAACAATCACCCACAAACGATTTCACACCGATAAGGCCATTTATTATGTAGAAATTCCGTAGTAATGAATTTTTTGGTAGTTACTTCATCGAACGATATGACGATGCGAGGAGAACTTACCACACATGGTATTTGAGTTTATTTTTCAGAATCGAGGATCTAACACACGTTTTAATGTGGATATTCGTCAGTGATAAACGATTTCACACCGATTAAGCCGTTTACTATGTAGAAATAGCGTAGTAATTAATTTTTCGGCGCCAACTTTATCGGGTAATATGACGATGCGTGGAGAACTTACCACATATGGTATTTTGGTTTATTTTTCAGAAACGATGATCTAACAAACGTTTTAATTTGAATATCCGTCACTTACAAACGATTTCACACCGATTAATCCATTTGTTATGTAGTAATACCGTAGTAATGAATTTTTCGGCGCCAACTTTCGGGTAATATGACTATGTGTAGGGAAGTTACCCCATATGGTATTTACCGTTTTTTAAGATACGATGATCTAACAAACGTTTTAATTTGAATATTCGTCACCTACAAACGATTCCGGATCGAAAGACCACCCAAATAATGTCAACGGCAAAATAAATAAAATTTTTGGCGCTAACTTCACGGTCATTTTTTATTTCTATTTTTAACCAAACGGTGATCTAACAAACGTTCGAATTGATCTAACAATCACTTACAAACGATTTCACACCGATTAATCCATTTATTATGCAGAAATACCGTAGTAATGAATTTTTCGGCGCCAACTTCATCGGGTAATATGACTATACGTAGGTAAGTTACCACATATGGTACTTACCGTTTTATCAGTAACGATGATCTAACAAACGTTTTAACTTTAATAATCGTCACCTACAAACGATTCCGGATCGAAAGGCCCCCCAAAGAATGTCAATGGAAAAATAAATAAAAGCCCAGATAGACAGTCGTGATCATCACGCCGTGCATACAATTGATGAAGCAAATTTTATAGCATATTGACTACATGTCATGATGCAAAGCCGTGAACTCATTTAGTATAGTGAATGTACAAAGCATTTTGATCTCAATATGTCGTTTACAAATGCATCGTACGTTTGAAGCACGTTGAACTCATATCGCTGTGCTCAAGTGTCCACAATTAATATCTGCAAATTTTACGTCATATGGAAGTCATCCAATGACTGTATTGATGAATTCACTGGGTTAGCACTGGTAGTAGACATGCCATGCAAGCAATATGACGGCGATATGCATGTTTGTCGGTGATACATTCGATGGGCACAACATGACGGCGATATGCATGTTTCTCAGTGATACATTCGTTGAGCGCAATATGACGGCGATATGTATATTTTGTCAGTGATACATCCCAGGAGCACAATATGATGGCGATATGCATGTTTCTCAGTATTACATTCCATGACGGCAATATGCATGTTTTCAGTGATACATTCGGTGAGCGCAATATGACGGCGATATGCATATTTCTCAGTGATACATCCCATGAGCGCAATATGACGGCGATATGCGTGTTTCTGTGATACATCCTATGACGGTGATATGCATATTTCTAACAAGGAGAAGGCAGAGCCTGGATGTCGCAAATCGGGTTCGCCTTTCGCGTGGTGAAAGTTGAAGACCTCCGAATTAACGTCGCTTTTGATTTTTGTTCCAATAAGCCTTAGTTACTGAGATATCGCGATTTGAATATTTGGGAGTTTCGTCTCGTGCCTAGAGTACGTTGAGCGTTGATACTTGAGACAAGAGCGGCCGTAGCTAATACGGTAAGACGATAGACCGGCAATCTGAAAGTTCATGGTTCGCGTCCCTGTGCTTTTTTTTTTAATTCAATTTTTTTTTTAATTTTATAATCTCTCATAAGACTTTACATGTGCAGGTAAATAAGAAAATTCGAAAATATGTTTTACTAGTTTTATTTGTCTATTATATTAAAATAATTAATCCAATAATGAAGTCACAATTACAAAGCAAAATAATATGGTATAAAAATTAAATTATTAATCTAATTCGCAGGAAAGCATATTTGAAGATCTATATCTTCAAATATGCTTTCCTGATAGAATTTATAAGGTTAAATATGGTTGCGGTGGTATTACGTTCATTTTATGTTCGTGGTGTCGTAAGCCTTTGTGCTACCCTTGCTTTTACGATGGTTTCCACCCTTCAATTTGTCAACATATTGATCTGATAGAAGAAGAATCAGAATAATTACCTGCCGCGAAATTTGCAAGTGTGAATTAGATTAATTATTTATTTTTTATACCACATTATTTTGCTTTCTCATTGTGACGTGATTAATAGATTAATTATTTGTTACACAATATTATTTTGCTTTGTAATTGTGACTTGATTATTAGATTAATTATTTGTTATACAATATTATTTTTCTATGTAATTGTGACTTCATTATTGGATTAGTTATTTTAATGTAATAGATTAATGAAACTAGTAATACATATTTTCAAATTGACTTCTTTACCTGCACATGCAGAGTCTTATGAGAGATTATAAAAAAAAAAAAATCAAGAAAAAAGCACGGGACGCGAACCGTGAACTTTTAGAGTACCAGTCCGTCGTCTTACCGTATTAGCTACGGTGGCTCTTGTTTCAAGTATCAACGCTCAACGTACTCTACGCGCGAGGCAAAACTCCCAAATTTTCAAATCGCGATATCTTAGCAACTAAGGCCTATTGGAACAAAAATAAAAAAACGACGTTAATTAAGAGGTCTTCAACTTTCACCAGGCGAAAGGAGAACCCGATTCGCGACATCCAGGCTCTGCCGTCTCCTTGTAAGTGATACATTCGACGAGCGCAATAAGACGGCAATATGTATATTCATCAGTGACACATCCCATAAGCGCAATATGATGGCGATATTCATCCAAATCCAGAATGATACAAATAAGCAGACACAAAGAAAAATTTGTACAAGTGTTAGAATGGCTAGGTAGGTAGCGCGCTCGGCTTTCGATTTAGAAGACGTGGTTCAAACCGTAGGTAGGTACAAAATTTAACTAGGCAGAATACGTTTTTAATCCATTTATCATATAGGCAGGAACATCAATAAAGCGTATGGGGATAATAAAAATCCTACCAGATTTTTTTTATCAATATTTTTGGATTTTTTTTATTTTTCACGCTATGACACTCAAATGAGCTCCATATGAGCACAGCATAGTTACGTCACGCCATGCCGCTAATATGACCTCCGTATGAGTACAGCATATTTACGTCACGCCATGCCGCTAATATGAGCTCCGTATGAGGACAGGATATTTACGTCACGCCATGCCGCTAATATGAGCTCCGTATGACCACAGCATAGTTCCGTCACGCCATGCCGCTAATATGAGCTCCATATGAGCACTACAGTTTCTTCACGCCGTGACACCCATATGAGCCCCATATGCACTCACTTATTGTTAGATATTCGTGAGCCAAATTTGCTAGTCTGATGAATTCACTGCATGCATATTCGCGTGAGAACAACTTTGCTTCATTTGGATGTATTATTGTGAATCATCATGTGATGCAAATATGACTTCAACGGGAGCACTCATAAGGGATACACAGCTGTGAGACTTTCTATGCTGCAGTGATGATGTACATATGATGCCAATATGAGGTACATCTGTCTATCTGGGAGTGTTGGCGCTAATTCACGGTCATTTTTTATTTCTATTTTTTAACCAAACGATGATCTAACAAACGTTCGAATTGACCTAACAATCACTTACAAACGATTTCACACCGATTAATCCATTTATTATGTAGAAATACCGTAGTAATGAATTTTTCGGCGCAAACTTCATCGGGTAATATGACTATGCGTAGGGAAGTTACCACATGTTTGCCGTTTTTTTTCAGAAACGATGATCTAACGAACGTTTTAATTTGAATATTCGTCACCTACAAACGATTCCGGATTGAAAGACCCCCCAAAGAATGTCAATGGCAAAATAAATAAAAATGTTGGCGCTAACTTCACGGTAATTTTTTTTCTATTTTTTATCCAAACGGCGATCTTACAAACGTTCGAATTGTTCTTACAATCACTTACAAACGACTTACAAACGATTGGAACCAAAAAAAATTCCCAAAAAAAATGTTGGCGCTAACTTCACGCTAATTTTTTATTTCTATTTTTTAACCAAACGGCGATCTTACAAACGTTCGGATTGTTCTTACAATCACTTACAAACGACTTACAAACGATTAGAACCAAAACAAATGCGAAATTCGAAAGTCGTGGCGCTAACTTTACCCAGCTGCTGCTTACGGCTTTGCACATGTAACTCGTCAATTTAAGAAAAACGTTGATTCTTCTCATTCTATTAGATTGTTAGACGATCGCTAGTGATTGTTAGTTAATTTTCATCGTTTGTCAAAGCTCCATTTTTATTTAATCGCTGAAAAACTTTTCGGCGCTAGAGCGCGCTGCATGTCGCGAAGGTTGGCAGCTTCGCCGCGACAGCTGCTTACGGCTTTGCACATGAAACTCGTCAATTTCAGCAAAACGTTGATTCTTGTCATTCTATTAGATTGTTAGACGATCGCTAGTAATCGTTAGTTAATTTTCATCGTTTGTTAAAGCTCCATTTTTATTTAATCGCTGAAAAACTTTTGGGCGCTAGAGCGCGCTGCATGTTGCGACGATCGGCAGCATCGTCGCGACAGGTGCTTACGGCTTTGCACATGTAACTCGTCAATTTCAGAAAAACGTTGATGCTTGACATTCTATTACATTGTTAGACGAATGATAGTGATTGTTAGTTAATTTTCATCGTTTGTTAGAGTTCCATTTCTATTTAATCGTTGATAAACTTGACGGCTCTAGAGCGCGATGCATTTCGCGGAGGGTGCCAGCATCGTCGCGACAGCTAATTACGGGTTTGCACATGTAACTCGTAAATTTCAGCAAAACGTTGATTTTTGACATTCTATTAGATTGTTAGACGAATGCTAGTGATTGTTAGTGAATTTTCATCATTTGTTAGAGCTCCATTTCTATTTAATCGCTTAAAAAAATTTCGGCGCGAGAGCGCGCTGCATGTCGCGACAGCTGCTTACGGCTTTGCACATGTAACTCGTCAATTTCAGAAAAACGTTGATTCTTCTCATTCTATTAGATTGTTAGACGATTGCTAGTGATTGTTAGTTAATATTCATCGTTCGTTAGAGCTCCATTTTTATTTAATCGCTGAAAAACTTTTCGGCGCTAGAGCGCGCTGCATGTCGCGACGGTTGTCAGCTTCGCCGCGACAGCTGCTTACGGCTTTGCACATATAACTCGTCAATTTCAGCAAAACGTTGATTCTTGTCATTCTATTAGATTGTTAGACGATCGCTAGTAATCGTTAGTTAATTTTCATCGTTTGTTAGAGCTCCATTTTTATTTAATCGCTGAAAAACTTTTGGGCGCTAGAGCGCGCTGCATGTTGCGACGATTGGCAGCATCGTCGCGACAGTTGCTTACGGCTTTGCACATGTAACTCGTCAATTTCAGAAAAACGTTGATGCTTGACATTCTATTACATTGTTAGACGAATGATAGTGATTGTTAGTTAATTTTCATCGTTTGTTAGAGTTCCATTTCTATTTAATCGTTGATAAACTTGACGGCTCTAGAGCGCGATGCATGTCGCGGAGGGTGCCAGCATCGTCGCGACAGCTAATTACGGGTTTGCACATGCAACTCGTAAATTTCAGCAAAACGTTGATTTTTGACATTCTATTAGATTGTTAGACGAATGCTAGTGATTGTTAGTTAATTTTCATCATTTGTTAGAGCTCCATTTCTATTTAATCGCTTAAAAAAATTTCGGCGCGAGAGCGCGCTGCATGTCGCGACAGCTGCTTACGGCTTTGCACATGTAACTCGTCAATTTCAGAAAAACGTTGATTCTTCTCTTTCTATTGGATTGTTAGACGATTGCTAGTGATTGTTAGTTAATATTCATCGTTCGTTAGAGCTCCATTTTTATTTAATCGCTGAAAAACTTTTCGGCGCTAGAGCGCGCTGCATGTCGCGACGGTTGTCAGCTTCGCCGCGACAGCTGCTTACGGCTTTGCACATATAACCCGTCAATTTCAGCAAAACGTTGATTCTTGTCATTCTATTAGATTGTTAGACGATCGCTAGTAATCGTTAGTTAATTTTCATCGTTTGTTAGAGCTCCATTTTTATTTAATCGCTGAAAAACTTTTGGGCGCTAGAGCGCGCTGCATGTTGCGACGATTGGCAGCATCGTCGCGACAGTTGCTTACGGCTTTGCACATCTAACTCGTCAATTTCAGAAAAACGTTGATTCTTGTCATTCTATTAGATTGTTAGACGAATGCTTGTGATTGTTAGTTAATTTTCATCGTTTGTTAGAGCTCCATTTTTATTTAATCGCTAAAAAACCTTTTAGGCGCGAGAGAGCGCTGCATGTCGCGACGGTTGGCAGCATCGCCGCGACAGCTGCTTACGGCTTTGCACATGTAACTCGTCAATTTCAGCAAAACGTTGATTCTTGTCATTCTATTAGATTGTTAGACGGTCGCTAGTGATTGTTAGTTAATTTTCATCGTTTGTTAGAGCTCCATTTTTATTTAATGGCTGAAAAAACTTTTCGCGGCGAGAGCGCGCTGCATGTCGCGAAGGTTGGCAGCATCGCCGCGACAGCTGCTTACGGCTGTGCACATGTAACTCGTCAATTTCAGCAAAACGTTGATTCTTGTCAATCTATTAGATAGTTAGACGAATGCTAGTGATTGTTACGTAATTTTCATCGTTTGTTAGAGCTCGATTTCTATTTAATCGCTGAAAAAATTTTCGGCGCGAGAGCGAGCTGCATGTCGCGAAGGTTGGCAGCATCGCCGCGACAGCTGCTTCCGGCTTTGCACATGTAACTCGTCAATTTCAGCAAAACGTTGACGCTTGACATTCTATTAGATCGTTAGACGATTGCTAGTGATTGTTGGTTAATTTTCATCGTTTGTTAGAGTTCCATTTCTATTTAATCGTTGATAAACTTGACGGCTCTAGAGCGCGATGCATGTCACGGAGGTTGCCAGCATCGCCGCGACAGCTAATTACGGGTTTGCACATGTAACTCGTAAATTTCAGCAAAACCTCGGTCCGGCCAGTGAAGGACTTCCAAGGTTATCGATGGAAATAAGAAATTATGTTTCTTTACATTTCGGCCCTCTGGTTCGGGTCCTCTTCAGAATATGTATATTTAATTTTCCCTGTATAAACAGTGATACACAGTATTTTACAATTGCGTAATATCTAGATGTTGTGTTATTTTGTGTGACAATCATATTGGTTCTGTTTCAACTATAATTATATACATGAAGTATGGATGACGACTTTTATTGCGTTACTTAGTGTGATGTGTAAGTATTGGTGTGTAAAATGTACGGAGTGTGGAGAAAATATAAGAGTGCGATATGGTATTTTACTAACCTCGAAGTAGTGAAATTTCGGATTTTTTTAAACACATGTTTGGAAAGAAGTTGTAACAAACAGAGACATTATTTGCGAATACAAATAATGTTCTGTGAAAGGTACTCAGTAGATGGAGTTAATATCGTTTATGGGCGATTTTATCTGATCTGTAATAGATAAGTAGTTATGGGTTAATTTTTATGTATCACTATTGAGAATTTAGGTATAAGGATTTGATCTAATAAAAATTAGATCAAATCTAATTTGATCAAATCTAATTTTATCTAATTTGATTTCTACTCACACCACCCACTCTCACAAAAAAAAGCCATAATCTACATGTTGATTGACAGAGCAATAAAACTATCTCACCCTTCATTTCATAAAGAAAATCTCCAACTCATCTGCGACACAATGACAAAAAATTGCTATCCAACCTCCTTCACAGACAAATTAATAAAACATCGAGTTTCCATAATCAACAAACAAAAAACGAACAACAATAGTTTTGACTCCTCTAGAATAATAAATCTCCCCTACACAAAAAACATACATCACCAACTAATCCGTCTTTTCCAACAATACAACATAACATTAGTTACAAACAATAAACACAATTTTTCATCCATCATTGGTTCCACGAAAGACAAAATCAACAATAATCGAATATCCAACATCGTGTATAAAATCGACTGCAAAGATTGCGACGCCACTTACATAGGCCAAACTAAAAGATATCTTGAAACCCGAATAAAAGAACACAAAAATAGCATAAAACACACTACCGAAATACACACAGCCTTAGCACAACATGCAATAGAACATAAACATGACTTTCAATTCGATAACACAAAAATACTAAACAATGAGAGTTGGCTCAAAAAAAGATTAATCATGGAAATGATACAAATTAAAGCACACCCCAACGCCATAAATTTTAGAACTGACATCAAAAATCTTAGCTCAATCTACAATTCTATTATATAACTATCAATACACTACCATATTTTACCTCACATAACAATTTTAAAAGTATCGACATGATAAACGAACTAACATTTTGACACGATAAGCTAATTTTAATGACATCACAAACTAATTTTAAATACCCCTAACTTGGCGCACCTAATTTATTCTCATTGACACGTCACTGCGAGCACGATCTCTCCCCCAATTCATAGCACAGAGACTCGAATATGCCACCCGAAAACAATATATCACTTAGTTTCTCTCGAACTCCTGTCCGCTACACAACGCAAAATGTAACGAACCAATGAAATAATTCGAGTTTTTTTTACTCATTTTGGAAAGATAACACACTCTTAAGAACAAACTCAACCGGTAATTACCAGAGTTCTTGACTACTCATTAAAACTTTTATTAGATAAAATCCTTATACCTAAATTCTCAATAGTGATACATAAAAATTAACCCATAACTACATATCTATTACAGATCAGATAAAATCGCCCATAAACGATATTAACTCCATCTACTGAGTACCTTTCACAGAACATTATTTGTATTCACAAATAATGTCTCTGTTTGTTACAACTTCTTCCCAAACATGTGTTTAAAAAAATCCGAAATTTCACTACTTCGAGGTTAGTAAAATACCATATCGCACTCTTATATTTTCTCCACACTCCGTACATTTTACACACCAATACTTACACATAACACTAAGTAACGCAATAAAAGTCGTCATCCATACTTCATGTATATAATTATAGTTAAAACAGAACCAATATGATTGTCACACAAAATAACACAACATCTAGATATTACGTAATTGTAAAATACTGTGTATCACTGTTTATACAGGGAAAATTAAATATACATATTCTGAAGAGGACCCGAACCAGAGGGCCGAAACGTAAAGAAACATAATTTCTTATTTCCATCGATAACCTTGGAAGTCCTTCACTGGCCGGACCGAAGCCGAAACTCTAGCGATCTCTTATCACCTACACGGCCGCATACTTCTTTGATTCATTTCAGCAAAACGTTGATTTTTGACATTCTATTAGATTGTTAGACGAATGCTAGTGATTGTTAGTTAATTTTCATCGTTTGTTAGAGCTCCATTTCTATTTAATCGCTGAAAAACGTTTCGGCGCGAGAGCGCGCTGCATGTCGCGAAGGTTGGCAGCATGGTCGCGACAGCTGCTTACGGCTTTGCACATGTAACTCGTCAATTTCAGAAAAACGTTGATTCTTCACATTCTATTAGATTGTTAGACGATCGCTAGTGATTGTTAGTTAATTTTCATCGTTTGTAAGAGCTCCATTTTTATTTAATAGCTGAAAAACTTTTCGACGCTCGAGCGCGCTTCATGTCGCGACGGTTGGCAGCTTCGTCGCAACATCTGCTTACGGCTTTGCACATGTAACTCGTCAATTTCAGCAAAACGTTGATTCTTGTCATTCTATTAGATTGTTAGACGATCGCTAGTAATCGTTAGTTAATTTTCATCGTTTGTTAGAGCTCCATTTTTATTTTATCGCTGAACAACTTTTCGGCGCTAGAGCGCGCTGCATGTCGCGACGGTTGGCAGCTTCGCTGCGACAGCTGCTTTCCGCTTTGCACATGTAACACGTCAATTTCAGCAAAACGTTGATTCTTGACAGTCTATTAAATTGTTAGACGATCGCTAGTGATTGTTAGTTAATTTCCATCGTTTGTTAGAGCTCCATTTTTATTTTATCGCTGAACAACTTTTCGGCGCTAGAGCGCACTGCATGTCGCGACGGTTGGCAGCATCGTCGCGACAGCTGCTTACGGCTTTGCACATGTAACTCGTCAATTTCAGAAAAACGTTGATTCTTGTCATTCGATTAGATTGTTAGACGAATGCTTGTGATTGTTAGTTAATTTCCATCGTTTGTTAGAGCTCCATTCTTATTTTATCGCTGAACAACTTTTCGGCGCTAGAGCGCACTGCATGTCGCAAAGGTTGGCAGCATCGCCGAGACAGCTACTTCCGGCTTCGCACATGTAACTCGTCAATTTCACAAAACGTTAATTCTTGTTATTCTATTCGATTGTTAGACGATCCCTAGTGATTGTTAGTTAATTTTCATCGTTTGTTAGAGCTCCATTTTTATTTAATCGCTGAAAAAACTTTTCGCGGCGAGAGCACGCTGCATGTCGCGAAGGTTGGCAGCATCATCGCGACAGCTGCTTACGGCTTTGCACATGTAACTCGTCAATTTCAGAAAAACGTTGATTCTTCTCATTCTATTAGATTGTTAGACGATCGCTAGTGATTGTTAGTTAATTTTCATCGTTTGTTAGAGCTCCATTTTTATTTAATCGCTGAAAAACTTTTGGGCGCTAGAGCGCGCTGCATGTCGCGACGGTTGGCAGCATCGCCGCGACAGCTGCTTACGGGTTTGCACATGAAACTCGTCAATTTCAGCAAAACGTTGAATCTTGTCATTCTATTAGATTGTTAGACGATTGCTAGTGATTGTTAGTTAATTTTCATCGTTCGTTAGAGCTCCATTTCTATTTAATCGCTGAAAAACTTCTAGGCGCGAGAGTGCGCTGCATGTCGCGAAGGTTGGCAGCATCGCCGCGATAGCTTCTTACGGCATTGCACATGTAACTCGTCAATTTCAGCAAAGCGTTGATTCTTGTCATTTTATTAGATTGTTAGACGAATGCTAGTGATTGTGTGTTAATTTTCATCGTTTGCTAGAGCTCCATTTCTATGTAATCGCTGAAAAACTTTTCGGCGCGAGAGCGCGCTGCATGTCGCGAATGCTGGCAGCATCGTCGCGACAGCTGCTTCCGGCTTTGCACATGTAACTCGTCAATTTCAGCAAAACGTTGATTCTTGACATTCTATTAAATTGTTAGACGAATGCTAGTGATTGTTAGTCAATTTTCATTTTTTGTTAGAGCTCCTTTTTTATTTAAGGGGGGATTGTCTTTTTTTTTCGCAAAATTTACCGCTTTTTGGGAATTTTTTTGTGAAGAAAGTATACAACGGAAAACTTGTGAAACTCGGCATATAGTTTTATTGATCTGTTTACTACATACAAAAAAATTTTTAAACAATTTCATCAAAAAATCTCCCTCCCATCCCCCTCGACGCGCGATGGTCCTTTTTTGATGGTGTGCACGATTACAGCCTTCACGTTCATCCTGCAACAAAAACCCAAAAAGCATTTTACTTTAGACACATATAGCTATCGTTCGATGAAGGGGAAAAAAAAATTGACGATTTGGTGACGTTTTGAACTTGAAGTATCGATTTTTCGAAAAAAATTGATCGATTTTTTGTTATAAATAAAAAACTATTAAACGTATTGCTTTTTTGCTTCATCAAACGATAAAAGGATGTCAGCTGAGCATTCTGTCCAAATTTGAAGGCAATCGGTTGAATAGTTGTTGAGATGTCGTGCACACCAGTTGTGAAAAAGCTGTTTCGAGAAATTGTTGATGAAAGAGAAGTTTTTGATGAAATTGTTTAAAAATTTTTTTGTATGTAGTAAACAGATCAATAAAACTATATGCCAAGTTTCACAAGTTTTCCGTTGTATACTTTCTTCACAAAAAAATTCCCAGAAACCGGTAAATTTTGCGAAAAAAAAGACAATCCCCCCTTAATCGCTGTAAAACTATTCGGCGCTGGAACGCGCTGCATGTCGCGAAGGTTGGCAGCATCGCCACAATGGCCGCCATAAACGTATAAAATTTCAATTTAAAATGGGAAGTCGGTGCAAATGATTGACGAAATAGAGAATTAAAAAAATGCGTGAACATCTCAAACCTCGATCTGATCACGAGCCTTTTTTGCGTCCTGGTCGAACTTCCATAAAGTGAATCCAGATTTAAAATTTAATTCTGCGAAATTATGAGCGCGCTCTAGCGCCGAAAAGTTTTCAGCGATGCAATAAAATCGGAACTCTAACAAACGATGAAAATTACTAACGATCACTAGTATTCGTCTAACAATCTAATAGAATGACAATAATCAACGTTTTTCTGAAATTGACGAGTTACATGAGCAAAGCCGTAAGCAGCTGTCGCGACGATGCTGCCAACCTTCGCGACATGCAGCGCGCTCTAGCGCCGAAAAGTTTTTCAGCGATTAAATAAAAATGGAGCTCTAACAAACGATAAAAATTAATTTACAATCACTAGCGATCGTCTAACAATCTAATAGAATGACAAGAATCAATGTTTTGCTGAAATTGACGAGTTACACGTGCAAAGCCGTAAGCAGCTGTCGCGGCGATGCTGCCAATCTTCGCGACACACAGCGCGCTCTAGCACCGAAAAGTTGTTCAGCTATTAAATAAAAATGGAGCTCTAACAAACGATGAAAATTAACTAACAATCACTACCGATCGTCTAACAATCTAATAGAATGACAAGAATCAACGTTTTGCTGAAATTTACGAGTTTCATGTGCAAACCCGTAAGCAGCTGTCGCGGCGATGCTGCCAACCGTCGCGACATGCAGCGCGCTCTAGCGCCCAAGTTTTTCAGCGATTAAATAAAAATGGAGCTCTAACAAACGATGAAAATTAACTAACAATCACTAGCGATCGTCTAACAATCTAATAGAATGAGAAGAATCAACGTTTTTCTGAAATTGACGAGTTACATGTGCAAAGCCGTAAGCAGCTGTCGCGACGATGCTGCCAACCTTCGCGACATGCAGCGCGCTCTCGCGGCGAAAAGTTTTTTCAGCGATTAAATAAAAAAGGAGCTCTAACAAACGATGAAAATTAACTAACAATCACTAGCGATCGTCTAACAATCGAATAGAATAACAAGAATCAACGTTTTGTGAAATTGACGAGTTACATGTGCAAAGCCGGAAGTAGCTGTCGCGGCGATGCTGCCAACCTTCGCGACATGCAGTGCGCTCTAGCGCCGAAAAGTTGTTCAGCGATAAAATAAAAATGGAGCTCTAACAAACGATGGAAATTAACTAACAATCACAATCATTCGTCTAACAATCTAATCGAATGACAAGAATCAACGTTTTTCTGAAATTGACGAGTTACATGTGCAAAGCCGTAAGCAGCTGTCGCGACGTTGCTGCCAACCTTCGCTACATGCAGTGCGCTCTCGCCGCGAAAAGTTTTTTCAGCGATTAAATAAAAATGGAGCTCTAACAAACGATGAAAATTAACTAACAATCACTAGCGATCGTCTAACAATTTAATAGAATGACAAGAATCAACGTTTTGCTGAAATTGACGTGTTACATGTGCAAAGCGGAAAGCAGCTGTCGCGGCGAAGCTGCCAACCGTCGCGACATGCAGCGCGCTCTAGCGCCGAAAAGTTGTTCAGCGATAAAATAAAAATGGAGCTCTAACAAACGATGAAAATTCACTAACGATTACTAGCGATCGTCTAACAATCTAATAGAATGACAAGAATCAACGTTTTGCTGAAATTGACGAGTTACATGTGCAAAGCCGTAAGCAGATGTCGCGACGAAGCTGCCAACCGTCGCGACATGAAGCGCGCTCGAGCGCCGAAAAGTTTTTCAGCTATTAAATAAAAATGGAGCTCTAACAAACGATGAAAATTAACTAACAATCACTAGCGATCGTCTAACAATCTAATAGAATGAAAAGAATCAACGTTTTTCTGAAATTGACGAGTTACATGTGCAAAGCCATAAGCAGCTGTCGCGACGATGCTGCCAACCTTCGCGACATGCAGCGCGCTCTCGCGCCGAAACGTTTTTCAGCGATTAAATAGAAATGGAGCTCTAACAAACGATGAAAATTAACTAACAATCACTAGCATTCTTCTAACAATCTAATAGAATGTCAAAAATCAACGTTTTGCTGAAATTTACGAGTTACATGTGCAAACCCGTAATTAGCTGTCGCGGCGATGCTGGCAACCTCCGCGACATGCATCGCGCTCTAGAGCCGTCAAGTTTATCAACGATTAAATAGAAATGGAACTCTAACAAACGATGAAAATTAACCAACAATCACTAGCATTCGTCTAACGATCTAATAGAATGTCAAGCGTCAACGTTTTGCTGAAATTGACGAGTTACATGTACAAAGCCGGAAGCAGCTGTCACGGCGATGCTGCCAACCTTCGCGACATGCAGCGCGCTCTCGCCGCGAAAAGTTTTTTCAGCGATTAAATAAAAATGGAACTCTAACAAACGATGAAAAGTAACTAACAATCACTAGCGATCGTCTAACAATCGAATAGAATAACAAGAATCAACGTTTTGTGAAATTGACGAGTTACATGTGCAAAGCCGGAAGTAGCTGTCGCGGCGATGCTGCCAACCTTCGCGACATGCAGTGTGCTCTAGCGCCGAAAAGTTGTTCAGCGATAAAATAAAAATGGAGCTCTAACAAACGATGGAAATTAACTAACAATCACAAGTATTCGTCTAACAATCTAATCGAATGACAAGAATCAACGTTTTTCTGTAATTGACGAGTTACATCTGCAAAGCCGTAAGCAGCTGTCGCGGCGATGCTGCCAACCTTCGCGACATGTAGCGCGCTCTAGCGCCGAAAAGTTTTTCATCGATTAAATTAAAATGGAGCTCTAACAAACGATGAAAATTAACTAACAATCACTAGCGATCGTGTAACAATCTAATAGAATGACAAGTATCAACGTTTTGCTGAAATTGACGAGTTACATGTGCAATGCCGGAAGCAGCTGTCGCGACGATGCTGCCAAACTTCGTGACATGCAGCGCGCTCTCGCGCCGAAATGTTTTCTGGCGATTAAATAAAAATAGAGCTCTAACAAACGACGAAAATTAACTAACAATCACTAGCGATCGTCTAACAATCTAATAGAATGACAAGTATCAACGTTTTGCTGAAATTGACGAGTTACATGTGCAAAGCCGTAAGCAGCTGTCGCGGCGATGCTGCCAACCGTCGCGACATGCAGCGCTCTCTAGCGCTCAAAATTTTTTTCTAGCGATTAAATATAAATGGAGCTCTAACAAACGATGAAAATTAACTAACAATCACAAGCATTCGTCTAACAATCTAATAGAATGTCAAGAATCAACGATTTGTCGAAATTGACGAGTTACATGTGCAAAGCCGTAAGCAGCTGTCGCGGCGATTCTGCCAACCTTCGCGACATGCAGCGCGCTCTAGCGCCGAAAAGTTTTTCAGCGATTAAATAAAAATGGAGCTCTAACAAACGATGAAAATTAACTAACAATCACCAGCATTCGTCTACTAATCTAATAGAATGTCAAGAATCAACGTTTTGCTGAAATTGACGAGTTACATGTGCCAAGCCGTATAAGCAGCTGTCGCGGCGATGCTGCCAACCTTCGCGACATGCAGCGCGCTCTAGCGCCGAAAAATTTTTCAGCGATTAAATAAAAATGGAGCTCTAACAAACGATAAAAATTAACACACAATCACTAGCGATCGTCTAACAATCTAATAGAATGACAGGAATCAACGTTTTGCCGAAATTGACGAGGTACATGTGCAAATCCGGAAGCAGCTGTCGCGACGATGCTGCCTACTTCACGTGGCTTGCAGCGCGCTCTAGGGCCGAAAAGTTTTTCATTAATTTAGTAATAATTGAGCTCTAACAAAAGATATAAAGTGACTAACAATCACTAACAGACGACTAACAATCGATTCGTTACGAAGAAAAGTTCGCAATCACTAGAAAACCTTTTCTGCGGCTAACTTTGGCATAAATTTGTTTTTTGTTTTATTCAATAAATAAATTCACTAAAACAAACACTAACAAAGACTAACAATCGATTGGCGTCAAAAAGAATTCGATATTTTCATAGTCGGCGGCTACGGTAATGGAGCTACGCTAATCATGGGTGCGACCTAAGACAGATTACTGATGATGTACCTAACCCTCATTCATGTTTAGGGATAACACCACTCTAGGATTTTGGAAAGACGTTTTCTTGCCTAAAAATACTTTGGTGTCATAAAAACAATATGCAATTGGTCCTGTAGCGATTTTTTGAATTTAAAGGTTCAATTATCGATTTAGCCGTAGCACCTCGGAGCGCGCGCTGAGTTGCTCGTACAACTTTGAACGCGTTTTTCTCGAAAACACTTTTTTCAATCTCGGCAGACGGATTACTCGACCACCTTTGCATGCATCTATTTGAAATTTTGATAGCAGCTTCACAATTGCATTGTCTATAGGAGTACGTAGCCGTTTTTTGATAAAATGTAAACTTTTTTTTATAAACAATTTACTGATTTTTTCGCAAAAAATCGATTTATTTCCTTCAAAGTGGGCTATTTTTTCTAAATTCGAAAGCAAATTTCTAGGTAGTCTCGTAGCTAATAATATATAAATTGTCATTTAAAAAATTTTTTTTTTCAGGTCTTACATTTTACGAGAAAACCGTTCTCCCGTGAAGCTATTTGTAAAAAAAAACACGTTTTTTCCGAACCGTCATGAGGAAATTGTGAATCGGCGGATATTTCGACGTTTCATGTCACGATCGGTCTGTCGTGAGGTTAGAAACTCATCCGATCACGTTCACCATGGAGCCTAGATACCAGGAGGTTCAGCGAGGCCTTTCAACTCGTCCCCAAAACGGGAACAAGAAATGATGGCGCTGGGGTGCTCCGGCACCCATGTGTACCAGGTGTGTAAGTATGAAACCGGAATTTGCCCATAGGTGGCGCTAGATGTCGATGCAGTTACCGACACATCACGTCAGCGGTGTCTTGTTATTGTATTGATATCCGACAAAGATTTCCAACTCACAATAACACGAGTTTCATTCAGTAGCATTAGTTTATTAGAGATAAACATGTCGAGTTTTGTGCCAACAAATTACGATTTGCGGACAGCACTACTTTTCTGTTTTCATCTGAAGAAAACTGCAGCCGAATCGCATCGAATGCTTGTGGAGGCGTTTGGTGAGCATGCTCTCGGTAAAACACAGTGTTTCGAGTGGTTCAAACGGTTCAAAAGTGGCGATTTTGACGTGAGGAACGAAGAACGTGGAAGACCACCGAAAAAGTTTGAAGACGCTGACCTGCAAGCCTTGTTGGACGAAGACGACGCTCAAACACAACAACTGGCGGATCAGAACAAAGGTGACCCGAGAAGCCATCTCCAGTTATTTGTATCATATCATTACAATAAACGTGTTTTTTCTGTACAAAAATTCCGGTTTCATACTTACACACCTGGTATATAGATATACGCTAAACATAGGTGCGATCTAAGACAGATCACAGATGACGTACCTAACCCTCATTAGTGTCAAGGTACAACACCACTCTAGGATTTTGGACAGACGTTTTCTTTCCTAAAAATACTTTGGTGTCATAAAAACAATATGCAATTGGTCCTGTAGCAATTTTTTTTATTTAAAGGTTCAATTACCGATTTGGCCACAGCGCCTTGGAACGCGCGCTGAGTTGCTCGTATAACTTTAAACGCGTTTTTCTCGAAACCACTTTATTCGATCTCGGAAGACAAATTACTCGACCACCTTTGCCTGCATCGATTTGAAATTTTGATAGCATTTCGCACATTTATATTCTTTATGGGAGTACGTAGCCGTTTTTTGATTAAATGTAAACTTCTTTTTATAAACAATTTACTGCTTTTTTTGGCAAAAAATCGATTTATTTTCTTCAAAGTGTGCTATTTTTGCAAAATTTGAAAGCAAATTTCTAGGTAGTCTCATAACTAATAATATATAAATTATCATTTTTTTGGTTTTTGTTTCAGGTCTTATATTTTACGAGAAAACCGTTCTCCCGTGAAGCTATATGTAAAAAAAAAACACGTTTTTCTAGATGGGCCGCGTCGCCGCCATTCTGAGTTTGACTTTGAGATCTTTTCTCGCTTTTACGTTTTTTTCCCGAACCGTCATGAGGAAATTATGAATCGGCGGATATTTCGACGTTTGATGTCACGATCGGTCTGTCGTGAGGTTAGAAACTCGTCCGATCACTTTCACCTCGTTGACCAATATATTACTATATATGTAGGTGCCGCTGCACCCCAGCGCCATCACTTCGGGACATTTTCGGGGACGCTTTTTTCAGCCCCTTTGCATTGCCGCTGAACCTCCTGGTATCTAGGCTCCATGACGTTCACCTCGTTGACCAAAATATTACTATATATGTAGGTGCCGCTGCACCCCAGCGCCATCACTTCGGGACATTTTCGGGGACGCTTTTTTCAGCGCCTTTGCATTGCCGCTGAACTTCCTGATATCTAGGGTCCATGGTCCTAATCAATGAAACCTGAAACCATGGAGCCTAGATACCAGGAGGTTCAGCGAGGCCTTTCAACTCGTCCCCAAAACGGGAACAAGAAATGATGGCGCTGGGGTGCTCCGGCACCTATATGTACATAGATATACGCTAAACATGAGTACGATCTAAGGCAGATCACATATGATGTACCTAACCCTCAGTAGTGTCAAGGGATAACACCACTCTAGGATTTTGGAAAGACGTTTTCTCTCCTAAAAATACTTTGGTGTCATAAAAACAATATGCAATTGGTCCTGTAGCAATTTTTTTTATTTAAAGGTTCAATTACCGATTTGGCCGCAGCGCCTCGGAGCGCGCGCTCAGTTGCTCGTACAACTTTAAACGCGTTTTTCTCGAAACCACTTTTTTCGATCTCGGAAGACGGATTACTCGATCACCTCTGCATGCATCGATTTGAAATTTTGATAGCAGCTTCACAATCATATTCTTTATGGGAGAGTACGTAGCCGTTTTTTGATTAAATGTAAACTTCTTTTTATAAACAATTTACTGCTTTTTTTGGCAAAAAATCGATTTATTTGCTTCAAAGTGCGCTATTTTTGCAAAATTTGAAAGCAAATTTCTAGGTAGTCTCAAAGCTAATAATATATAAATTATCATTTTTTTGGTTTTTGTTTCAGGTCTTATATTTTATGAGAAAACCATTCTCCCGTGAAGCTATATGTAAAAAAAAACACGTTTTTCTAGATGGGCTGTATCGCCGCCATTTTGAGTTTGAGATCTTTTCTCGCTTTTGCGTTTTTTTCCGAATCGTCATGAGGAAATTATGAATTGGCGGATATTTCGACGTTTGATGTCACGATCGGTCTGTCGAGGTTAGAAACTCATCCGATCACTTTCACCTCGTTGACCAATATATTACTATATATGTAGGTGCCGCTGCACGCCAGCGCCATCACTTCGGAACATTTTCGGGGACGCTTTTTTCAGCGCCTTTGCATTGCCGCTGAACCTCCTGGTATCTAGGCTCCATGCCTGAAACCAAGGAGACTAGAGAGAAGGAGTCGACACTCCCGCCTCAAACAGTTCTTTCAATCGGTCGCAGAGGTGTAATGCTCAGTTCCGCAGCAGGCGTCGCTAGTGTTGCCCAGAGCCCATAATATATAGTAATACAAAACTGCATAAGGTGAAACTGACCGTGTTATGGCGGCAAAATTGTTTGCGCCTGTCAAACACAAACATATCTGTCGTGTACACCAGCACAGCAGCTATCGAACTATGTGTATAATAAGATGACTCCTCGCGAGTCAATGTGATAAAGGGAAAAAGTAAATACTCTAGGTAGGAATTATATAACAAATTTCAACTATTGATGGCAGTAAATTGAAAAATATATTCTTCCATGTTATTTTTGTTTGAGTTCTTTTGGGATCGAACTAGTTCTTTGATTGGTTGAAACTGCTTCAATTCGCTCGTACAACCAGATACCTGTACGAATGCAAAAGAAAAAAAATTAAAACTACGGAGGCTCGATCTCAGGACCTTCAATACAATAATCTAGCGTTCTACCAACTTCACTGCACAATCATTTGCCAATAAATATAATCTTCTCATATTTAAGTGATTGCCGCGCTTATGGTTCAATTAGGCTTGACGGCTTGTTCGGTTGGTTCATCGCTTAATTTAATTCATATTAAGCGTCATTTTTAAACGTAACTAGCAAATAACGAGTTTTCATGGGTATCCATATAATAAGCACGTGTTGAAAAGACAACCCCAGCATGTAAAGCCAACATTCCCGCATTCGCCCGGTTTCTTGTATGTACATGTTATTATTATTATCTATTATTATTATTATTATTATTATTGTACAGAAAAACAGAGTAACGCGCATCCGCATAATAAATACATTACGCCATACAATACGGTTGGTTTATCGTTTTATTCGCGTTTCATTATAATTAGCTATATTTTAAAACATAACAGGCAAATCATAAGTTTCCATAATAAAATAACTCGTGTTGTACTTATTATATAATTATTTTATCTGATGTGCTTTTTATATAATAAGCCCATGTGAATAAAACAACACGAGTTGTTTCATTAATATAATTTATTTTTATTCATTATATATATGTACACAATATTATTATATATTATAATAGAAGGAATCCCCACTTGGGTGTATTATCGTTCGGCTGTGCGAGAGAGAACGCACCATGACTGTTCCAAGTGAGTACGAGAGAGAAACACGATCACCCCACTTTTGTGATTGGTCGTTGCGGCGAAGCTCGGACCTTACGCAGTTTTGTATTACTATATATTATGGGCTCTGGGGAACACTAGCAACGTCTGCGGCGGAACTGAGCACTACATCTCTGCGACCGATTGAAAGAACTTTGTACACACAAGCTAGGATAGGGAGTTTAGACTCCTTTACTCTAGGCTCCTTGCCTGAAACCACGGTCTTACATACAGGTCTGGAAACTCGATGAAATTCGGGCGGCGGGGGTGGTTCCACTATTGAAACAGAAATCGTGGTGTCGCTAGTATCGAGGAGTCAGTTTTGACAGCGAACACATTACCTGAATATGGTCGTCGAGTAACCGCGAAGTAATGCCGAAGTCCTGCGTAGTACCGGAGCGCAATAAGGCTTACAGCAGCCTAAAAGTGAAACTGTCAATGTTTTGCAGCTATATAAACTGCTGTCAGTATATAGCGTGATAAAGCCTCCAAAATATGGTAATTGTACCATTACAGAACGGCCTGAGCCGCAGATTTTGATATCGCTAAGCGATCTGAAAGCTTTGAGTGGCGAAAAATCGGAACCCAAAATAGTCAAGTATCGTGACGAAGTGCGACGAAAATTAGACGCCGTTTCAGATAAAGGAGAATGGGACACCGACGATGTCATCGAGTACCCTGTCGATCACGATTATACCCTTCCTCTGCCCAGTTAACCAAGCGTACCTTTGGTACAGCGTATCGCAAATGTGGAGTACGCCGTACCCCACAGTACCGTTAATGTACGGGTACAGGATACCAGCGTAGTCGTACCTCCACGGTATCACTACCGTGGAGTTACACCGTACTGCAGTGCACGGTGGCTCCACGGTGGGGATACTGTACCGGTACCGTACTAGCACATTGGCGGTACAGCGAACCATACGGCATACCGGTCATGTACCAGTACCGTCCGCACGTACGAGGTGGCAACAGTAGCGGTACGGCGCTCTCCACATGAGCGGTACATTTCCGATACTTGGTTAGCTGGGTGGCGATAGACTGTATAGTTTATTACGCGACAGGTTTTTTTTATTTTAACTAGTTTTTCATGAAGCAGGCTTCTTATTAACTCAACGTAGGTATCCGTAGAATAAACGAACAACTCTCTTAGCACGATGGTAGAATCATCGAAATCATCATCCCAGTACAAAGAATTGTTTTCAATTCTTTCGCTACTATTAATTACAGGTGATAATTTAAATAATATATATTTATCTAACATTATCGGGTTTATGTCTATCACGTTTGATGCGTTTCTTTTTACTGGGACGTAAGTTAAATTTAAATAGAATCTTAGATTTGAATGCAATTTTTTGCACTTCGCACTGTGTATGTTCTGTGTTTGTCAATAAATTAATAAAATCACAACGTGCATACTTTCAGGGTACTTATGCAAGCAAGTTCTGAAGAGATATGATGCGTGTGTCATCTGTCGCGAAGGGGTCTGCTTGAGTTCTAATAGCTCACCTGCTCTTTCTTAATTGGTGGATATGAAATCTCGTGGCGGGTTAATCCATGCCAATTCAAAATTCTTTAATCTAATGCACTGCCTTGAAACGTGTTTTGCGAAGCATTCCTCAAAGGTTAACGTGTTTGATTTAACACTCGAAGATGTATCAACGGGATAAAGTTTTCCTTTCCATGTGAAAAATATGGTTAGGATATCTTATTATACGCGATAATTTATTGCATTAGGTTGCGCATGAGGCAAAACGCCTTTCAAGAAAATATGAAATAAAAAAAATTTGTCGTAAAAAAAAGATGTCTAAATTGAGAAACCAATGAACGAACGATCAACAAAAAGTAAATAAAGGTTTGGTTTTCTCGTTATTTTGTACATTTCACCCCCCCCCCCCCTCCCTGCAGAACAATAATGACTAAAAATCTTCCTTATTGCCATTATTTGAATTCTAAGGGATAAATAATTGTTATAATATGATTGATAAACGCGAAATTATATTTGCGCTGTAATATAAAATGCTATCTCCATATGTAGTGTTAGGAAACACAACAGACGATGAACACGTATACGTAGAAATATTTGCAAGTAGTAACTCCGATAAGTACTGCTGCAAGCATTGGTGAGTGAGAGTGAGATTCTTGTCTCTCTCGCACACTGACTCCTCGATTGCAGCGCCTCGCGCGGCGAACTTCAGCAAAGGAACCATGTGAACTAACGGAGTTTCCAAACCTGTATGTAAGACCGTGCCTGAAACAATCACCTACGAACGACGCACACATTGACATTTTTTTAAAAGTAAAACTGCTTCGGCTAATTTCACACAGTTCAACAGAACCTGTAAATGTAAATTTGCAAGTAACCTATAAACGCTGTAGATAATAACTATGTCTACAAGCGATTCGTCCCTTTTACTGGGATCACCTTTCAAATATCATGAAGCAATGATGAAAGAACTGGAAGAAGATCTAACGAGAATCCGTTTTTTTGGGAAGCCGTTGGGGCCAGATATTATAAAGGTAATCTCTTAAGACTGTCCTCACATTCGATTGCATGAGTAACATTCGAATGATATTGTATATTTGATAACAGGTTGTCCTCAGCATGTATCAAATTAGAATATACAGATCAATCTTCTTGCAGTGGAATACGTATGTTGTACGTTTATTCGTTTATGTAAAATCGCGTAGCCAACTATAAGATCCACACCCTGGCAGTTTACATAACCACTGGATAACGGTTAGATTTTTCGGATGGTTCGAATTGGACAAAATGTTGCCGACTTTCTAACCGTGTTTCTCACCACTACCCGTGATTTGCTCAAGTTAGAAAGATAGTTAGAAAATTGGTTTGAAATTCGAATTACAACTTCGCCGAAAAGCAACCACTTGTAACCGCATTTGTAACCGTATTTATAACCACTATCTGTGATGTGCTCAAGTTAGAAAAATGGTTGGATATTTGAAATATAACTCTGCCTAAAAGCAACCACTCGTAACAAAAATTATAACCGTATTTATAACCACTATTCGTGATTCCCTTAAGTCAGAAAGCGAATAGTGGTTATAAACACGGTTACAAATTTGGTTACGAGTGGTTGCTTTTCGGCAGGGTTGTATTTCAAATTTCCAACCATATTTCTAACCATCTTTCTAACTTGAGCAGATCACGGATAGTGGTTATAAATACGGTTATAAATTTGGTTACAAGTGGTTGCTTTTCGGCAGGGTTGTAGTTCGAATTTCAAACCAACTTTCTAACCATCTTTCTAACTTGAGCAAATCACGGGTAGTGGTCAAAAACACGGTTAGAAAGTCGGCCGAATTTTGTCCAAATACAACGGTTAGTTTTTCGGTTATAAAACCGGTATGAATGAACGGTTAGGCAAACTGCCAGGGCATATTTACCTTTTTCTATTAGATTGAGATGTTCTACATTGAAATGTACCATGTACCCCTTGGTAGCAGTACTGTAGTACCATGAGATAACAGCGAACAGAGTAAAAACATGATACCATAGTATATTGTGTCATAACTGCATCACTAATTCATGGACTTACTAGTGTGCATTGCCTAAGCAAGACAGTACATTACTACTACAATGTATGGGTACAAAAATCAAACTAATTTCATATTTAATATTACATGGTTATGATAATGAAATAAGCCTTTATTTCAGAAGAATATGTGGCTTCAGGATGGAGGCTGTGTTGAGGATCAGCATTATGCCAACGTTTCGCAAACGTTACTGTCTGCACCATCAGCGCTGAGAGAGGGATACTTGAGACACGAGAGCTTCAGTACCTGAGCTCTCAGCCCTGATGATGCAGTCAGGCTTGCGTAACGTTGGCACAATGCTGATCCTCAACACAGCCTCAATCCAGAAGCCACCTATTCTTCCAATTACATAAAGAGCCGTGAAAGCCTCAAAACTAGAAGTGTTAAGGCGAGATATACATTTAGACGGGAAAAAAATAGTCAATTTTAAGGAGTTTTTTAAACTAAGAAAAGATTATTCTACATTTATGAAACTATAGGTATACTTTAATAGTATATTTAAGTATACAGAACAATTTTTTAAATTTATTTTATTATCAAAATGGTGGTGCTGTGGCAGAGTATTACAGCAAGGTTGCCACGGGAGTTGCTAATCGGTGTGCAGGCTAGCTTCTCGTAGACCTTGATTTACAAAAATATTAAAAAATGTTAACAGTTATAACATGTATAGTTTCTATTTGACGGTAATTAAAATTAAGAAAACGCAAATTTAAGAAAATGGCATGCATTTTAAGAAATAAATCCAAGTTTTATGCAAAATTTCTGTAAACTTTGGATTAAAAAAGTTGTTAATATTCTAATTCTTCGAAAACAATTTCTGTCAAGTTGGAGGTAATAATATTGTCAATAGGTCTGCAAAGTTGCAATTCGATCAGCTCAATAGTTTTTGAGTAATCCAAACGCCATTTCCGAAAATTCAGTTTTGAGAAAAATGCGATTGAAGTTTTGACACGTAAGAAAACTATGATTAAAATTAGTTACGAGTTAGTCAGCAATACCAGGCCCAAGTAATAAGCCTTCAGCTTTTTCGTAAAGTTGATTCTCTGCAATTAATTTATCTCTTCTTTCTTTTCGGGCCCCTTTCGACTCTGAGCCACTGTGCCGCTCCAGCTGCTGCATCCGCCTTTGATCGCTGTTGTCGGCGAAATTTTTGGCAGATAATCCAATTTCCAATTCCAACGCATTCATGACTTTTAGAATAGATAAATAGCGTTCGTGGAATAAAACGGCTGCCAAATTAGATGCAATCTCTATGATTTTTAAATCATAGAGATGAATGCAGGTGCTTCGGTGTAAGACGCCAAATGGTCGAATTAAAACTTTCATTCGCATTTTGCGTGTGGCCGCCCAAACACTGCTCCAATAAATCAATTTTAGTTAAGTCTGTGTAAATTGGCAGAATGTGCTTTTTCACGTGGGAGTGCAGTGGTGTAGGGTGCTGCAATAGCCCTAGATTGCCTCCTATAGCTTCTGCCTTTTTCTATTCGCACCAGCTGTTAGCTCCAGATAGACAGTACTCGTGTCTTGGATACTCGTTTGTAGAACTCATATGATAATATGTAGTTAGAATAGCTTTTTTCATATTTTCTAGGCTATTAATATTGCTCCGAATCGCAAGACCATAATATGTTGTTAGTTTTTCTATTAACGAATCAGTCAGTTTACCTTTGCCACCTAGTGTATGTCCTTTTTTTGCGTTTTGGAGCCTAGTACCCATTCTTTATGCGACGTGGCCAATGCACTCTCTTTTCATTACCGTGAAATCTTCGCCACATGGATTCGCATCTAGAATTGTCTTGAAGGTTTTAGAGTCACCGTCGCGTATGTAGTTACCATACTTCACACTAGCTCTCTCTCGGAGGCTAAGAACATTTCCATAATTGCAGCCACTTCTATCTTGCCTGCAGAGCCCTCGTGATTTTTCCGTGTTCTTCAAGCCATGCATTGTATCTTTCAGTACCTGTTCTATTTTCCCAGTAAGTACACGCTTGGCAATAACTGCTCTTCACGAGTAAGTTTATTACTTTTCCAGAGTAACGCCCGATAAGCGTAGTTACACTGTACTGCGATTTGAAGCCACGTTTTTTCCAAGAACCGTCTCCAAATACTTTTAAATCCAAAATAGGTCGCCCGTGGTTTTCATTTTCTTTTTTTCTTCCTCGACGGCTTTCTTCAAGCACAATTCAAACATTGATTTAGTAGTCGCGTAAATGTGCTTGACGATGTTATTATAAGCACTTTCACTCAAACCTTCGCACAAATCCATTAGGCTACCAAATAATATCAATCTTTCCATGCCAACCCTTAACAGACACATCACAACGCGCTATGAATACGCTTAACAGACGCATCACGACGTGCTATGAATACGGTGCAAAATTCGACGAGCCGGTATGTGTGCAAACGATTCAATGGCACCTCGCCATTGCTTGCACTGGAGAGTTTTCAAGTGCTAGCACTGTCTCTAGCGGACTCACTTTTTCTTTCTCCAGATTTTTGACGGATTACTTTTTCTTTTCGTGGCTTCAATGGCCGCTATCTCGATTCCTCATCGCCTTTCGGATACGAGAGCATTTCAAAACTAACACAATCGTTTTGCACAGCTCGAATTTCGAAACTCGACTGATTGCGACTACAGTTATTACAGCGTAAATCCCCGCTTTCAACTCTTTTAAATTTCTCAGAAACCCCCCAGAGATGGGCATAACTTGATTACAATGTAATTGAATTATTCATCTGGTTACACAGAAAGTAATTTACAAAGTAATCTCATTGAATTGTGTTTCATTGCATTTTAATTATAATGATTTAGAACATATTATGAAATTCTCTTTAATGCATTTAATTTCAATGTAATCTGAATATAATGATTCTAAATACTTTATAATTTAATTACACCACTACTAGTTATGTTATAATACATGAGAAAATGTAACTACATCGTCTAAAGTTGGAAAACAAATGTGACGAATAATGTCTTGTTTAAACTACAAAATCAAAATGTTGTTTAGCTATTGAATGCTTATAAGTTAGAATTAATAAGTATTCGAACGAATATATAAGTGATCAATTTGGAATTATATTAATTTGAAATTGAATTACATAATAATTAATTGCACTAGGTTCTTGTGGCGACTAATTACTTAAGTAATCTGTTACAATGTAATTGAATTATCAATTACGGTAGCAAATATAATTGTTAATTGTTAATTTAATTACTTTTTGTTCGTCTCTGCCTGCCCCTTTGCGCTTTCGCTTCTACCTGCGGCGCGCGCTCTGAATCCGAGAGAAACTTTGGGAAAATATTCTACATATATAGTTCTATCGTTTAAAAAAATTAAAATAAAATCGATTTTTCGATCGATGTAAATGTATATCCCGCCTTAATCTTTTTTCTGCTATTATCCCAATTTTGTATCAATCTAGTGGTCATAACTATTATATAAGGAGTACAACTTTGCAGTGACCGTTTTTTTTCAAAAGTTTAAGGCTTTATTATAAAAAAGTGGCTACATATTTTTGAATGAAAGTACTGCCCTTCGCTAGCTACGACCTCGGCCCATCTTTCAGGTAGCATTCGAATCCCGCGTCGATAAAAGTCTTGGTCCTTGGAGGCAATCCAGGAATCGACCCAATTTTGGACTTCTTCGTAAGTACCGAAGTGCTGGTCAGCCAAATCGTGTGCCATTGACCGGAACAAGTGATAGTCGGAAGGGGCAATGTTTGGAGAGTACGGCGGGTGGGATAAAACCTCCCATTTCAGCGTTTCGAAGTACTTTTTCACGACATTTGCAACATGGGGTCGGGCATTGTCATGCTGCAGTATCACCTTGTCATGTCTTTCGTTGAATTGTGGCCGTTTCTCTTTGAGTGCCGTACTCAAGCGCATCAACTGACGTCGGTAGAGTTCCCCTGTGATGGTTTCGGATGGTTTGAGCAGCTCATAGTACACAACGCCCAGCTGGTCCCACCAGATACACAGCATCACTTTGGATCCGTGAATATTCGGTTTGGGCGTCGATGACGGAATATGACCAGGCAGTCCCCATGATTTTCGGCGTTTAGGATTATCGTAGTGAACTCACTTTTCATCTCCAGTCACAATCCGGTGTAAAAATCCCTTCCTTTGTTGTCTTTGGAGCAGTTGTTCACAGGTGAAAAATCGGCGCTCGATGTCTCTCGGCTTCAACTCATGCGGGACCCAGTTTCCTTGCTTTTGGATCATACCCATATCCCGGAGACGTTTTGAAACTGCTTGCTGGGTTACTCCTAACGTCTCGGCGAGTTCCTCTTGAGTTTGGCACGAATCCTGGTCCAGCAAGGTCTCCAATTCTGCGTCTTCAAAAACTTTCTGCCTTCCGCCACCATGCTTGTTCTCGACCTCAAAATCTCCACTTTTGAAGCGTTGAAACCACCGCCGACACGTTTTCTCACTAATAGAATCCTCCCCGTAAGCATCTACAAGCAAACGGTGGGCCTCAGCCGCAGATTTCTTGATGTTGAAGAAGTAAATCATAACCTCCCGCAAATGCTGAGAATTCGGTTCGTAGGTTGCCATGTTTGAGTGCCTATAACTTTATAATGCATACACGTATCTGTTAGCTTTTTTAAATTGTTTACATTGGCAGAGCCTCTAGTTTAAAATGCCACTTTTCTATTGAGCTAGGGCCACTACTTCGGCCGCAGTGGCTCTCTAAGTAAAACGGTCACTGCAAAGTTGTACTCCTAATATATCAATTTAATATAAAAAACTAACGTAATGTGGGCTTATAGCTACATTATAGACTATAATTGCGGTGTAGGCGTCATAAGTCGTATACTTCCAACATACCGGATATGAAAATGTGCTGTGCTGAATGGACTTACATATCCTTTTGCTTGGGAAATTATTCAGCTGAGAGTTTTACATATAAGTATAGATTGAGGGAATCATCAAAACGATTTGAGACCAATATCATTTTCTTGGAATAAAATGTAGAGGTTAGTTACTAAGCCATATTTATACATTCTTGCAGTGAATTCCAATGTTTCTACTGCTGATTTTTTTTATCACCTATAGCCTCTCTAAAAGTCTTATTTTTATTTAGTAAATGAGCCTGAAAATATGTGGCATTTTTGTTAGATTTTGAGTTAAAATTATCTTCGCAATGCAGGCGTTTGTGGATGCTGAGAGAATGTTTGAGAGAATTCATTCCCACCTGTATGAAATTCCTGTCGCTTAGATCGGTGATAATATCATCTATCAAATTTATTATCATTTATGTGGGACGGGGCCCCGGGCCCAACAGGGACGCGGCTGAGTTGCCGGTCGAGAGTGGGGGCGAGTCGGGGGAAGACGGGAGTTTAGACAGAGCGACAGAGTTTAGACAGCGACAGACAGTCTAGGGGATCGGACGCCAGACGAATCTCTCTCAATTTTCAACTTGATATTTCAATAAAGTTCCTCTTCGGTTTATCGTAGTTTCCTCTTCGTGTTTCGCGGTTATTGATTTATCCTTCCTCAACTCAAACCCTACATATGGGGGCTCGTCCGGGATATTGAGATGTGGAGATGAACCGTAACCCCGAGCAAGAGTGTGAAGCTGAGATTTCGAAAGAAGACAATTAAAAGTAGTAAACGCGAAAAGTTATTAAGACAAAACGGTGCGCTAAGTCGAAAAGTCGTAAAGTCGTAAAGTCGTAAAGTCGTAAAGTCGTAAAGTCGAAAAGTCACCGGATCGAAAAGATATCAAGTCGTAAAGTCGTAAAGTCGAAAAGTCGAAAAAGCGTAAAGTCGAAAAGTCGTCAAGGTGAAAATGATTGAAAAGTTGCGTGTGATTGCCGGTGAATTAACCGCGTAATTAGTGAAAAGTTGAAAAAGACAAAGACGAAAGAAGAAGGACAAAGACAATTATAGGTGAAACAAAGTAGGGAAAGAGTGAACTGCGTCACGATGGTTCTAGAACGATCGAGAGCGAACGCAGAAGACGCACAGGGAGAAACAGAAGCTCGCGAAGACCAAGCACAACAGGCGGGTGCGAGGAAGAAAGAAGGCAAGGCGAACGCGAGCAAAGGAGACAGAACACAAACAAAAATGGAAGACAAAGGCGCGAAGGAGAAAATAGTAGAGCAGTCAACACCGTATACCACGGTAACCGAACTCAGGAGGCAATTGGAGGAATTGGGCTTACCGACCGAAGGTAAGAAGCTAGAATTGATGGCCCGCCTAAGACGATACGAAGAAGAAGGGCTCGTTGCAAAGAAAGAATCCGACGAAGAAGAAGACGAGGTCGATAAAGAAGACGACAATGCGTCGGACGCGTCTCGGGACTCAGGCTCTCTGGAAGACGACGACGATGGGGAAGGGGAAGACGCCGCGGCGGGAGGCGATAGACGAAACGACGCACGAGGCGGGCGAAGGGTAGCCCGCGTGGATAGGCTCGTATATAACACACCGAGTCTATTTACAATAAAAAACGTAGAGGGAAGCATCTCTCATTTTTCGGGTGACGACAAGTTGTAAGTCGAAAGGTGGATTGATGAGTTTGAGGACATGGCGGCTTTGTTACAGTGGAACGAGTTGCAAAAGGTGATTTACGCGAAAAAGTTGTTAAAAGGTTCCGCAAAGCAGTTCATTGCGTTGCAAAAGGGACTGACAACGTGGAAATCGATGAAGAAGAATCTCGTGAGAGAATTTGAGACGAAAGTGAACAGTGCCATGGTGCATTTACAGTTATCCAAAAGAGACAGTCGAACGAAACGCCGAGACAATACGTCTATGCCATGAGCACAATCGCGAGTCAAGGTGATGTGGAAGAAGAAGCGGTGATGCAATACATCATCGATGGTGTGCAGGACGACGAGGCTTCGAAGGCGATTTTATATAGTGCGTCCACGATCAGTGAGCTCAGAAAAAATCTTGAGCGATACGACAGGATGAAGGAAAAAACGGATGCTAAGATGCACAAAGTTAAGACGAAAGCCGTGATGAGAGAAAGCAAAAGCACGAACGTCAAACAAAAAGGTGTGAAAGATGTCAGGTGTTTCGGGTGCGGATCTGACGAACACCTCGCGCGTAATTGTCCGGATAAAGACAATGGACCGAAGTGCTTTAAATGCAATAAGTTCGGGCATATTGCGGCGAAATGCGATGGACGGGAAGAGCCGAAATACGGTAACGCGAAATCGGTGAACGTAGTGACGCGATCGTCGACGGATGACGAGATAACGGTCGAGTTGAACGGTGTTAATATTCGGGCGATGATAGATACTGGTACGGACTACACGGTGCTGCGAACCAGTGAGTATAAAAAGGTGAGCAGTCCGCCACTGCGAAATACAACGAACACGTTTGAAGGGTTCGGGAGTGCGCAAGTGCGGGCGATCGGAGTTTTTCGCGCAACCATGAAGATACACGGCGACGAATACGATGGTGAAATCTACGTTGTTCCCGATCACGTCATGAGTCAGGTCATGCTGGTTGGAAAACACATCACGAGACAAATGGAAGTGATTATACGAGGAGGTTTAGTCACAATAAAAAAGTTGACATTTGACGAGAACCGAGACGACGAAATCGGACCAGGAGAAAACATCGAAGAAAAGGCCGCTGACGACAGCGTACTCCGCGAGTTGAGATTCGTGAATCTTATTGAGACGAGGTCGGTCGACGTTGAGGATCGATTTCGCAAAGAAATCGAGAAGGTTATCGAAGGGTACGTGCCGAAAAAAGAGGTAGTCACAGACGTCGAGACGAGGATTGTACTCCAAGATGAAACGCCGGTTTGTATGAGGCCACGACGACTGGCGGTCAAGGAAAAAATTATCTTGGACAACCAGATAGACGAATGGCTGAAGACAGGGGTAATTCGGCCGAGCAAGAGTAAGTATTCGAGTCCAGTCGTGATAGTACCCAAGAAAAATGGCGAATACCGAGTGTGTATCGATTACCGTCAACTAAACAAGAAGATTGAACGAGATTCGGTTTGAAAACACAAAGGTGTTTTTGGTACTCGATTTGAAAAACGGGTTCTTCCACGTCCCCGTTGCCCTCGAAAGTCGGAAGTATACGTCGTTCGTAACACCGGATGGACAGTACAAGTTCAACAAGACACCGTTCGGATTATGCAATAGTCCCACATCATTTCTACGATTCGTCGACGAAATATTTCGGGATTTAATCCGACGAGGTGTAGTTTTTACATACGTAGACGACCTGATTGTGCCAGGCAAGGACGAAGACGAAGCCCTGAACAATCTGAAGGAGACGTTGAAAGTCGCGGCGGACAAGGGACTTTCCATCAATTGGAAGAAGTGCGCGTTCTTGAAACGTCGAGTGGAATACCTTGGACACGTCATCGAGGGAGGGACCGTTGGGCCTTCACCGTCGAAAATCAAAGCGGTCAAGAATTTTCCGAAGCCAACATCGAAGAAGGCGGTGCAAAGTTTTCTCGGTTTGACCGGCTATTTCCGGAAATTTATCCGTGATTACGCCAAAACCGCGAAACCGTTATCGGAGCTGTTGAAAACCAACCAGAGGTTCCGCTTCGAAGTCGAGGAAGAACGGGCGTTCGATCAACTAAAACAACTATTGGTGAGTGAACCGATATTGCGAATTTACAGACCGGACGCAGTTACGGAGTTACACACTGATGCCAGTAAGGAAGGATACGGGGCTGCATTGCTCCAAAAGGCTGAGAACGATGACCGATTCCACGTTGTCTATTTCACGAGTCGCAAAACATCTGAGGCGGAAAAGAAACTACACTCGTATGAGCTTGAGGCTTTGGCAGTGATCCACGCAGTCAAAAAATTTCGAGTGTATCTGCTCGGAATTAAATTCAAGTTGGTCACCGACTGTTCGGCGCTCCAGAAGACGCTGAGTAAAATCGATATTTCACCGAAAGTCGCGAGGTGGGCCTTGATGTTGGAAGAGTTTGAGTATGAGGTGGAGCATCGGGCGGGGACTCGCCTCAAACACGTCGACGCATTAAGTCGGTATCCAGTGATGATAATCGAAGACAAAATCGTCCCGGTGATACAGAAGGAACAGAACGACGAAGAAAGACTGCGCGTGATCAAGAAGGTTCTCGAGACCGAACCGTACGAGGATTACTCGTGCAAAAGCGGAGTCTTGATGAAGCGCGTGGGAGACAAGGACGTCGTGGTGCTACCGACAAGTATGCACGTCGAGATTATACGAAAGACGCACGAGAATGGACATTTCGGAGTGAAAAAAATGCTCGAGAGTATCAAAGCGGAGTACTATATTCCGAATTTGGCAAAGAAACTCGAGAAGTACGTCAGTTGTTGTGTGCGATGCATACTGGCCGAGGGAAAACGAGGAAAAAAAGAGGGAGAGCTGAAGACGATACCGAAGGGCGATGTCCCGCTCGCCACGTATCATGTCGACCATCTTGGGCCGATGACGGCGACGTCAAAGCTTTACAAATATTTATTTGTAGTGGTCGACGGGTTCTCCAAGTTCGTTTGGATTTATCCAACGTAAACGACGAAGACGAGCGAAGTTTTAGATCGATTGAAGAGCCAGCAGAAGGTTTTTGGAAATCCGAAACGAATCGTCAACGACAGAGGGACGGCGTTCACATCAGCGGACTTCAGGAACCACTGCATCGAAGAGAATATCGAGCATGTTCTCATCACGACGGGTGTTCCGAGGGGGAATGGACAGGTCGAAAGAATAAATCGAATAATAATTCCGATTTTGACGAAGCTGGCGTACGAGAATGCTGATCGATGGTATCGATACGTCGACAAAGTGCAGTGTGCCATCAATAGCACATTCCAACGAAGTGTGGGTTTGAGCCCATTCGAAGTGCTCTTCGGAGTGCGAATGAGACAAAAAGAAGATGTTGAGATACTCGATTTAATCGAAAAAGAGACGGTATCACAGTTTGATGAAGAACGGGAGGCCCTACGAGTTCTCGCCAAGGAGAACATAGGCAAAATTCAGGATGAAAGCCGAAGGGCATACAATCGATCCTGCAAGCCAGCAACGAAGTACCTCGTTGGCGATCTGGTTGCCGTAAAACGAACGCAATTCGGTCCAGGGTCCAAATTGAGGAACAAGTACTTGGGGCCCTACAAGGTGACCCGAGTTAAGGGAAACGATCGGTACGAGGTGATTCGACAGACCAGTGGAGAAGGTCCTCGAATTACGACGTCATCAGCCGACCAGGTGAAGCCGTTCGAGATTTATTCTCCGGAGACCGGAGAATGGCAGGAAAGGCCGAGTGTGGGACGGGGCCCCGGGCCCAACAGGGACGCGGCTGAGTTGCCGGTCGAGAGTGGGGGCGAGTCGCGGGAAGACGGAAGTTTAGACAGAGCGGTCGAGGGGATCGGACGCCAGACGAATCTCTCTCAATTTTCAACTTGATATTTCAATAAAGTTCCTCTTCGGTTTATCGTAGTTTCCTCTTCGTGTTTCGCGGTTATTGATTTATCCTTCCTCAACTCAAACCCTACATTTATTTAACCGGAAACAAAATATAAACGATCCACTGAAACTTCAACCATTTTCAACACACCTACTTTGAACATAAATAACATGTAAGTGTACAAAGATTTCAACTCAACCTCAATTTGGGTATCAATCTATTCTTTTAAATACTTTAAAGAAGTGAAAAAAGTACGCCAGGAAATAAAAAATCCCCCGCAAATCATTATCTCATAGCTTGTTTTACCATATTAAAAATTCTGATTATTCTCAAAATATGTTTTATTTTAATTTAAACGGTGGTTTTATTAATAATAATAATCGAGTTTTGTTTGCATAACATGCTTTACAAGTTTTTTACAAAAATTTTCCGAATTGTTTATACACATTTTTCTTACAACTACCTTACTTCTATGTTCTACCCTGCATCCTCCTTTCCTTCATATCTTTGCTCTCTTTTTCTCAATTTACTCTTCATCTCCATCGTGTTAAATATGGACTACTCTATCACAGGGGCGAAATAACAGACACCAGGGCTGAATTGAACAGGCGATAGTTTATTAACTGTATTGTCCGAATACTCTAAATGCTCTCTCACGACGTAATACGTCCGAATACTCCGAAAGCCCTCGCACGACTCCTCTCTCGCAACCGGCTCCGACGCTCACGCTCGCGCGCGCACCTGTTGCTACCGGAGGGTTTCTTCCCGCCGTCAACTCGCTGGGGAGGCCGCTAGTTAACGCGTGCTCTAGCCGGCCTTAACAATCGCTTTCAACTCCCTCCTCCTTCTTGCGTATTTTTTTACATACTTCCTCTATTTCTCTGAAATACTGGCATATCCCTATATTTATCTTTCCACTCAACATGTTTATCATTTCCCCCTTTATCGCCACCTTATCTACTCCTCAGCTTCCTTTCTCGCTTTCGTCGTTACAATTTTCCATCCTTTTTCACATATTAAAAGGTACTCCATTGTTTCATTTTCTTTCTTGCAAATTCTACATCTCCATTCCTTTCCTCCTTTCCGGGGTTGTTTTATTTACTCCTAGCGCCATTTTGCAGTATTTGCTCTGTATTCTTCCAAACACCCCAATTTCCTCATTCTCCAAATCCCTACTCCGTACATGGCTCCCCTGCTGCAAATTTCCACACAGGATCCCACACGGGTTCCCACGTGGTGTTTTCGTACAGGGAACCCGTACGGGTTCCCATATGGCGACCCGTACGGGTATGGGATCCCAGCGGTAACCCGTACGGGAACCCATACGGGATCCCACGTGGTGTCCCGTACGGGTTCCTATACAGGATCCCACGTGGTGTTTTCGTACAGGGAACCCGTACGGGTTCCCATATAGGAACCCGTATTTCGGTCTTACGAAAAATTGTTCAGATAAAAAGAAATTTAATTGCAGTCCCCACTGCCACCATTTTTAGGGTGCGTTTCCACACGAAGGTACACGAGGATGAGTATATTGCACCGCTAACGAACTTGTATTTCTATTAATAGCCATTGTAATAGTAAAATAATCATATAATATTATTGCAATTTTCTGTAAACACATTTTTGTAAGACGTAAAATGATAATATAATAAAAAAGTTTAATAAAAAAAACATTAAGATATTGCGTTTAATTAAGTTTAACTAAGAACTGTTTATTAAATATTTTACAACATTTTGCGAGGCCGGGACTCTCGTTGAAAAACAATACCTTTGACTTGAGATAAAACATTTTCAAAAAAACGTTGACAATAGTGATCCATGATTTATTTTATCACGAAAGTGTAGATACAAATAAAAAAATTAGAAGTTTCACATTTGTTTTGATTCAACCGTGATTAGCTTATTAAGCGCTGTCTCAAAAATTAAGCTACCCACATTGCCCCATACAGGTTCCCATGTAGGTTCCTGTACAGGAATTCATTTTCTGCATTCTACCGTACAGGATCCCGTACAGGATTCAGCTTCCCACGTTGCCCCACACAGGTTCATGTACAGGAATGTTCATCCTGTACAGGAAACCGTACGGGATCCCACACTTTCCTTGGCTGTCCCATGCTTTCCCACACATTCCCACACTAAAATCCGTACGGGAATTTGCAGCAGGGTCCTGCTTTTACTATAGTTTCTAATAAATAGAGTCTCTCTTCTATCATATGTCTTCCCGCTCTCTTCCATATCCCCCATACCATATTTGCTGTTTTTTGCGTTTCCCCGGCCAGCTTTTTACCGTGCGCCTAAACTGCATTTTTGCTCATAAACCATAAACATTTAAACTCCTTCACGATCTGTATTTTTCCCTGTTAATCCCCCATTCTTCATTCTCCCTACCTTTTCCCCCGTGCTTAAAAATCATTATCTTTGTTTTTTGGTATTTATTTCCATTTCATTATTGTCTGCCAATTTTCCAGGTCCTTCAATATGCTGCTTAAACCCTCCCCTGTATCCGCTATCGCCGCCACATCATCAGCATATTTTATCGCAAAATTTATTTCCTTCCCCACTACCGCTCCTCCTTCATTTTTTCTTTGCCATATATCCTCTAAATCATCTACGTATATATCGAATAAAACCGCACTGAATGCTCATCCTTGCCTTACCCCTATCTTCCTTCTAAAACTTTCTGTAGTTATCCCATACATTTGCACCTCTGCCTTTGTATCCTTATAAATTTCCTTTATTGTTTCTAGCGTTTCCCCTTCTATTCCTTTCTGTTTTAATTTTCTGATCATTATTTCCCTACACACACGATCAAAAGCTGCCTTGAAATCCACAAACGCTACATATAGCTTTCCTCCCGGCACTTTTAATTGTTTATTGATGACCGCGTTTAAAGTGAATATTTGATCTCGTCTTACTCTGCCTTTCCGGAATTCTGCCTGATTTTCGGTTAATTCTTTGTTCCTCTCTATCCATTTGTTTAGTCTTTCTGTCATTTTTGTTAGCAACTTATATCCTACTCTGATAGTGATAACCCCCTATAATTCTCTGCCTTGTCCTTCTCTCCATCTTTATAAATATATTGGCACAATCCTTGCTGTTTCCCATCCCTCCGCTATTCCTCCTAACTATTTTTTATATGTATTCCTCAGAGGTACGGGGTCCTTCCCCTTTTACCATCCCCTCCTTTATTCCTTCCATTCCTTCCGACATTCACAATCCTTCCAGAGTTCCTTACCTTCCTTCCGGAATTCTCCCCCAGAGTATTGACCGCAGCCACTCTTTCCTAATGCACTACTGTATCGCTTTTGCACGAGGGCCCAGGGTAACTGCGGAAAACCTGGGCCGATATAGGCGGCTATATTTGGTTGAGTTTCAGTTGTATTGCCATCAGAAACTCAGACAAACTGCCTTCCACTCAGAGGTTGACGCGCAAACCAATGCACAGGCAAGCGGTCACCGCTCCAAGTATTGGCAGCCTCCAATGCTGCATAACTTCAGTGACCGCCGAGCCCGCACACCGACCGCGCGCTTATCTCTGTCGGTTTCCTCCTCCTAACTGTATTTTGTTTAAAGCCTCTCGCAGCTCTTTCCTTTGTGCCCTTTGTATGACTTCAAAAACTCCCCACTAATCCCGTCTTCTCCCGCCCCCTTTCACAAAAACAGTGAAATATCTTTTTATAAAATAGCCAAGCAAGTTTACTAGAAATGTTGTAAACAAAATTGTTAAACCTTAGGATTAATATTTTTTCGAAATAATTCATTTTTATTTTAAATAATCATATTACTGTTATATTAAAGAATTTGTATGACCATTATATAAAAGTACAACGTGAGTACCACACAAGGACACTATAAATGCTATGCAACGTTGACAACTTGGCGTGCATGGTTAACAAAACAAGCTCAGCGAAGGATTTCGTCTCCTCACGTACTCACCTCGCAGGTTAAAAAACATAAACTGCTACAACTTATTGTACAAGTGGAAATCAAATTCATGAACCCGCAAAGTACGAATCAAATCTGTGATGTACCTAGACTATTGAGCACTTGAGAAGACCAAATTCTTCGCTAAGCTTCTTTTTTTAACACACACACACACACACCACACACACACACACACACACACACACACACACACACACACACACACACACACACACACACACACGCACACACACGCACACACATACACACACAACACACACGCACACACATGAAATTATAAGGATGGCTGCAATTTGGGTCGAATTTGAATTTTCGTTTCGGAAAAGGCATTTTCCACTGATTTTTATTTCCAGAGGATTTGATGGCAAAGTTCAATATATTTATTATTATGTTTTGTAGCCAATATAAGGAAATCTAGTAGTAGTAATTCTCTTTATTTTCGTGTACACCCTTGCGGTTTTTTTACATCTCCTTTATTTCTTTACACGTATTCTTATTCCTAGACTTCTAGTTCTTACATCTACTCTTAATCTTGATCTCTACCGCTCTGCCCGCGCTAAAAAATATAATATAATTTCGCACTTATTCCTTCGCCTTCCACTTAACTGTTTCTAATCTGCAGCCAAATCCTTCTTTCTCGCGATTCTATCAAATTGCCTCACTATTTCGCACATCTATTCTACTAGCTCCTTTCCCTCTAATGCCTTCCTCCACCCTTCATCTTGCTTCGTTCTTTGTTCTTTCTCCCAGTCCTCAAAATTTCTTAGGGCCTGCTCATTCATCTGCCTTCTAGCCTCCTTCGCATACCCAGATGTGTGCCAGCGTTTCCTCCGCTTCCCCGCATACTCTGCAACTAGTGTCTCCGAAACCTTTTACTGCCTCTCTCCCCACACTCCCATACCTCATTTTCGCCCATATCTCTCTGATTTCCCCCCTTGTTGTTCTGTTGTCCCAATATTCCTCCAGTTCCACCTCCCTTTTTCTTTCTTCATAATCTTTACAGAAGTTGGACCTTTGAATTTTTCCCCACATCCTCTGTATTTCTTGTTGCGTTAGTTTCTCTACCGTTCTCCTGGTCTTCATTTTCCATTATATCTTGTTCGCTCTTCTTATAGTTTCCCCTATCTCCCCCTATCCTGCTTGCGCCATTGCTGCCTTTAAATCATTGCCCCATTTGCTTTCGTCGTTGTTCGTCAGTCCCCGCACCTCCTCCATTAGGCACTTCCTCGGCCATCTTCCTTCCTTCATCTCCATGATTTTGCCGATGTAATCCCCTGCGCATTTTACCATGATGATGTCAATGCCTCTGCACACTGCCTCCATTTTCCAGATATACTCTGGCGTGTTTTTCCTCAGTCCCATCGCCATTTTTGTATATCTGGCCTGTGCCCTCTCCAGTGTCGCTCTCTTTTTCCACCCCCACGCCTCTACTCCATACAACAGCCCACTCCTCGCTATTGGTTCCGCTATCCTCAGCCGATCCGTCAACCTCCCAATTCTCGCTCTCTTAGCGATGCCCCAAGCTTTGTTTGCGGCCATCCTTATTTCACTTTCCACCATTTTGATGTGCTTTTCGAACATCTTTCCCATCTAAAAGTGTACCCCCAGGTATTTAAAATCCTTTACCACCTCCACCTTCTTCCCGTTTATTTCCCATTGCTTTTCCTTCTTTAGTCTATCTCCTTTCCTGAAGAACATCACTTTGGTTTTTTCGATGTTGATCTCCAGCATATTCCTGTTGACGTATTTCTCCAGCTCCCTAATCATACTCCTTAGTCCCTCCCCAGTATCCGCCACCAGCGCCATGTCATCCGCATACTTCAGCGCGTATATTTTTTCTCCTCCTACCACTGTGCCACTTTCCTTTCTTCTTTTCCAGCCAGTCTCCATGTCCTCTATGAACAGATTGAAAAGTGTGGGGCTCAGTGCGCACCCTTGTCCGACTACTCTTGATATTTTGCACCTCCTCGACAACCCCTCCGCTCTGATGATTTAAATCTGTGTTTCGCTGTATATGCTCTTAATCATCGCCAGTAACCTTCCTTGTATACCCGCTCTCTCCGCTTTCCTTATCATTCCTTCCCTGTCCACCGAATCGAATCTACGAAAGCAGTGTACAGTTTCCCTCCCCTCCTCGTCAATGTATTGTTAATAAGCGCGTTCAGCACGAATACGTGATCCCGTGTCCCTTTGCCGGCCCTGAACTCCGCTTGCCCTTCTCCCATCACTTTATTTACTTCCAGCAGGAACCTTAACCTGTTATTCATTAGTATGGTCAATGGTTTGTATCCTGTATCCATCAGCGTTATTACTCTGTACTTTTTCACGCTGGTAGAGTCTCCTGTCTTGTGGATCGGATATATCCTCCCAGTTTCCCACCCCCGTGCTATCTTTCCCTCCTTCCACAGCTCGGCCAAGACGTTAGCTAGGTCCTTTCTCCCTTCATTTGACAGTCCCTGGAAAAAGTTAATCGCCAGTCCGTCTTGCCCTTTTTCATTTTCCCTAGTTCCTTTTCCGCCTCTCCTAAGCTCATCTCCCGGTTTTCTATATCTTCTATTAGATTTTCTTTGTCCCTGCTTTCACCAGAACCTTCTTCCTCGCTTCTCATCTCCCACACCTCTTTCGTGTCTGCTTCCATTTATTGGTCGTCGTCTCTGCTAACCAGTATTTTCTTGAAATGCTGCATCCATTCCTCTTCCGCTATTTGCCGGCTGCTGTTCCTTGTTTTCCTGGACCTAAAGGGTCTCAACGCTCTCCAGAGTAGTGCTGCAAAATGACCGTCATTTTGCCCTAACGTCAAATGACGGTAAATTGACGGTAAATTGACGGTAATTTGACGTCATTTTCTGTTTTAATAATTTTTTATGTAAATTGACGGTCATTTTCAAGCTCGGTCAATTGACTGTCATAAAGACCGTCAAATGACGCGCAACATCTAATTAGTTGGAAAATGACCGTCATTTTTTATGAATCACGGTATAATATGAGACATGATTGATTCAGTAGTACGTTAGTACGTGCAATAGTACGTATTACGTACACATCGCACATTTTCAAGCTCAGTAATTGAACGGTTTTTATGACCGACAAATGACGCATAACGTCTAATTAGTTGTAAAATGACCGTAATTTTTTTTGGTCATTTTTTTGTCTCTCTTACGACTGACGGTATATACGTACACATTGTTTAAATATTAAATCATGTTTTGTAATGGAGACTCAGGTAAATAACAATGACTCTGACTGGATATATCATGAATGACAACGAATATTTCAATAAACTGTTATATTATTTATTATATTAATGTAACTTGTTATTGTATCACATTCAATGTTCATACAATCTATGTAATAAAAAATATTCTTATTGTATTCTTTGGACTTATAAACATTTTCTTTCAATGTTAACAACAGCTGAAGTCGTAGAAAAACTTATATAGTAATAGAACGGAATTTTAACAAAACAATATTTTAAATATATTAATGTCAAAATATTCAAACCGTTCGACTAGAGAAGATTCGCGGTGCGTTGTATTCTCATCTATATCCCGTCATTTTCTATATTTTCCTCTTCAATGTCGGTTAAAATATTGACCCCTTCGGTTTCTTCATTTTCCGAGTTCGATGTTGCAGATTCCTCGAGTACCTCTTCAGATAGGATAATGACCTTTTTTCTTCGAATACTGTCACGTTTTTCTTCGTTGAGCAGTTTTATGTTGTGAGCGATGTACGTTAACATACCTGCACGGTTGGTTGAAAGTCGATTTCTTTTCGTTGAGTGGATCCACCCATAGGTGCTGAATGCGGACATCGCATTGACTGCTCGCTGTACAAATTCTTGTCCTTATATCCCCTCGTTTACATCGTAGTCACTTAGTTCAGACAGAACTTGATCAGCATTCGGGTGAAACTTTTTCGCCACGTCATTGATGAAAGAACAACGAGATACATGAGCTTCCGCACTCAAGTGTTTTCCTCGAAAAGAAGGATCGAGGATGTTTGCTGCATGGTGAATTGGTCGAAGAGCCATCTCGGCTCTGTTATCGAAAGCAGCGATTACTTTGATTTTTTGACTACTGAAAGCAGTGGAAGAGAAGTCTTTTCCAGTTCGTTGTCGTAGAGTTGGTGCAACTCGAAGAAAGCTTTCGCGACGTGGCTTATTTTTGGAGTATCTCCTTCCAACGCTGTGATCCATACGGCCACTGGTTTGAGTAACGCCAGTATTTTCGATAATGCGGTCCAAAGCTCGTCTCCAAAAATCAGTCTTCGACAACTTCTTAATTTTGTTTTGTATCGTTGGCTGAATTGCCAGTGCTTGCAAATTGTGTTTAGTGCTCAATAAACTTTCGAAGCAGTGTACGACTGATCCCCAACGAGTTTCGACCGGAGTCTTAAGTGTGCTCGTTACTTTGTTGGCATCATTCTTCTAAACATCTGTAAACGTTGCGGATATCACGTGAGACTCCTTAACTTCACGAAAAATTGCCCTTCCGTTTTCAACGAGAACATCGTCTGTTGGCTATACCATCAAATCTTTGATAACGAGATTAAACATGTGTGCAGCACAACCATAAAAGCGATTGCGTGATCAAAATACTGATCCTTTAGTATTCTCCAGGCACATTGCATGCTAGCAGCATTGTCAGTGCAAATGCCAAGTACTTTTTCAACGCCGATCGAGGCTATAACTTTTGACAATTCCTGCGCTATATATTCACCAGTTTGCGAATTTATTGAAGTTTCAAAAGTTTTGAAAAATACCGGCTGTGAAGTCCCCACGAGAAAATTGAAGATACCCTCTCTTCTGATGTTTGACCATCCGTCACATTGGAGTCCCACCGATACAGCGCTCTTCACTTTCTCATAGATTTCTGCTTTAACAATTGCAAATGTCTCATTGAGAAATGTGTTCGAGATTTGATGTCTTGAAGGCAAAGAGAAGGCTGGTCGCAAGAACCGGAACTATTCTTGCTAATGCTGATTTTCTGTGATGCTCAAAGGAGTTCCGGAGGCGTAGATTGCTTTCGCAAGCCATTTTTGAGCGTGCTGCTCGTCTTTTTTTGGCATTGAATCACAGAAGTTTCTCAAATTACGTGAACTATGAAAATTATGTGAGTTATCCCTATCAGTGTCAGACTGATTTGATGTCGATGCAAAAGGTCGGCGTTGACGTACTTGAAGATTTAAATCAGCAGGATCGCCACTGGGATTGCGAACGTTTTCTTGCGATGCGCTATCGCTCGATCTCGATTCTTCAGGAAAATTTTCTTCGTCGCTTGAGTCTGATGAACAATTCCTTTTGCGTTTCTTCCTCGGCGTAGCTTCAACTTTTTCATTAACAGGATTTCTGATGTTTCCAGGGCAGCCGCGGCAGTCTTTCCGTAGATGATGTGCCATCCTTGTAACGTGATATACGTACGTCTTCGGACAATGCACGCATTTGTAGTCTTGCATTTTTTTATTCGGTTGATGTGGCAGTGCTTTAAAGTTTGCTGGCAAGATCTTTTTTAGATGCATCGTTTTCTCGTATTTCTAAATTAGAAAAAATAACTCTATTTTAATATTTGGCTAAGGAGGTCAAATCAACGAAAAACACGGAAGTTAAACTGTGATATTTATGAAAAAGTTTCATTTTTTGCATGTTATTCGAAAAGAATTTCTTCAGAAGTTGTAAGATTGAACATATGCTTCGAGCCTCGAGCCACGCACATATATAATAATACGTCTTATCTTACGATTATCACCATAAAACATAACCTTTCCGGTCCCCGGTCTCGTATAACATATGATGTATAACGTACAACCTCAAATCGTATAGTATACAAAATCGTGCGTCGTGCGTCACCTGTGTGAAGTTGGCAACTGACTTTACAGAACGTAATTTTTTTGCATTCGTTTGTACTCGGTTTGGACCCGTTTGTACCGCCTTAGATTTCGTTTATACCTTAAGGGGGAAAAAAGTACGAGGGTATGGAAAAAAAGACCGCAACCCATTTAGAGCTAAACAATGTTAATAAACGCGATTGAAAAAGAATCGTTTGTACCCGTTTGTACCGTTGAACATTTTTCCTTTCGAACTTTTTTTTTGAAAAAAAGGTCGATTTTTTTTTCTTAAATTTCCGTTCGTACCGACACGTATATCGTTTGTACCACCTAGCAATTGTTTCTACCCATTCAAATGAGTGAGTATATCGTTTCTACCACCGTGTAATCGTTTGTACCCATTCGTACTGATGAGTACATCGTTTGTACCACCGAGAAATAATTTGTACCCGTCTGTACTATCGATCAAACGATTGTACACATTCGTACTGACAAGTACATCGTTTGTACCCCCGAGAAAACGTTTGTATCCGTCTGTACTATCGGGCAATCGTTTGTACCCGCTCGTACTGACGAGTAGATCGTTTGTACCACCGAGAAAACGTTTGTACCCGTCCGTATCGACGAGTATATCGATTGTACCACCGAGAAATGGTTTGTACCCGTCTGTAATATCAAGCAATCGTTTGTACCGAGTCGTACTGACGAGTATATCGTTTGTACCACCAAGAAATCGTTTGTACCCGTCTGTAATATAAAGCAATCGTTTGTACCCAGTCGTATTGACGAGTATAGCGTTTTTGCCACCGAGAAAACGTTTGTACCCGTTCGTACCGGCGATTAATCGTTTGTACCCATTCGTATTGACGAGTATATTATTTGTACCACCGAGAAATCGTTTGTACCTGTCTGTACTATCCGAGGAATCGTTTTTACCCATTCGTACTGACGAGCATATCGTTTGTACCACCGAGAAAACGTCTGTACTATAGAGGAATCGTTTGTACCCGTTGGTATCAACGACTATATCGTTTGTACCACCGAGAAATCGTTTGTACCCGTTCATACCGGCGATTAATCGTTTGTACCCATTCGTGTTGACGAGTATATCGTTTATACCACGGAGAAATCGTTTGTCCCCGTCTGTAATATCAAGCAATCATTTGTACCCATTCGTACTGACGAGTATATCGTTTTTGCCACCGAGAAAACGCTTCCACCCGTCTGTACTTTCGTGCAATATTTTGTACCCGTTTGTACTGACAAGTATATCGTTTGTACCACCAAGAAATTGTTTGTACCCATTCGTACTCGTCAGTACGAATGGGTACAAAAAATTACACGGTGGTAGAAACGATATATGGTACTCACCGATACGAATGGGTAGAAACAATTGCTAGGTGGTACAAATGATATACTTATTGGTGCGAACGGAATTTAAAAAAAATCGACATTTTAAATCGAAAAATGAAAAAAAAAGTTCAACGGTACAAATAGGTACAAACGATTCTCTTTTCAATCGCGTTTATTAAAATTGTTTAGCTCTTTTTAGACCGCAACCCGAGTACAAACGAAAGCAAAAAAAAATTACGTTCTGTAAAGTCAGTTGCCAACTTCACACAGGTAATCCGTGCGGCGAGGCACAGCGTTGACGAGATGCAACGTTAGAATTTTTTCTAATTTCGCTTTGAAACTTTGGAAAAATGTTCTACATATATAATTCTCTCGTTTGAAGAAAAAAAAAGAAATCGATTTTTTAACGTCGTAATTGTACATCCCGCCATTAAAAAATTATAAAACTAATGCTGCAATTTTGAAAAAGCATATCATAAAGGAGTACCACCCTAACATATATTAATTTTCCCAATCAGCAGCAGTACTATCACAAGGAACATCCCTCGGGTGTCCGCCTCCGATTTTGTTGAAACTCATATATGTGATAGAGCATCGAAAACTTTGAGACGCGTATTTTTTTTTTATCTTCGGAAAAACGGATTTAAGGGGGGAACCGCCCCTCAAAGAAAGTCGAGTCGAGGGGTGATTTTGCAGTTTCACCCAGAAGCAGTCCGCCGATCTGAATGAAAAAAAAACGAAAATCCTTTTAATGAAAAGCGATGAAAAATCCACTATGAAAATATTAAGAAAAAATTAAATTAGGGGGTAAACCACCCCTCAATTTGCCTTTTTTCACCCCACACTTAAGAGGGTTGTATTCAATTTAATAAAACAGGTATCATTTTGAAGGGGAATTAAAGTTAAAGTTGGCGGGTTTTTGCGTTTTGGCGGCATATCAAATTTAAGGGGGTAAACCACCCCTAACATAAATTTATTTATCATGGTCGTTTTTTCTTTTTTTAAAGTGTATCTGCTTTCGATTTCGTTGAAACTCATATATGTGGTAAAGCATTGCAAACTATTAAACATGTTTTTTTTGTATCGGCAGTACAACGGTGTTAGGGGATGAGACCACCCCTCAAAGTTTCTCCCACAAGCAGTCCACTGATCTGAATGAAACAAAATCGAAAATTCCTCTAATATTAAGCGATGAAAAATTCACTACAAGAGTGTTGATTAGGAATATAATTGAGGGGTAAACCACCCCTCCATTTGCCGTTTTTCACCCCACGCTTAAGAGGGTTGTAAGAAAATTAATAAAACAGGTATCATTTTGAAGGGGAATCAAAATTCAAGTTGACGCGTTTTTGCGTTTCAGCGGGACAGCAACTTTAAGGGGGTAAACCACCTCTGACATAAATTTGTTCATCACCGTCGTGTTTTCTGTGTTTAATATGTATCCGCGGATTCAAAATATTCTCCCGCGTTTTTAAATTATTACGTGTTTAAATTTTTACATTTTAAGGGTAAACTACCCCCTCTAATTGCTTTTCGTTTGAAGTTTCGCAAAAGGTTTCACGAATTTCGTTAAAACTGCTTTCATTTAGTCGGTAATATCAATTTTATGTTTGTGTGTGCAGGCATATTCGTTTTGAGCTTTAGGAGCGGTACTCTGGAAGTGGGGACGTGGGGCTACCCCTTACTCATAAGACTCATTTTCATATTGTCATAATTATATTTGCGAAATGTTTCTTCCTCTAATTCAAAAGTTTTGATGGAAGCATTTCCCATGCAAAGATGCAATGCAGTAATAAAAATATATTAACGATACTATTAATAAAATTCAAATAGTATATATAAATATACTTGATTTGTTCGTTTTTTTGATCCGCGTAAAAAAAAATCATATGCAGATAAATGTTTACGCTTCGATTCTTAAATGCGTCATTATCCAGAATGCTCACGTTCGGAAATCTTCTATCTCTGTGTATGAAGTTATACAATCAACGAACAGACCGATGTTTATTTGCCTACGCATCAAACTTTCTCGATTAACTGCAATAATTAATTCGTCCAGCGCGAATATTCTTATCGCGTCATGCCGCGATAGCGATATTTGCGCAACATTTTTATTCTACGCAGAATTTTTACACTGCGCAAATATTAAACCCCAAACTATTGTCATCTTGAACTGCAAGACGTTAATCATACATTACCCGATAATGTGCTTACATTTTCGGGTAATGTGTGATTAGCCTCTGGCAGTTCAAGTTGTCAATAGCTTGCAGTTTTATCGCTTGCTTTATAAGACGGTTAGCATTCGGATTCTTCCATTTCATGTTGAAGTGAGCCACAAACAGTATACTGTGTGTTGGAAAATACAATTTTCATCAGCCATGAAAGTCAACCCAATAAACGTTATCAAACTAGCTACATTTGAAGCTATGGATATTGCACAAACGCCGGTTAACAACGCGGAAAGTGAACTTGCGGACAGTTTTGAACAAATTTTGATCAGTTCCATGCAAGACTATAATGGAGTTGAAATGATAGAGGAAGAAACGCTCGCTTTTCAAGAACCATTTAAACAGTACGAAGCCAATGCTGTAGAAGATACCGTATGGCAAAAGGATACTGGTGATAGCGATTCTGACGCCTGTTCCAGTGATGATGAGCTGAACTACGATTACAAAAAAAGCAGTTCAATACTGGAGGTCTGGTAAAACAAAAAACTATAGCCTCAAAACCGTCCAACAGAAATACAGATATGTCAAGTCTGAAAGGCAATTGCGGCGCTGGGCACATTAGCTGAATAAAGGCGGTACTTATAAAGAAAAGCTAGCGCAAATTTCTGAATATACATTGAAGAATATGAAAACTACTCTAGATGCTGGTGTCATACATGATATTGATCTTCAGAAATGGGCGCCACAAGCTCAAAAGGAGATAGGTTTCAATGATGTGCGATTTAAGGCCTCTCATAATTGGCTATAGAATTTTTAAAAACAGCATCGCATTGTATCCAGAAAAATCAATAAATTTGTAACGCGCAAAACTACGGGAGAAAAACTACTAGGGAAAAATGCAGAAAAAATTGTCGCCGATGTTGCACCACTGATAAAAAAGTATGGAACGGAAAATGTGTATAATTTGGATCAAAGCGGTTTTCATGTGGAAATTCATTCGGCGCGAACTCTTACAACGGAAGGAGAAAAGAAAGTTGAATGCGTTGTACCTCCAGTTTCTTCAATAACTCACAGCTATACGATTCAGCCTACTATAAGCGCTGAGGGGAAATTACATTCCCCACTTTTCATCGGTTTAAAGGAGACGAAGGGTGAATTCGAAAGCTAATACAAAGAAAACGTCTTTGTATTAGCATCCAAATCTGGAAAACTTACTTCTGGTACGTATGCTCACATATTATATATCTAAAAAACCAGAAGATTTTGAAAATCCTGTTACCTTTGGTTTTGGTGAATCGAACACACATTGTAAAATACCCGGTTGCAATAATTTGGCCATTATCAGATGTGCATGGTGCAAAAAGTCGTTGTGTTTAAAGCATTTTTTTGACGACTATCATTATTGCAGGAATTATGAGCCATGATTGTTGATAGTTATCATATGAAAAAAAGTATATGTCACAAGAAAATGATTTGACGGCATATGACTGCGATACTTTTCACAAGTACTATTAATTAAATCAGCTGATATGGTTCCCAAATAAAATATGTCAAAATATATTAAAAACATGTTCGTTAACCTACTGTAAAACCCTCAGTTTCATTAATACGTTTAATGAAATAAACGGAAAATAATAAAAATATACATTCCTCCACAAAACAACGTCGCTGGCTAAATTATCGCTTGATTCAGGCGCATCATCGTTCCGAAATATACGAAGTGAACTGTATAACTTATTCTGGAAATTATTATAATTAATGATATAGTAGAAGTGTATGTTTATTCCTATGGAGATGCTTAATGGACGTGCATATTAAAATCGGAAGCGTTTCGACACGAAAACATGAGTCTTATGAGTAAGGGGTAGCCCCACGTCCCCACTCCCAAAGTACCGCTCCTAAAGCTCAAAACGAATATGCCTGCATACACAAACATAAAATTGATATTACCGATGAAATGAAAGCAGTTTTAACGAAATTCGTGAAACCTTTTGCGAAATTTCAAACGAAAAGCAATTAGAGGGGGTAGTTTACCCTTAAAATGTAAAAATTTAAAAACGTAATAATTTAAAAACGCGGGAGACTATTCTGAATCCGCGGATACATGTTAAACACAGAAAACACGACGGTGATGAACAAATTTATGTTAGGGGAGGTTTACCCCCTTAAATTTGCTGTCCCGCTGAAACGCAAAAACGCGTCAACTTAAATTTTGATTCCCCTTCAAAATGATACCTGTTTTATTAATTTTCATACAAGCCTCTTAAGCGTGGGGTGAAAAACGGCAAATGGAGGGGTGGTTTACCCCTCAATTATATTTCTAATCAACACACTTGTAGTGGATTTTTCATCGCTTAATATTAGAGGAATTTTCGATTTTGTTTCATTCAGATCGGTGGACTGCTTGTGGGAGAAACTTTGAGGTGTGGTATCATCCCCTAACACCGTTTTTTTTGCCGATACAAAAAAAACATGTTTAATAGTTTGCAATGCTTTACTACATATATGAGTTTCAACGAAATCGAAAGCGGATACTTCAATGATGTTTCTCGTCAGAGGGGTAGTTACCCCTTAAGATAAATGTAATAATTTTGAAATATGATAAAGCATTAAATTCTAGCTTATAGAAATATTTAAAATCAGCGGATACACTTTAAGCAAAGAAAAAACGACCATGATAAATAAATTTGTTAGGGGTGGTTTACCCCCTTAAATTTGCTATGCCGCCAAAACGCAAAAACCCGTCAACTTTAACTTTAATTCCCCTTCAAAATGATACCTGTTTTATTAATTTGTATACAACCCTCTTAAGTGTGGGGTGAAAAAAGGCAAATTGAGGGGTGGTTTACCCCCTAATTTAATTTTTTCTTAATATTTTCATAGTGGATTTTTCATCGCTTTTCATTAAAAAAATTTTCGTTTTTGTTTCATTCAGATCGGTGGACTGCTTCTGGGTGAAACTGCAAAATCACCGCTCGACACGCCTTTCTGTGAGGGGCGGTTCCCCCCTTAAATCCGTTTTCCGCAGATAAAAAAAATACGCGTCTCAAAGTTTTCGATGCTCTATCACATATATGAGTTTCAACAAAATCAGAGGCGAACACCCGAGGGATGTTCCTTGTTAGTGAGCTCCGCCGGCTGTGAGAGAAGATTTTCCCCATGGGGCTGGTAAAAATGTGGCTTAGAAGCGCAATGGTTCAGGAATGATTCTCTCCTATGTCACTGCTGAAAATGGACATGACATTGTTAGAAAAAAAATTCAAATAACCCTAAATAAGTGTTGGGCCGGTTCGCAGAAAAAAAATAAGATTTATTTAATTGAGTTTTTTGAAAATAATGATTAACGACTGGTAACATCAATGATGAAAAATTAGTTAATTATTCTTTAAGGTATTGCAAGAGTTTGATATTAATTTTAACAGCAACTTTAACAGTAGTTATATTGACTTTGTCCCTCTATATAAAACTAGTTCATGGAATATAAGTGAGTTATTTGTTACCCTACTCGACTGATCTTTGTATAAATTGCCCCTTGTGAAGGCTGGTAACACAAACGCCCAGCGTAGCCAGTTATTGTAAAGAAAAACAAGTATGAGTATTCTGAATCGTATGAAAACATTTTTCTGTTTTTTTTTTCTTGTGTGAGAAGTCTTTGGAAGAACCAATACTTCCGATGACTCGCCGGAAACTTGTTTTCCTGGACAATCATTGGAGGCAGGATATTTCTCTAACCAGTCTTCACACGGGACAATTTATGCAAAGATCAGATCCGCGGGGTAAGAAGTAGCTCACTAATTTACAACGTTACTAGTTTAACGCAAAGGTTTAAAGTCAATCTCACTACTGTTTAGTCCACTCCAACCACCCTTCGCAACACTTGTTCCTTGCACAGAATAAGTGCATCGGGTTGAACAGTAAATAAGTCAAATTTTTTACTTTTGCATAAATCCAGTAACTTTAAATATGACTGAGCTACTTTACACTATGCGACACTGATCTATGCATAGATTGTTCCTTGCAAATCCCCTGCGGAACCAACGATTTCGAAGAAAAATAGGTTTCTGGTGTGTTTCCGGAAGTATTATTTCTTCTAAAGATTCCTTGCGAAGAAAAATAGGAAAAAAAGGTTTTCGTTCAATCACAAAGACTTGAACTTGTTTTTCGTTTTAACACTGATTGGGCCCGGCAATTATGAAAACAGCCTTTTCAAAGGAAAATTTATGCAAAGCGAACCTAACTTACTGTTCGGTCCAGTGTAAACCCTCTCCGAAACAATAATGTTTATAAAGATTGACGGCAGCAGACTGAATAGTAATAAGATTGACAATGAAAGTGAAAAGTATTAATATTGTATTTGAAAGAATACAAATATATTGAAATAAAGATACCTAACCTTAAAATGCTTCAGGGAACATGTGGACCTGGTCGATAAAAACACCTAATCCTTCGCACGGCGCCGAACTCTATGCACTCACACATTTATTACCTTCAAACCGGCACTAAATTGTTTAAACTAAAAACTTCAAAAACATTATTCCAACAGCATAATATCGGCTGTCAGAAGCGAGCGCGGAGCCGAGATCACACGTCAATCGCCGAATACATTTCAGAAGGTGTGTGCGAACCCTGCTTCATCGAGTTCGAGCAACAGACGTCGATATTTGATCGACGCTACAGAATGATTTCTCTGCGCGATCGCTGGAATTCGCGAGAACTATAATCGATGGTTGTCTCGAAAATTTTCAGGGAAATTGTCGACGAATACCTGCAAAGTAGAGTCACCCACAGATCTCCGTAATTAGTCGCTAGAATAAAACGGTTGAGGTCTCAAAATGTTCGTTTTGAGTCAGGGAACAACCGCCTCCCAACGAGGGAACAACGGGCGAGTTAGAACGTAGTCCCCGCGTGTGCATGTTATCCGAATGTATTAGAGGGATTGTTTTTTAATCGAGGGAGCCAACCTTCCTTGCATACAAAAAAGAGATTTCGCTGTGTTGCGATAGTCAAATACTTAATTTGAATGGGTCATACTCGATGCGAACTGCGTCCTAATTATATTTCAGGAGAGAGTTGAGAAATCCAAAAATAAGGTTAACTATTTTCTACTGCAATAAAAAAAGCAATGCCATAGCCCTATTGGGAGATGTTATTTATAGGGTTCGGTTAGCATAAGAGGTTTGTGTAAATTTTGTCTGGAGACGATCTTGAAGAATCCCATTCATGAAGTCAATGCATTCTTTCCAGGTGCGGAAGAGCGGATAAACTCAGTCGCAACTATCGAAACTCGCTTAAGAGGTTGTATCGAAAAGACCGACACGTGCGAAGACAATTTCAAATTATCTATATCAGTTTTCTTGAGTTAAAAAGAACATTATGTTTTCTGCTTCAATAAAGTTCCACGGCTCGATCCCAATTATGGGAAACTTCACTTAAGGGGCTGAATCGGACGAAGAGTGAGTGAAAATCAGCTCTTGCAACGAGCTTGATGAACGTTATGAATTCGGCCAAATGTAGCGTTATTGAGTGCGGAGGATGCAGTTGAGCCATATATCAACCTTGGAAAACTGCATTTACGGGGTTAAAGAAGTACGACGTTTTACAAGCGCAGCTTCCAGCACCGGTTAAACGATCTACTCGCTCTGACAGGAAATAAGATGAAATCGCGGAGGAATTTGGGCGAATCATTTTTGGAATGTCTGACAGAAGCTCCGAAGACTATTCGGAACATCGATTTCATCTTTACTACCTTGCAGCCGGTTAGCTAACATTGGATCATACGCGATGCATTATTCCAACGTCCTTCATTTCCGTTAATAAAAAGCCTCAGTAGAAATCCTCGGACTAACCTGGCAAACGCGAGATTTCCCGTTATTCCATCTTTTCTGAATCACCGTATATTTTGAGTCAGCAGAACATTTTAAACACAGCAATGAAAAACACTGTGGCAAGGAACGTCAGGTAAACTGCAGTGTATCCCATCTAGCTTGCTATCCGGTAAAAATGTAAACGCTGATTTCATCCTGCCTGTTTCATTCCTTTGAACCTTTCATTGATACCTGTATCATTGGCTACCATTTTGCCACACCAGGTTAATGTGACCCCGATGTTACTTCATTCGCAAGCAATTCACCTTTTAAGGACGGGGAAATTTCCATTAAAATCGACTTTTTTTTACATGAAAGATATCAATAAAATCGATTAATTTCTCAATTGGAGTGCCAAGCCTATCTGCTGGTCGATATATCGACCAGCCCCGTCCGTAACGAAAATTCCAATTCTAAAAATTTATTTAAAAAAGTTTGAAACCGTATTCCTATGTAATTTGATACGCTGAATACGGAAAAAATAATGAAAAAATCCTGGTGGCATCCGTGCCCTTGAAAATCGCCATTTCAAGGTCAAATTGTTTTCTCTGCTAGTTTGGCCTCAAAATTTATATACTCACATTGTGGATGCACTGAGTACAATAAAATAGGCATATATGTTGTAAATGTCATCCTGAAGAATATTACAATGACGCCAGTTATTATAGAACAAGCTTCGTCAGTAAACATACTCATTTCCCAAAGTATGTCACAAGTAGACTGCAGAAAAATCGTGCATTATTTTCAGAAATACTCCAACTTTCGCTCTTACCGTGACCCAAGATCAACAACGTGGATGTGGCGAAAATGTGATCCCTTTTGGGTGCTTGCTTTTCGTGAGTCCCCTTGCCTAAATATTATGTGCCCCCTAGCTGGTCGATATAACGACCACTCCCGTCCTTAAAAGGTTAACAAACCTTCGGTTATTTTATATTTGAAAAATCAGGAGTACCAAAATAACCAAATAAGTCAGCGGAAGATTGATGGACCCCTTTTAAACGTGACGGGCGAGAAAGAAATATAAAGGGATAGTTCATCCTTTCAATTTTGTTTCGCTCTATGAACTCATAAGTAGTCGATTTGTGATCGTTTTGCGTTAGAATCATTTTTGTTTTTGTTTCGGTGAAATCGCTGTACCGTTTTTCGGTGAAGTTGCAAAACTGCTCCTTGATACGCCTCACCCTGAGACGATGGATTCACCCTTTGAAAACAAATTTCTACCAATAAAAACATAGCCCCTCATATGCATGTTCCGAAAGGAGAAATCTGCTTCTCTGGACAAAAAATAAGTAAATTTACCGTAACTCACATAAGTACTCAATACCAATTTAGTTTAATTTGGAACCTCACTTTTCTAACAGAACCCCTTAAGCGGGAATATACCTTTGTGAGGGCAAAATCAAGGGTCATTTTTGACAATTTATTTAAGTAAAACAAAACAATATTTTTCAATTCGGTTTTCTATACCTTAAGTCTTAAAGTAAGAGAATATATATTTTTTAAATCATTTTGAAACAAAATGGCGGCGCAGTGGTCGATGAAAGAAAACTCCTTTTTTCATAGTCCTCTACAGGCGTATTCGCACAGGTCATAATTTTCAAGGTAGAACAAAAAACGAAAGATAATTCGAAAGTAGATATAAAAAACTAGTCCAGTACGAGTTTTTTATAAAAAATATTGATAAGAAAAAATGGCGTTAATATGAAAAAAAAGAAAAAATACGTAAAAAATCGGTCGAATATCGATGATAACATTTTTAAACTTCAACTTATCGAAAAAATCCTACGTACTGGACTAGAAAATGTTGTCAAGAAGTGACAGTTGAAATGTCATGTCAATCGATCTAAAACTCGAGGCGCTACGCATATGCCCGTGTCTAAAAACATAGTTTCGAGAAAAGCGCGTTTAAAGTTTTAAGTACTGTAAAATCATGGAAATTTCGCGTTTACCTTTGATCAGCGATGCCTGGACCATACAATTGTCCTAATTCAACATTTTTTGATAGTGAAGGGACCTTTTAAGCCAATAAAAAAAATGCAAAAAACATTTTTACAAAGGTATATTCCCCCTTAAACACGTTTTCCTATTGTTAAGTCTACTAGGGCGGTTGCTGCAAGCCGGAATCGACTACTTTTACGAAGAAGGGTTGGTAACTATTTGTCGTAAAACTGTCAAGTCCACCTTCAGCAAATACTCTCGCTCACTTTTCTTACAATCGAACTCTCTTAAATAAGGTTTCAACTTAAGAAAGGTATAAGGCTGAATACTGAGCCACAACTGCTACCTCGTGCCTTAAGACGGAATGACACCTCATCGCGGTCAGTATGGTAGAGCAATTGTAGATACCCAAAAATCTCTGAAACGGCTCTTCAGATCCCGTCGAAACTTTGCCAAACGACGTCAAATAGATAGACGAACAGCTGTCTGCCCCTCAAAGGGGGTAGCCGGTTAAGGGGGGTCTGACGGCCCCCACCGAGTTTGATCGAATCGACCCAAAAACCTGAAAGAGGGCTGAAAAACAAAATTTTAGAGATATTTTTTAACCCCCTAAACCCTTATGAAAACACCATAATCGCAAAAAATGCGTTTTTTTGATGTTTAATTTTTTTTTGAGCTTTCAAATGCATTTTAAAGCGGTTTTAACACAACCAAAATTTTGTTTCAGATGTGTAGACATGCCCTGAATTTTTCCAGATTTTTTCGTAAAGTTAAATCATGTGCAACATAATTTTAATGGCAAAAAAACCGTAAAAAATCGTCATTTTTTGTATTTAATGCTATGGTTTTTATTGACGTATTAATGGTAAAAAATCGTGCACCATAGCATAGAAAGCTACTATCTTCCTCTACAAAATGACGCTAATTGGGCTCAATTCGGTCGTCTCTAGCGTCCGAAAATCAAACTTGAATAAATTCCGTTTTTATAATTTGAGCATTTTCAGTTACGAAAATGACACAAAATCATATTTTTCAATTATTTTTTTTAATAAAAGTACATTTTGGGGTTTCTGAGGTCGCCAATTACAAATTTGATGTCAAAAATTAGTTTTGTCACATGACAGCTGTCAAAACGAAGAAAAAATATTTTAATTTTTGAAATTTTTTAAAAAAGCTATGGGAACGATATTAATAAGGATTTTTTAGGTCGCTGATTATAAATTCATTCTTATACACGAATTTTTAATCGTAACAGCTGTCAATAGTTATATTAACAAACAAAAAATTACGTATTATTCAGAAAAAAAATTTGGAATTCCCCGACTAAACTGTCACCTGGCGGAGAAAATCCCAACTTGTACCTTATTAAGCCACGTACCCGAGTGCCTAAGGCCACCGTACCCACGTGGGCCTTAGGCTCGTATGCCCCTCCGCACGGTACTGCGCATGCCCACTACGCACTGACGCATCGAGAACCCCGCTCCACGCGGTCTCTCTTTCTCTCTGTGTTCAGCCGCCGTCCAGTACACACGTCATGCGACGCGCTCTGCTCCGTTAAACAAATCTATTTGTTTTGTTAACAGCGTTTTTTTAATTTATCGTTTAACCTGCCTATCTCAACACGAAGTGATTGAAGCAGTATTCTAAGGTGAGTTTGAATATCAATTTAAATATCAATCAACATAAAAATTGATTTATAATCATAACCTCAATCTACAATCGTTTGCCTCATAGTCGACTTGAAATCGTACAGAAGGTGGCCGTCAACTTCAAGTTGTTGTTTAGTTCACTCACATGAAAAGAATTAAAAAAAAGCAAAAAAAAAACAAAACTAAGACGAAACGATATTTCAATAAAAAAATGATTTGGAATACAATAATTTATTTCTGTTTTGTTTACCGATGTTTTCAACATTTTTTTTGTTTTGATTTACAATTTTTAATGTACTTTCGATTTTCGTTACTTTTGTTCTATTTGTTTTTTTAATTATGGTTTTTTTTTATTCCGGGTTTCAGTTACTTTTTTCATTTTTTTCAAAAAAAAAAAATAATTTGTTAATCATAATAAAAAAAATAACAATGTTCTTTTTTTTTCTTTAGGAAAAACTGTGCGATGCCACCGAAAAAACGAAAATGTACGGCTGGTGAAAGGTGCATAAGATGCAACAGATTGTTGCGTTATGATACCGGAAAACAGAAGTCCATTTCTTCAGATGATGACGTACACTTATATACTAAACTACTAGGTAAACGAGTAGAGAAAGGTGACGTTTTATGTCATCTGTGTCGTTCCGCAATCGCTAAATCCCGAACGGTTTCACCATCGACGAGCAGTGATTCTGATCCTGAAGAAAATCTTCAGTTGGATTTTAATCCCGAAGAAAATCCTCTGCCAAACGTCAATCCCGAGGAAAATCCTCTGTCAGATGTTGATCGCGAACAAAATTCTGTCGATCCTGTAGAGAGACATTCATCAACACTCTCCAATTTGACAGTATCAGATGACACAGAACAATCTTCGGAACAGTCTTCGCAACAATTGTCACGGTCGGAGTCTGGATCTTCCACAGGACAGTCATCACAATCTTCTAAGGACCCTCCTTACGTTCTTCGTCCAAGAGAACCGGACTATGAAATGATCGAGATGCCTTTCAACAGAGTTACCGCGACTCACAAATGTTGTTGCGTATGTCTTACTCCAATTACGACATCTCCGGTTGTTCCGTTTAAAGCGAGGTTACAGGTATTTATAAGTTCACGAATTTTCATTCCAAAAGGCAATCGCTGTTGTCCTGTACATCTTATCAGTGAACGTATGTACGTTGACGAAATTTCAAACTTGAAAATATTTTCGAATACTTGTACTATCAGTTCTCAAGAGTTGGCATTATTTTTGGATGCACTGTCCAAAAAATGCGACAACAGTATTTTAGACAGAGTAGATGATTACAATTTATCGGCAGAGCGCATAAAATCGCTAACTGGATACACAGTTGCAGAAATCAAGACTCTAAAAAACATGTTGGTCACTTTGCGAAATTCTCAAAATCGCAGTATTAATCAAGCTCTTTTAATATTCCTTTTTAAATTAAGAACTGGAAATTCCAACACAATCACTGCGTCAATTTTCGATATCAAATCTGAACAACTAGTATCTGCTTATTGCAAATCGGTTTTGGATTCATTCGCGAAAGACGTCTTTCCACTTCGTTTCGGAGCTCGGGCATGTTCTCGCGAAGATTTAATTGCTAATCACACGTCGCCTTACGTAAAAAAATTACACGGATTTGAAGATCGCCTGCTCTTGATTGCTGATGGTTCATACCTTCGACACCAAAAAAGTAGTAATAATTGTTACCAAAAAAAATCTTTCTCTGGTCAGAAAAAGTGTCCACTCTGTAAACCCTTCACAGTTTGTGCCACAGATGGATATGTAATAGATGTTTACGGACCGTACGAAGCAATTGTGAATGATGCGAAAATCTTACAACATGTACTAAGTGATCCGAACGGCTTGAGATCAATCCTCAAAAAAGGGGATGTTTTTATACTTGACAGGGGGTTCAGAGACGTCAAAGATTGGTTAGAATCTCAAGGGTTGAAAGGCGTTGAAAGGCGTTGAAAGGCAAAAGAAAGCAACTTCCAACAAATGAAGCAAACGAAAGTCGATTTGTTACGAAATTGAGGTGGGTGGTAGAGGCTGTCCACGGTATAATCGGTAGTAAATTCAAACTCTTGCATAATCAGTTTAACAACAACATGTTGGATTCAGCGATGCTTTATTGCAAAGTAGCGAATTTTTTGGTTAATGAGTTTGGAAAAAGACTGAATTGCGATACCGATTTACAAGATCAAATTGCCGAGCAAATGTTGAAAAGAAAAGACGTTGACAATTCTTTAGCGAAAGTTGTGGAAGAACAAAACTGGAATAGGAAGAAAAGGATCTTCAAACCGTTAACATCAAATGACGTATTAGACTTTCCGGAAATGACAGAGCAAGATTTGAAGATCCGTTTCACTGGCTCGTACCAGTTATCGCAAACTGTTTCATACTTAGCTGAAATGTATACCGAAGAAGGACTTTTGAATATGCAATACTTGTTGGAGGACGATACCATTTTGAAATGTGAAGTTAAATCAAGACATATAAACAAGAAAGTATACAGATGTTACGTTCAGTACGACCCTAACAGTATTGGATATAACGGTATAAAAAACTACGTATGTGATTGTGCAAATGGGCTAAGAACTGTTGGTTGCTGTGCCCACGTTGCAACAATCATTTACTTTTTAAGTCATGCACGGTATTTGTCCAAAATCATCCGCCCAGCTCAAATTCTAACGAATCTATTTCACGTTGATAATGTCGAACCTGTTATTGAAGAACACAGTGACGAAGATTAACAACATAACAATCATGTTGCAATGTATGTATTACTTGTGTCTGTTTAATGTATATATTAGATGAATGTATGTAATATTATTATAAATAGATTTTTTAAAATACAATGACTTTTAATTATTGAAAAAACCGAAATAGCAAATACCATTTTCATTTGATGACATGTGTAATTTTTTTTTTTTGTTAGCTGTTTGACATCAAATTTGTAATCGGCGACCTCAGAAACCCCAAAATGTACTTTTATTAAGTAAAATAATTGAAAAATATGATTTTGTGTCATTTTCGTAACTGAAAATGCTCAAATTATAAAAACGGAATTTATTCAAGTTTGATTTTCGGACGCTAGAGACGACCGAATTGAGCCCAATTAGCGTCATTTTGTAGAGGAAGATAGTAGCTTTCTATGCTATGGTGCACGATTTTTTACCATTAATACGTCAATAAAAACCATAGCATTAAATACAAAAAATGACGATTTTTTACGGTTTTTATGCCATTAAAATTATGTTGCACATGATTTAACTTTACGAAAAAATCTGGAAAAATTCAGGGCATGTCTACACATCTGAAACAAAATTTTGGTTGTGTTAAAACCGCTTTAAAATGCATTTGAAAGCTCGAAAAAAAATTAAACATAAAAAAAACGCATTTTTTGCGATTATGGTGTTTTCATAAGGGTTTAGGGGGTTAAAAAATATCTCTAAAATTTTGTTTTTCAGCCCTCTTTCAGGTTTTTGGGTCGATTCGATCAAACTCGGTGGGGGCCGTCAGACCCCCCTTAACCGGCTACCCCCTTTTCTGAATTTGAGAAAAAAACCGTAGATTGGCTTATGATAACCCGATCTACGTTTTTTTTCTCAAATTCAGAAAATTTGAGGGGCAGACAGCTGTTCGTCTATCTATTTGACGTCGTTTGGCAAAGTTTCGACGGGATCTGAAGAGCCGTTTCAGAGATTTTTGGGTATCTACAATTGCTCTACCATACCGACCGCGATGAGGTGTCATTCCGTCTTAAATATGTAGGTGGAATCGGCTTTGTCAAAATACTCACGGCCGGTTCTAGGGAAATCGCACTTCCATTTTTCTTACAATTTAACCTTTTCAGCAAGGAGAGTATAGGGAAGGAGTCTAATTTTCGTATGGTGAGACGGTATAAGAAATGTCCGTAAACTTGACCAAAGAGCGTGGTGTTAAATATGGCCTGTAGGCGTCGTTCGTCTGCTTAGTGTATACAAAATATAGTAATACAGCCAGTGCACAGCGTGAAACTGACTGTCGTAGCGGCTTATTGTTGACGTTTGTCAAAAAAACAGCTATCGTGCACTAAGATTGTATGTTTGCGATCGTGTTCGTCTATTTAGTTTAATGCAATCCTTGGTATGACAATTTTTACAAAGTTCTTACATTTTTGTTTAATTACGAAAAATGTATTATGATTTTATCAAAAATTTTTATAATGAATTTTTGGATAGTTACAAAAAACCATCAACCATCAATAAACACATTAACGTTAATAGCTTTTAGGAGTTATTACTATTTTTATTTGCGTTATTATGATTCTTATAACAAATGTAATCAATAATCAAACTAATTTACCGATAGAGGCATAACAAATAATTTCAATTGAAAAAAAAAATCATTTCAGTTATAATAAAACTTTACGAGGAGATAATCGAAAACAGTACCTCGCGCGGTCCCATACAGTTTTTTGATATTGTGCGTAAAATTAAACTTAACAACCAAACGCATCTCAGTAGTAGTTAGATTGTAGACTTTGGACCGTTGTTATTAGCACCTTTAAGTCTTGATATTATTTTAACAAATGTGAAATGTAAAATGATGGCTTATGGTAGCAGTGAGTCTCGTGATGCTGCGGATAATGCTCCCTACTGCGTAGCGAATCTCTGTGTTGCTACTGTTGCTGCGGGTGGTACCATAGCTTATGCAATGGATATTTCCGATGTGACTTTTAAGTTTATCGCTACAATTCTCTCGATCAGTTGTCGATGGCTAATGTCTTTCACTTTATGAGCGTTCGTATATGACCTTTGTAACGTCGCGAGTAAAGCGCATAAAGATATTACGTTTTCTCTCTCCTACTTTGTTGAAATCCGGCGAGAACGCTGGCCTGAGCGATTTCCCATGGAAATCGTGAATAATTATTAAACGAATATGGCATTCACATTTTTCGACACGTTCCTGTATATAATAAGCGAGCGTCGGGCGTACTTTCGTACGACCCTCCTTACCCACTCGAATTCAACGAGAACATAGTTTTAGGCACGCTTTCTCAGAAAAGTCGTAAAATAAAAAATATCATACTGCAAGCCAGATAACCTAGAGTTCACCCGCCGGCGAAGGCATAGCGTAGCTCCGATTCTTAAATCCGTGTGGGAACCAAGGATAGACGAAGACCGCCGGAAAAGTCCACTCGACTCGGTCATAAAACCGGGCCGCGACGAAAATGAAATGCACATGGAAGGGCTATGAGGCGCATAGCAGCTGCACTATCGCGGGGCGACTCGGCGCCGGGCCCTAGACTTTAGATAAACAAACACGATCCCATGCGCTTTTTCCACGAAAACTCGCTCGGAATAGCTTCATTCCGATTGGTCTATTTGTAATTAATTTCATGCGCCCAGACTCCGAGATACAAAGAACCGTCTCCCACGTCGACCGCTCCGATTGGTTAAAAGAGAGTCAAAAACGAAAACCCCCTTTTTCTCCTACTCCACCCAAGAAGGGAAATCTGGAGCAGGAAGGTCCAGAGGATTAAAGAAAAATCAGTTCAACTTCATCATCCGAACCAGAAAGATCTCTTCTATCGATTCCAACCTTGTATCGCGATTCGTACCTCTGTTCCGCGTTTAACAATCCAACTCTGTTTTTCGAGCATCCATTTGCATATCTATTTACTTCAAAAAGTATTGTGAATCTTCTCCGCGCTCTTCACACTCACGAAAGTGACCCTCTGACCCATCTGCGGCACCATTGTAAACACAGCGTGTGTGCGGCCCATCGACCGACATTGTACAAGCGAGCGTAACAGGCCGAGAGCGAAGGCCCTTTCACCGAAGTCCGAAGGACCGTCATTCAGCAAACGTAAGCTAACTGCACCATTTTTGTATCATTTTCTTAATCCGCCGAACTGTACTCTTCCCATGTTTCCGACCGGCCAAGTGGACGGCACTCGGTAATAAACGAAAATTTGTAAACGGTAACTACATCTGTCGCAATCACTCACATAACTCTCTTGACCATCTAGGCACTCGAGGCCTAGAACACCCGTTCCACACATTCTCCTTTTACCCTCATCCCGTGCTATTGCGCTTGGCGTAGGCAAGAAAGAGGGAAACGAAAGTTTTATGCTCTCATCCCTTCCGGATGTGACACCTTGTAGTATTGGCATCACTTATAATTCACTGGGTGATCTAGGTTGTGCAATTTGCACAGCGGAGGAGTTGTTTATCTGATGAGTCATTGAAAGTGCGTTTTCCGTTTTCGTGTGAAGCACGACACTTGACGCAGTGGTATGTGAGTTTGCTATTTCCACTTGTATGTCCCAGTCGCTGACATTTTCTACGTATTTTACACACTACAATCTCGGCCACCTAACCACATTTGAATGAAATTTATATTTACGCCGGAAATTGTGATCGCATTTTGTAGGTGTTTTTTTTTAAATTAGGTAGGTAAATGCACTACGTCTTAAATGTAGAAACATCTTAAGGCACTACTAGTTACACGAAATTTATTTATAAAATTAATTAAGGTTAAGGAAATAAAAATTTTCAGCTGATGTGGCAGCTAATAACAACACAGACAGCTGATAACAACGTATGCGCAAAACATACATGTATATATAGCACGCAATGACTAACTTCCCCAGCGCCGCTTATGCGGAACCCAATTTTGTTCCATTTTTACGGACGCGCCAGAATACGGAGATTCGACTCTTTCCCTATAGTCTCTTTGCTTTTCAGGCCGACCCACTTATAGCGCCATTGCTCTTAATCGGTTGTAGCAAAATAAGCGGCTGAGAGAAAAATAATAAATATTGGAAGCGTTCGTTTCCTTCCAATTGAACCCCTCAAATCGAGTCTTCTATTATAGCGATCAAGCAAAGTCGCTTTCTCGCGCCCAAGAGCAGTAAATCAGTCATTAAACAAGCGCTTGAAGCGTTCTCTTACGATGAAACGTAAAAAGTAACTTCACCTTACTTCTTCAACCGCGTAAATGCAGTTTCCCAAAGTTGATATACGGCTCAACTGCATCCTCTGCACTCAATAACGGTACATTTGACCGAATTCATAAGATTCATCAAGCTCGTTGCAAGAGCTGATTTGCACTCACTCTATGTCTGATTCAGCCCCTCAAATGAAGTTTCCCATCATTGGGGAATTTACCAAACCGTCGAACTTTATCGCAGTTGAAAACATAATATTAATTGCACCTGAACAAAACTGATATGGACGATTTGGAATCATCTTTGCACGCGTCGGTCTGTTCGATCCGACCCCTTAAGTGAGGTTCGATGCTTGCGGCTGAGCTGAACCGCTCTTTCGCACCTAGAAAGGATGCATTGACTTCATGAATGGAAATCTTCAAGGTCGTCCCAAGACAAAATTTACACCAACTCCTTACCAACCAAACTCCTTCAATAACGTCTCCCAATAGTGCTATGGCATTGCATTTTTTTATTGCAGTAGAAAATAGTTAACCTTATTCTTGGATTTCTCAACTTTCTCCTGAAATGTAATGTGGACGTAGTATGCATCGAGTGTGACGATTTTTAAGAAATTCCTCTACTACAGTCTGTTAACATGCAGGCGCGGGGACTACGTTTGAACTCGCCCCTTAAATCTGACTTTCGACGGTCCCAGTAGAGCCGAATTGATTTACAGTATTAGAAAATTGAGTCAAAGTTAGGGGAAACCCCTACCTTCCCAAGGGAGGGTAGGGGTTTCAGCGTGAAAAAAGACGGTTTTGCGAATTTTTTTCATCTATATGGATAGAGTAAATTTATTGAAACCTTTTGTACATTGTTAAGTGTCATTTCAAGAACATTTCGTGAAATTTGTACGCGAAAATATCCACAAACAAGCCGGGGCCGCGTTCTTCTCTAAACCACTTTTTCAAAGTCCGTGTTCACTGCCATTTGAAAACTATATGACTGATTTATTTCAAACTTGGTACACACTTTCTACATATGAAATACCTCCCCCCAACGGTTAGTTTGAGATTTTTGTTACATTGAGGGGGTTTTCCACCCCCAAAATGGCGAAATTTTTCGTGAAAAATAGCACTTTTCACTTTACATGACAACCAAAAATTTAGAAATAAAAAACAAAATTATAAAAGACCGTTGGGAGGAGGATTTAATGATACTTTGACTAAATTTTAATGATACTTGATTTCAGATAATTTCTAGCTGAGATACAGTGAACACCGCAAATCGTGTTTTTCCAAAGGCGTTCTTGGAAAAGCTTTGTCACCGGCTTGTTTGTGGATATTTCCGCGTACAAATTTCACGGAATGTTCTTGAAATGACACTTAACAATGTACAAAAGGTTTCAATAAATTTACTCTATCCATATAGATAAAAAAATTCGCAAAAAAGTTTTTCACGCTGAAATCCCTACCCTTCTTCTATTTCGTTAAAATCCTCAAGGAGATTTAATATAAAATTGTCATCTACCTACCTTCGGATTGAACCCCTTAAGCCATGTTTTATAAAGTCAAAATCTATCCGGGGCATTTCCTGCACCGAAAACCAATAGATGTACTGCATTCAGTTCTAATGAAATAGGACCAATCCAGCACGCAGAGCCCAGCTCAATATGACACCTTGAATGAGGTTCCGAAGTCGAGACAAAGTTAATTCGCTATGTTGCGCCGGAAAAGTATAGATTGACTCTATTCCATATTTTTACAAACCCTTTAAACCCGTTTCTAGATAAAACATAAATGCTGTATTTTTGTTAATTTGACCCCTTAAATGCGATTTCCCAAAGTCGGGTTTTGGTTAAAGTTTGATCTGCCATCGCAGAAGACGGTAAATTTACCCTGTCTCGTAAAAATTCTTTAGCCCGATTCAAAATAAAATTCGTGCTTACACTTTTCCTACGTGAACCCCTTAAATAATGTTGTCGACAATCAAGATTTCGCCAAAGAGCTGTTCAACACACAAAAACGGGGCGCTCGCTACGTTTGAACGAAATCCTGGGATCTGTTTTCGAAATATAAATTTGCTCGTGCCCTGTTTTGCAATGTAACCCCTTAAACCCCGCTCTAAAACGCTTCCGCTTGCTGTACAACCCCAAGGTGAGCTTACTTACTGATAATCTGTAAGACCTAATTAATGTTTAATCGACACGCATTCTTCGTTCTCCTATTTGACCCCTTCAATCAAATTTCGAGCAGACCGTTTTCTTTATTTTTGCAAGCCGTACATCCTCCCGGAGCGGCTCGTATCGTTAGGCCGGTCGTCGAGTGTCTCACAAAAATCGCTCGCTTAATTACTAGGTGCGCAACTAACAAGGAACATCTCTCAGGTGACACCCTGCGATATTGTTGAAATTTGGATATGTTACAAAGCACCGAAAAGTAAGCGATACGTATTTTTTGTATCGTCGGAAAAATGGTTTTAAGGGGTGAAACCACCCTGTAATATAGGGGTGGTTCACCCCTTGATTTTTTTCAATGACACTTGCATTTTTTATTGCTTCGGGTTAGAAGACTTTTCGTTTTTGTTTCATTAAAATCGGTGTACTCCTTGTGTGTGAAACTGCTATATTACTTCTGGAGATGCCTTTTTTCGAGGGGTGGTTTCACCCGTTAAAACCGTTTTTCCGCCGATAAAAAAAATACTTATCGCTTATTTTTCGGTGCTTTATAACATATCCAAATTTCAACAAAATCGAAGGGTGTCACTTGAGGGATGTTCCTTGTAAGTTTTCGGGTTTTCTTGACCAATAAAAAATCGAAAATTTCAAGACAAATACAAAAAATGGTTCATTCGAAGTATTGTCCCTCGCTATTTACAGATTTTTGCCATCTCTCTGGCAATATATATATATACAGCGACGATAAAAAGATGCGTCTTTGGACTGAAACCATTCGTCCAACCAATTTAGTACTGCATCGTAATTGGCCAAGTGTAGCCTACTCAAGCCATGTGCCATCGACCGGAACAAGTGATAGTCTGAAGGGGCCAGGTCTGGCAAATACGGCGGGTGCGGTAGCAGATCCCATTTCAGTGTTTTTATGGTGTCCTGGACGATGGAACTACGATGGCACGGAGCGTTGTCATGCTGCAATATCACACGTTAGTGTCTCGTGTCCCATTCTGGCTGTTTTTCGTGCAATGCGAGGTTCAAATTGATTAGTTGTTGTCGGTAGCGATGCCCGTTGACAGTTTCGCCTGGTTTCAGTAGCTCATAGTACACGATTCCTTTCTGGTCTCACCAAACGCGTAGCATTGTCTTTTTTCCGAAGCGATTTGGCCGCCCCGTCGATGTTGACGCATCGCCAAGTGAAAGCCACGATTTTCTGCGTTTGGGATTCTCGAAATATATCCATTTTTCATCGCGAATAACAATTCGATGCAGGAAACTCTGAATGTTCGCAAAAGCAAAATTTCGGAAGTGGCTCTTCGATTTTCCATTTGTCTCTCAGTCGACTCATGCGGCACCTTTTCCTTCCACCTTTCCTTTCTTATGAATTTTTCCCATGGCGTGCAAATGTTTCGAAATACATTGCCGAGTCACAGTTGATGCCTCGGCAAGTTGATCTGTTTGAGTGTCATCTTCATCCAATATCGCTTGCAGATCGGCGTCCGCAAATGTTTGCGGTCTTCCCGAGCGCTCCTTATCACCAGTCTCAAAATCGCCATTTCTGAACCGCTTGAACCAATCTTCAAACGTTGTTTTTAATGGTATATGTTCGCCGTAGGCCTCCTCAAGTAACCGACGTCCTTCAACTACTGTTTTTTTTAGGTTGAAGCAGAAAAGCAATGCTTCCCGCAGATGCTGTTTATTTGGCACAAACTTTGACATTTTCGAGGTTAGAAAAAAGGTCGTTGTGTTGCGATATTTGTTTATATTACGACTGTGTATTTTTAACAGATGTCCAAGCTATAAAGATACCCAATTTCAGACCTGTATGCCGACTACATGTGTCGCTAGCGCCATCCATGTGTGAAACCCGGGAACTTAGTTGCGCACCTAGAAATTGTTTATAATGAAAAAATGATTCTAGAACAAAATAAATGTTCCATTCGTATTGTTTGTACACGAAACTATAAAGAACCACCGAAGATATAGAGCAGACCTAAAGATTTATACCAAAATTGTATACGGAAAAAGTGCATTTACTACGTTTTCTTTTCTTGCGTTTATCTCGAAAGTATACTTTGCAATTTGGCGTACGTCATATCTCAAAATCTAATCGTCCGATTTACTTCAAATTTCGATTGAACATATTTTATAACATATCAAATCCACAGACCGGATGACTTTTTCATATATTCCTCCGTTTTTTAATAATAAATGTTTAAAGTCGTTATTTTTTTTTTCGTAAATCGACATTTTTTTCAAAACAGTGCAATTTATGCACGTTTAAAAATTTCGTAAAAGTATCCAGTGGGTTTGCAGCTTCACCATTGTACTAAAAGTATATTTTTCCGTTTTTTACTTTCGATGAATCTAGTTACCGGAATCATGTACGCGACCGAGCGGAGGATATAGTCCTGAGATAAAATGACAATGGTTACGTTGTTTATATATGTTTTGCAATTAAAAAAAAACGGTGACATGTCAAGACTATGTACTATCTGAGTGCGAACGATCGACCTCATCATCCCAATACCTGAGACGAAAAAAAATATTGAAAGTCGATCTGTTTTTTAACTTCAAAGTTATGCATACCCCTTACGGTAGTGGTAAGAAAAAAGAGCATTTTGTAAAAAAACTTGTGAAGCAAGTTATGCTAATAAAACTCGATTGCATTTTACTAAATTTATCAGTACTAGACGTACTGATAAATTTAGCAAAATTTCAGCAATGGAATACACCCTTAATCCAGTAAAGCAATAATGATAATTATATACTGTACGGAAACTCGGTACGCTAACACTATTTATCACTTACAGAAAAAGGGCAAGGAGCTGTGTTTGTGGTTGTGCGAAATGCCGAACTTGATTACCTACAGAATCAATACAAATGTTACAACTTCTGAAGAAACTTGTCGTCAGATAAGTCAACAATTCCAAATTCCGCCGCATATACGAACGTGTGAAATTCCTGAAATGATTATGATCGAAGCCTGGAATACTTCTTTCGAATTGGATTTGGAAATTCATCCCAATGAAGTTACTGTCGATGCCTCTTGTGGTGTTGCTGTATTGAAAGGAGCACACGTCTTTGCACCTGGTGTAATAAGTATACCACATGGTTAGTTGGCACAGATACCATTATAAGTTTAAAACTAACGTCGTAAAAAACAAATCAATTATCCTTTAAAAATTACTATTCCAAATATACTGCCAATAAGTTGTTGAATCCCAAACGGACCATCTGCAGTTAGATGGGTAAGAAATATTGACTTCTGTTTTTTTTCAAATATTATAAGATATTTTTCAAAAAGTTCACTCATCTCAAAAAGTTTACCACATAACATTTTACTTTTAATAAAAAGTATATGGAAAAAGAACGAGGTGGCCAGTCACTTGGACGTTTTCTGAAAATATATCGTCTATGGAGAACACTACTGCTCTAATTTATATTATCTAAAAAATAATTGAAACATGAATTTTATATATTAAATTGCATAGTCTTTGGTCGATCACTTTTAGATACTTTAATCTGCGTAAAAAGAGCAGATGCTCTGTTTAGATTTTTAATTTAGAACGGCTTTCATGAGGATTTTTTTTCGATTATAGACTAGTTCCGAGCATCCAAAATAAGCCTACAAATTTTGGAATAAATCAATGTACTAGTTTTCAAGGTATTTTGTCATCAAGTTAGAAAAATGCGTTCAAAGTTTAAGAAGCAAATTGTACTTGGATGAAATATTCATTTTTCTACGTACCCAGAGTTATTAATTCCAGTGCCATATAAGTTTTCGGCATAGTTGGAATCTCTAGTACATCGATTTGCTACTCACGACGAAGCATTTCTACTATCGTCATTGCGTATCCATATGGCTTAATTATTAAATTTGCAATATCATCCCGAACCCGCTATTAAATGTGGACGCAGAAAGCGAAACACTTGTTGGCGTTTTTTACCATGTTAGGTGACTTTAACCTTCAGTATTATTTCGATTGAAACCGCCAACGTTGAATTCTTTTTTAGAGCGGCCTTCGTATAACAGGTATATGGCAGTCAAAATATCTCCCGATGAAGCCTCATAGCCGTGCTGATAAGAGTCAAGAAGGATTGTAGCTCCTCTAATGTTTATGAGACGGAACTGAAGTTTCCCGGTAAAATTCCAGATCCTGAAAAACACGAACAAACCCAAAAATCGAAATTTTAGCCCTCCTGAGTGAGAAAAACAATAGTCTGTAGGTCAAAACGACTAGTAAAAGTACGATAACGAGTGAAGCATGAAATAATAACAATCCCCGTCTGTGATAACAAAAACGTCATTTCTCAAATGACAACAGTATGTATAGATTATGATGGAAAATTATTTGCGCAGGTTTGCAGGTGGGGGATAAGGTCAGTGTATTTGCTGATTCGTCTGGAAATTGTAAGAAAGGAGCAAAAACATTCAAGGATGCAGGCAAGATCTTTTTGGGCAATGGTCTTGTGCAAAAAAATAGGAGACACCTATTTGATAAAGGTGCCCGTCCGAGGTAAAATGGCTGTAATTTCTACACATATCGGTATCCGGTATCGGTAATATTATTGTTATTGTTGTTCTTTGAATTTTTCCCGCTGGGCAGGCTTTTCGCCCATGACACGGTTGGCCTAGCGCTTTTCCAACCATGGATATGAAAAAGCTGCCAAATATCTGTATATGGTGCCGGTCTCAGGTTTGCTTTTCAGTGTTGGTGGAATATCGCGATTTGGTCGAGAATATAAACATAACCTAAAGCTCTATGCTCTATACTATACAAGTAATAAAAAAACCCCCCAAAACATTATTGCTAGTCGTATCATATTCAAAATTCTGATTAATCTCAAAATATTTTTTATTTTTATTTAAACAATGGTTTTATTATGTTATTCAATTTAAATGTACATAAAGAGTGAAATAAGTTTTTATAGAATAGCCAGGCAAGCTTACTAGAAATGTTAGAAGCAACATTGTTAAACCTTAGGGATAATATTTTTCGAAATATTTCATTTTTTTAAATGATATTACTGTTATAACAAATAAAGTTATATTGTTATAACAAATATAAATATTTCAATGATATTACTGTTATAACAGAAAATTGGCATTACCGTTATATAAAAGTAACAACGTAAGAACCTCACAAGGACACTGAAAGTGCTGTGCAAAAATAACAACTTGGCGTGGATTAGTTCACGTTAGTTCCAGTGTACGATTTGGCGTATGATTTTTGCAACGATTTGGCGTGCAAGGTTAAGCAAGAAGCTTGTGAAGATATAGAATTTGTTTTACACACACACACACACACACACACACAAACGGGCGCCCGGGCGCGGACACGCACATACAACTGTCTGTGTCCGTGTGTGCGTGCGTGTTTATATCATTACAAATTCTACCGTCACATCAACCGCCAGGGTTATTAGTAATGAAATCTACTGCCTCTTGTGCTACTGTGATTCGGACAGGGTTACATTAATGTATAGTCTTATCAGGGTTTCCGGCGGTTCGTGAATTTCATTTCTCCTACTTTGATACATTGCGGCAGTTTAGGTTTTTTAACCTGCGAGTTGAATAGTTGAGAAGATGAAATCCTTCGCTGAGCTTTTCTTCCGAACCATGCAAGCCAAGTCGTTGCACCGCATTTCCAGTGTACTTACATGGTACTTACGTTGCACTTTTGTATAATGGTGATACCAATTTTTACTTATAAGAGTAATATGATTTTTCAAATAAAAATAAGACATTTAGAACAATATTATTCCTAAGGTTTAACAATTTTGCTTACAACATTTCTAGTAAACTTGCTTGGCTATTTTATAAAAAGTTATTTCATTTTTTTTGTACATTTGAATTGAAAAAATATAATAAAATCAAAGCGACATTGGTGGATAGGCGGTTGGAGTTCGGCTCTGGTGGTACGTCGAGTTAAACAGCATTATGCGCAGCGAATACTCGGAGCGGTGACCGCTTCGCCGTGCACCGGCTGGCGCATCAACCACCGAGCGGAACGCCAATACTTCTGATACCTTGGTCTAGATACTTGAATTAAAGTTTGTACACCAGAGAATCGGTAGAAAATAGGGACGTCTATATCGGTACGGGCTTTCCACAGTTTCCCCGTAATAAACCTTGGTAAATGTGGTATAGTGTAGCTTAAGACGGCTGTGGACGCAACGGAACATGAAGTTGGATAGCGAAGTGCGGGTATGGAGTGATAGGGAAGGGTTTAATTGAGAAGAGCTATACGTAAAAATGCACAAGGGTACATGTTGGAACTCAGGAAAGTAGATGTACTAGGGCGGTTCTAACCCACGGTCCTCCGAGGGGGATGTGGGGAGAGGGGGGGTGTCCAGCCCGGCGACGTCAAGTGCGGGGGTATGCATTGCGCGGGGGGTGGGGGGGGGGGGGGGTCAGCGCGGGTATGCGACGTCACAGAGGAGGAGGTCAGGGCTCTCTGTGGAGGGGGTAGCCATGGGGTTCGAAGAGCGACTGGTGGGAGGGGGAAGCCGCCGTCGATGAGTGTTTTGTGTGTGTGTGCGCGTGCGCTCACGCGCGCGTGTCTGTGTGTGTGTTTGTTTGGAAGGAAGCTGGGAGAGGGTAAAAATAATGCTTTGAATTAAATGACAATAAAACAATGGTTTATTGATAATTAAATTAAACAATGACTTTACATAGTATATACTATACATAAAATCTTTGGTGTGTGTGTTTGCCGGTTTCTTCTTTTTTTTAAAATTATTTTATTTTCAATATCCGCAGCGGTACAGTGATTCTGAAACAAACAAAGCATGCACCTTACTAATCTATCAAACATAATGATATTTAGAATGATACCAAAGTTTTAAGATAATACTCACAATCGGCCCGGTATACGTTCAGGCAGGTGGGACACCTGTCGCGTGTCAAAATTTGATGTGATGGCCGCCGCAGTTGGTGCAAAATATTCCCCGGATTGCGAATCGGAACGACAGTGAAGTGATATGGTATCTTCCATGCATGGAGCATTATAATACGCCACAGATAAAAGCTCACATTGGTGGCTCCCCACCTCAACGTCGGAACTGTGAAAATTGTCGGGAGGGGGAACATTCTCCATAAATGGGGTTCTTCAAACGTGTTGGGACCTGATTTTCATGATTGAAAAAGTGGGAAGAAATTTTGAAAATTTGAGTGGGAGGGTTACGCGGGAGCTTATAATTTCGTGGACTGAGCTCAGACTGCACTATTTCACAGCAACATCAACATCTCTCCAAAAAGAGCTTTGGAAAGGGAAAAGTGTGGAAAATGGATCTCTCAAGCAGAAAAAAGTCAGCCTGATAGTGGAATTGCTCCCAACGATGTAGGTGTCAGAACTCCCCGATCAATCGGATCATCCAATCTCCTACATGACAGCCTTACAAACCAAGCTTGGGAAATGCTACATTGTGGACAACGCGAATGAGTTCACGGTCCTCTTACCAGCGCCACTTATGGAAACCTACAACCAATATGCGAAAACGTTCGAGAGTATGCGGAAACTGGCACGTGATGGTCAACTCTACATGACGTACATGAGCGGAAAATACAACAGCGGCGAGTTCTACCGACTTTAAGCACACCATGGTGGAAAAGACAAGATTCGTTGGGAAATCATCATCGAACGGCTGTTCGCATCATCGAGAGTATGCTGCAACTGGCACGCAATGGTAAACTCTACATGCAGTTGCGGAAAATACAACAGCGTCAACTTCCATCGTCTCTGAGCATGGTAGAACAGACAAAATTCGTTGGGACATCATCGTCGAATAGCCGTCCGCATCACAGTCATCTCGTCTTCGACGTGTTGATTATGTAAAGAAGTATAAAAATTTGTCATCGAATTGTAAATGAGGGAGAAACTGCTTACGCTGTAGAATAAATGAAGAATACAAATGATATATATTTTCATCGAAATGTTTTTTATTCATTAAAAAAACCCCTCGCACACACAACGCTTCGTACACACTCAACCAGCGAATTGTAGTATTAAAAAAAATCTGAAAGGCAATGCTATTAGCCTTCTAAGATAATCAATCGAAGATGTAGACGGCTAAATATTTCTCTTTAAGTTGTAAAATGGTTTTTTCTCACAAGGAACATCCTCACGTGACACCCTTCGATTTTGTTGAAATTTGGATATGTTATAAAGCACCGAAAAGTAAGCGATACGTATTTTTTTCTATCGGCGGAAAAACGGTTTTAAGGGATGAAACGCACCCTAAAAAATAGGGATGTTTGTCGTTTTTCGTCGATAGCGTTTTAACGGTATGAGATATTAAAAAAATTCAAATTGCAACAATGTTTACTTTTTGGGCACTATACATTGGAGATGAGAACGATAACGTTATCGACGAAAAACGAAAAACACCCCTATTTTCGAGGGTTCGTTTCACCCCTTAAAACCGTTTGTCCGCCGACAAAAAAATACGTATCGCTTACTTTTCGGTGCTTTATAACATATCCAAATTTCAACAAAATCGAAGGGATGTCACCTGAGGGATGTTCCTTGTTAGTGCGAGCGCCCGCGTCCTATACCTGAACGACCTATCGCTTCACATATGAAACATGAACGTGATGTACGCTAACACTTAAAAGCCCATAAAAAATGTACAACAACCATAGTATGAAGACAATGATCCAAAAAAATATGGATTTTTAAAAAATTCTACTGAGATCTGGTTTGCATCGCTGAACGATAACACACACACACACACACACACACACACGCACGCACGCACGCACGCACGCACGCACGCACGCACGCACGCACGCACGCACGCACGCACACACACACACATTGCCACGTTTTCCAGTATGTATGAAGTCCAGCCTGTTACGAATCATAGGGCTCTTCGCAGAGCAACATCAAATCTATTCAAGTAACACTTGAGGCTATACAGTTCTTACCCCTAAAAAACTTTAAAAAGTAAAAAAGGACGCCAAGTAATAAAAAGTTCCCTTGAAAATTATTAGGTGTTTTACTATTTATGAAATTCTAATTAAACTCGAAATATTTTTTATTCTATTTCAAATAATGTTTTTATTTAGAATATTACTTTTTCATTTTAAACGTACAAAAGAAGTGAAATATTTTTTTATGAAAAAGCCAAGTACGTTTACTAGACACGTGCACAAGATTATCAAATCCTAAGAACAATATCTTCTTAACATTTTATTTTTAAAACCAGGACCGACACTGGTAGATGGGCGATCGGGGTTCAGCTTTGGCGGTGCTTCGAGTTAAGCAGCATTGTGCGCGGCCAATATTCGGAGCGGTGACCGCTTAGCTGTGCATCGGCTGGCGCATCAACCAGCGAGCGGGAAGCCAATACTTCTGATACCTTAATGTAGATGTTTGAGTTAAAGTCTCTGCACCAAAAATCAGAAGAATATAGGGCCGTCTATACCGGTACGGGTTTTCCACAGTTTTCCGGTACCCTCGGCAAATGCGGTATAGTGTACCTCAAGACGGCTGTGGACGCAACGGAATTTAGTTTAGATTAGCGAAGTGCGGGTAGGGAGTAATAGGAAAGGGTTCAATTTCAAAGGGGTTACACGTAAAAACCCGCAAGGGTATACGTTGGAACATTGGAAATGAAAACATTTGAATACCATTTAACTATCATAATAAAAAACCGAATTATAATTATATATAAGTACAACGTATGTATCACACAAGTACACTGGAAATGCTGCGCAACGACTTGGCGTGCATGGTTAAGAATAAAAGTTCGGGAAGATACACAATTTCCTTACAGAACCGTTTCTACTGCTTGCTTAAATGACTTCTGCAACAATTTATTTACTTAGATTATTTCCAATTGTAACGGCGCATTAGTGACTGTATCAAGTATATTAAGATTATTAGGAATGAGATGTTCGACTGTACTTTGACAGACTATCGAAAATGGAGCGATAGGTGTCGAGGGTACTATCGATATTATTTTTCCACCAACAAGAGGGGCGCATCGTAATCTAAATACATTTGAATACCATTATATCAAAATGTATACGACGCAATACATTTCATAAGATGTATGGTAGTTCTGCAATATTGTAAAAAATGTACCATCTTACTGTATAGAGTCGCGACGTGTCATCAGTCCGTCAGTGGCGTCGAGGTCGGTAGATCAACCAGTGGCGTCAATTTCGAGATTTCTAAATCGATTTTAAATCGATTTATACTTTCCGGAATCAGTAACTTGGTTTGCACTTATATACTGAATTACATTTATTTATGTCTTTTTTAGCCTAATAGTTAAATTATTGAGAAAACGATATGCTTCGCCGAGCTTTTATTCTTAACCATGCACGCCAAGTCGTTGCGCAGCATTTCCAGTGTACTTGTGTGATGCATACGTTGTACTTATATATAATTATAATTCGGTTTTTTATTATCATAGTTAAATGGTATTCAAATGTTTTCATTTCCAATGTTCCAACGTATACCCTTTCGGGTTTTTACGTGTAACCCCTTTCCAATTGAACCCTTTCCCATTGCTCCCTACCCGCACTTCGCTAATCTAAACTAAATTCCGTTGCGTCCACAGCCGCCTTGAGGTACACTATACCGCATTTGCCGAGGGTACCGGAAAAATGTGGAAAACCCGTACCGATATAGACGGCCCTATATTCTTCTGATTTTTGGTACAGAGACTTTAACTCAAACATCTACATTAAGGTATCAGAAGTATTGGCTTCCCGCTTGCTGGTTGATGCGCCAGCCGATGCACAGCTAAGCGGTCACCGCTCCGAATATTGGCCGCGCACAATGCTGCTTAACTCGGAGCACCGCCAGAGCCGAACCCCGATCGCCCATCTACCAGCGTCGGTCCTGGTTCTAAAAATAAAATGTTAAGAAGATATTGTTCTTAGGATTTGATAATCTTGTGCACGTGTCTAGTAAACGTACTTGGCTTTTTCATAAAAAAATATTTCACTTCTTTTGGACGTTTAAAATGAAAAAGTAATATTCTAAATAAAAACATTACTTGAAATAGAATAAAAAATATTTCGAGTTTAATTAGAATTTTATAAATAGTACAACACCTAATAATTTTCAAGGGAACTTTTTATTACTTGGCGTCCTTTTTTACTTTTTAATGTTTTTTAGGGGCATTTCACATCTTTTTGAAACGGAAACAATTTTAAGAAATTGTTTGAAGTATGAATTCACGACGTGAATAACCTTCAATAAATTGATTGCTAGCCCTAAGAAGGGCCGTTTGATTTAATCATTATGGCTATCTCTTCGTCATCTATGGGATATCATTCAGCAGCCTAGATTTTCTACATCGTATGGAGCACTTATGATAATGGCCTCAAGTGCTTATTGCTGCTACTGCGCTGAAGTAATGAATAAGCTGCTTATTTAAGCTGAAAATGTGTTGATAACTCGGCAATAAATAAAATTTCCATACGTTACATTTGCTCTAAGAATAATATATAGACATCTTGAGCGTTACGGGGCCAACTTTGTTGTTTGACGATTAAATCGTCAACGCGATTCCAAGTGTTGCGTTTACCGCACAACATACTTGTACGAGGGTGGGGTGAAAAGTTTCCGGCCTGACCAAGAGATGGTGCCACTAGGTCTAGTTTTGGAGCGGCGTCCTACAGTACCATTCCTACCGAGCTTGTATGTACAGTTTCAGCCCAATCGCTACGTTAGTTGGCGTTTGAGAGCACATTGCGCGAGACGCTTCCGTTGTTTTCGTAAAAATGGAAAAATTGGAAAAACGTGCTGTCATCAAATACTTCTATTTGAAAGGTTTTACACCAAAACAATTAAAAGAAGAGATGGATTCAGCACTAGGAGACTCCTTTCCATCATATTCAACTATTAATCAGTGGGTTTCTGAATTTAAAATTGGTCGTGTGAGCACCTCTGACGAGCTTCGCTCAGGACGGCCCGTTGAAGTCACAACTTCCGAGATGATTGAAAAAATCCATAAAATAGTGTTGGAAGACCGCAGGTTGAAAGTGCATGAGATAGCTGAGACCTGTAGGATGTCAGCTGAACGTGTGCGAAATATTTTGCACAACCATTTGAACATGGAAAAGCTGTGTGCAAGGTGGGTGCCGTGTTTGCTAACGCTCGACCAATCGAGCGTTTGCTAACGCTCGACGCTACCGACAATTTGGCGCTGTATAGACGTAATCCAAACGAATTTTCGCGTCGATTCATAACTGTTGATGAGACATGAGTCCACCACTACACTCCTGAAAGTAAAGAACAGTCAAAACAGTGGGTTGGAAAAGGAGAACCAACCCCAAAGAAGGCAAAAACAATTTTATTGGCAAACAAGGTTATGGCTACTGTTTTTTGGGATGCGAGAGTTATGAGAAATGTATCAGTGTTGATGGAGATTATGTTGAAAAATAAAGCAAAAAAAAATTTTAAATATCGTTTTTCTTGGTCAGGCCGGAAACTTTTCACCCCACCCTCGTATAATGCCCCTCGGTTAAACACCCACCGTGATGAAAAATGGCACTTACAACTTTATACCGGTGTTGATTGATTCGAACGATTGTCATAGGCACTGCTTTGATGTTTGTTTTTTTCTTACCTATTCCAAAGTTTGTTCTTTCAAATATTAATAGTTGAATAATCAATATTTTCTTAGTTGAGACAATGTCTCGCTTCTGAACCAATGAAAACGAAGCGCAATGTGAACAAGCTTCCTCGATTCTCATCGATTTCCCTAAATTATATGTAATAATATCTTGTAGAGTGAGAGCTACTTTACGGGCCGGAGGTACTACCAATAGCAAAATGTTATTAGGATTGCAATTAGTTATGTTTGTCTCACAAGAATTACATGGAATGACTGTACTTATGTCGATTTGTACAGCATATTGAATAGTTTCAATTTTTTCGCAAAGCGAACTTATGAACTTGCTTGCATCTTGTTGTTTCGAACTAATAAACATATCACCCACAAATTTCCTAACTGACAAAATGTCAACAAATGCATGATCGGTCATGTAAGCTTCCACGACTGATTTCACTACATTTGCTTTTTTGGAATGAAGCATCAAAGCGTCGCGAATCAAATAAGAATGTATAAGACACTGCATGCTAGCATTCGCAAAACATGATACATGATCATTATTCGCAAGTCCCTCTACGTGAAAGGGTAATGGACCTTGTTCGTGCTCTTCCGGCATTTTTTGATGTCAGTATTAACTGAAATTTCGCGAAAAAATGTAGCGATTTTGCGAATTGTAGAAATTTCCTGAGCTTGACTCGGCTGTAACTCGTGGACTATTCATATGATTGAAAAATGTGTTTTACAAGAGTTGCAAGAAATTTCATGCTTTATAATTTTTGTAATAGCTATTTTTTACGTAGGTAGGGTTGAAGAGAAGATATTTTCGAAAACGGGTTTCCGTTACCATTTTTCCAATATGGCGACGCGAGCGGCGATCACTTGAGGTCGCAGACTCGAAATATTAATTAGGACACCAAACTGTACAAATCCACCAAATTAGAACTATCCTCGACCTTTTGTAAGTCAGAACCTACCCATTGCCTGGCCTACGGGTGTAAGTCGAACGAAGGAGAGCAAGCGAAGAGCGAACAAATGAGCCTCAACAAATATGTGTGTGCCATGTATGAAACACACATAATCGATGACGCTTATTTGATGTCGATTCACTTGGTCTGTACCCGGCATAATTATTAATGACGGGTACAGAGAGATCCCGAAGAAGGCATTGTAATAGAAAAAAAGCACTGGTCATGTGAACTAATTTGCAATCAAAAGATTTTAGTCCGTCGATAACGTTTATTTGAAATACTCATGTGATGTATAATTTTCATCAACATTTAATTTTAAAGACTATGTTTATAAAATGTAACGTTTTTAAAATTTATATTTTGATCAATATAAAAATTATTCTCAAGGAACTCAATTATTAACAATTATTTTCTAATCACTATTTTATTTTCTAATATGATTATTTTCGGATTGTTCAACAATTATTTTTAACAGCAACTGTCGTGGTGGTTAACATTTAAAAATTCTATATGTAGGTTATTTTTTTCATTTTTGTTGACGCACACCGCCAATACCACATACTATCTCAGAGTCCTTTTTCTAACAAGTACATTAACACTACTGTATTAAAAATCTACCATCATACAGAAAAGCTGCGTACACACCATCTTACATGAACTCTTGACACAGAAATAATAGAGCGCATGATCACGGATATAAATTTTTTGTATGATTACTGGTGCCGTATTAAAAATGTTTGAAAAGCGATGGACCAGTTATTTATCCAATGTCCTGAATGATCAGCATCAGGCCCGCAAATCCTTCCTCAAATTTTTCCGCTGACAACAAATATATTCGACTTTCTCTACTAATAACACTGTCCTTGTGTTCAACATTGGAAAATTCTATTTGTCAATTATTCTTTTCAGTTCCTTAATGATGACGGTCACTACCTCGTGTTATTCCCCAAATCCCTTCTTTGTCAAGTAACATTCACATCGCTAATGTGTCGAAGAACTGTCGAAAGACTTATACTACACAGAAGACACATACTGCACAAACTACACATAAATCCCGTCTTTGACAAGTAACATTCACACTGCTACTGCGTCAAAGAAACTATTAAAAAGCTTATACACCAAACTGTGTATGAATCCCTTTTTTGACGAGTTCCATTCCCACAGGTACAGTGCCGAAAGACTCATACGCCACACTATGCATGAAACCCTCCTTTGACAAGTGGCATTCACACTACTGCTATCAAAGATGTCGAAAGACTCATGCGCCACATTACGCATGGAACCCTCCTTCAACCAGTGACATTCTCACTGGTACTGCATCGAAGAACTGTTACAAAGTTTATATGCCACAGTATGCATAATGCCTTTCTTCGACAAGCGACATTCACACTAATATTAAAAATATCTGTCGAAAGAGTCATGCGCCACACTTATGCATAAAACCCTCCTTCGACAAGTACCATTTACACCACTGCTGTCGAAGACTCACTGGTACTGCATCGATGAACTGTTACAAAGTTTATATGCCACAGTATGCATAATGCCTTTCTTCGACAAGCGACATTCACACTACTATTAAAAATATCTGTCGAAAGAGTCATGCGTCACACTATGCATGAAACCCTTCTTCGACAAGTAGCATTTACACCACTGATGTTGAAGATGTTGAAAGACTCATACGCCATACTGCGCATGGATACAGCACAGCACGCATAATCCCTTTTTTTGACAAGCGACATGCACACTGCTATTGAAGAACTGTCGAAAGACTCATGCGCCACACTACGCATGAAGCCTTCTTTTGACAAGTAATATTTGCACTGAGTATTGCATCGAAGAACTATTGAAAGGCTCATATGCCACATTACGCATAATCCCCTTCTTCAGTAAGTGATGGTTGCATATTTTTGAAGTAATAGATAAATTTTTGAAGTAATAGATAAATAAAAACACGATCTGTCACGATCTAACCCCACGTGGAATTTACCGCCGGCAAAACTCGTATCCACGAGCAGACGACGCGTCAGCTGGGGTGAGAGCCGATAAACGCCGCCCTTCACACGTTACTTTTTTTGGCGTGATGCTATGAAGTGTAATCTCGAACGAATCTCGAACGACAAGTGTGGAAGAATTTTCGTGTAAAAAATCGCTCGAAAATTCGGCCGAATATTATGAGATCTCAAGACTGAGTAGACGAATCGAAAATTACCCAAACAAAATCGATAGGAAAAAATAACATTTCATTGGTAAAATGTCATTAGATTTTTTATTCATCCCCGTGTTTTCGCGTAATTTCGAATTCCAAGTTAAAGCGTCGTCTGCTAAAGCCCATCTTACTGTATAAAGAGTCGCGGCGTGTCGTCAGTCCGTCAATGGCGTCGAGATCGGTGGGTCGACCAGTGGCGTCAAATCGGTTTTTTTATTACTTGGCGTCGAGACGCTGCCACGTCTCTTGACCAAGTTAGCCACATTTTTAAGGCATTTTTTTTCTTCGTTGACGTTCGAAGCCATCCTTCGAGCATAGGGAACATTTTTTTATTACATTCCGCTCAAGTCATGCCTTGGATATCCAAAACACATATACGAAAACGAGGTATTTATTACAAAAACGATAAACTTTAGGAATCTATGGCCGGAGCATTTTTTAGGCTTCGACCGCTGATCCCGCTGCATGCACCATTTGAGCACAGATACACTCGAGGTCTGGAATACTCACAAAATAATTTGTTTTGCTCCCGTTGAACCCCGACCGGCTCGTTCTGTGTATGTATTTATTTTTCATGCTTTCCGCGGTAATAGATGTCAACGCAATATTGAAAAAAAACTTTGGTGGAGGTGATTCTATTACATTTTCCGAGCTAGAAGGGAACGACGAAAATATTTTCTGATGGGAGACCATTGTTATTCATCGACAGCGCTAAAAAATGGCCACACTTTGAATGAAGCAGTGAGTTAACATAATCTCTCTGGGAAGACGTTTCAACTCATCAATATGGAGAACAACAATGAACCATCAGAATAAATCTTGCTCAACCAAGACACACTCTTAAGTTCGATCGAAGACTTTGCTGTGTGGGATTAACGGATCGTCGAGTTCATCGAAGTACTGAAAACGCGAGCCGAATTAAGCGCCAACGATTATCAACTGAACATCAATAGTCATTGATAGTCCATGCAAATATCGCATCTGGAAGGATTGAAGTATTCCATGTATAGGCATTTTATATGCATGGGTTCAGGACACAGCGGTGATGGGTTAATGTGGCGAGAACTCGACTTCAACGCGTAATGGTCTATACTTTAACCCCTGCTCGATAAATTTAAACAACGTGGAAGTGGTTGAGCTTTACGAAAAATACGTAATCTTACAATAGATGTAAATAAGTATAAATCAATACGCGTTAAATGTTATATCTCATTGCCACGGGAGATAATGATCATGAGGGCTACAAATAATGTGCAATCAAGAAACAATACACGTTTTACATGGGTGACAGTTGCAGCTTTATACCCAGCTGAACGAAACAGTGACCACGGATCTTCTTACATGCATTATTCAACGGTATTGAATCTATCGAATATTGCATTTCCAGGGAATATAGGTCAAATTGAAAAAAAAGTGTGCTTCAAAACAATTTATCCATCAATGTGTATACCACCAAAGAAGACATTGCTCCGATACGCGTAGCTCAACATATGAAGAAAAGCTATATCAATTTACTATACATTCAAGATACCGAGGACAACAATGTATAACATTTCACATAGATCAAGAACCTATCAAGCCTCGTGAGCGCAGAACTAAGCAGGGACAGTCATTAAAAAAAATATATATGCCATCGGTGTGTGGAGTTAACATAATTACTAAATCGTTATATGTGCTAGACGAATTAAACAACAATCCATTATTTCGCAGTTTTCTGCATTACTTTAGATCAGAGGATAAACTGCAATCACATGAGGTCGATTGTGGAGCAATAAAGCACTGCACCATCCGACTATCAAATGATACCAATAAGTGGCTTCAAATTATCAACTCCAGTCGGAAAGCATGACACTTCGTTCACTCTAAATGCATGTTTGGAGTGTTTTTGACTAATGATAGAGAGTAGATGAGAGTGTGCAAAGACTGATGAGAAGAACGTAGCAGAAAATCAATATCATGAAGTATTTAGTATTGATTATCACATGTGTTTTTCATATGACGAATCGCTGTCACAGTATCGATCACATCACAGCGCTGATTCTATATCATGGTCCAGCAGAACTGGAAAAACTAGTGCCGTGCATAAAATACATTTTACACGAAAATGAATGCTCGTCATGAATTAATTCTAATACGTTCACGCTATGGCAATAATTGTGCATTCCGTCATCATCAACCAAAAGAGATACAAGTTGAATTACTCAAGATACAATGGCATATGCCCCACATAAGATTAGATGAGATCAATAAATTATCATTCCTTCGAACATTGGAAAGTGGGTGATACTTGAATATGAGTTTTCGCTCTTGGGATCTATACGACTGTCCACCGCTTTAAAGCACAGCAAAACATTCATGGACCGTAAAAGCTGCCTCCCAACTAGAGAAACCAAAATATGTAATTGGTGCGGCGCAGACTGGCAAAAAAGATAATTTATGGCATAGGACATTATATTATTCACCGACTGCAAACTCATAAGTGTTAAACTTTATCTCAATTTAGCATTCTTTTCTTCGAACCCCTCATGAATATCTTTGAAAGTCTCTCAACCGTCTTCGAACTTCTCATGAATGTCTTCAAACGTTTCATGAATGTCGCCGAAGATCTCTTGAGGGTATCCGAAAGTTTCTTGAACGTCTTCAAACCCCTCGTGAATGTCTTGGGAAGTCTCTTTCTTAAGCGTCTTCAAACCTCTCATGAATGTCTTCAAACGTATTACGAATGTCGTCGAAAGTTTCTTGAACGTCTTTAAACCCTTCATGAATGTCTTTGAAAGTCTCTTAAGCGTTTCCGAACTCCTATTGAATGTCTTCAAACGCATTACGAATGTCGTCGAAAGTCTCTAGAACGTATTCGAATGTTTCTTCAACGTCTTCAAACCCTTCGTGAATGTCTTTGAAAGTCTCTAAAATGTCGTCGAACCCCTCATCGATGTCTTCAAACGTATTATGAATATCGTCAAAGATCTCTTGAATGTCTTTGAAAGTCTCTGAACGTCTTTGCACCTCTCATGAATGTCTTCAAACGTTTTATGAACGTTTTCGAAAGTCTCTTGAACGTCTTACGAACATCTTCAAACGTCGTAGAAAGTCTGTTGAAACTCTTTGAACCCCTCATGCATGTCTTCAAACGTCTTATGAATGTTTTCGAACGTCTCTTGAATGTCTTCAAACGTCTTATGAATGTCTTCGGAAGTCTCTTGAACGTCTCACGAACGACTCTCGAAAATCTTTGAACGCCTCGGAAACTTCCAACAAACGACTCTCGAACATCTACCGAACGTATACTGATGAATGTCTTCGGCCATCATTGGGCGATTATATTAATTTATTTTCAATGAAATTTTCGCGAAAATGTAATGGGAGAGCACGCACCCCGCTCTCAGAATTGCTACTTCCTTCACAATAAAGTTCCATCCAACAATGAATCCTTGTAGATCCATAAACATGGGCACAGCCATAACGAATATGGTTTAGCGCGATCTAGTCGATGACAAGGTCCAATCATGACTGACGTTGACCTTGAGAAACTCATTTTTTAACTGTTCATTCATTTAGCCGGGGTGTATTGTGCTGATCTATACAATTTTACGGATAATGTTGGTCAATGGACAATATTCAACAGCGCGATCGTGTAAGATTGAAACAATATGCAGTTGTATTCGATGGTGAATCTTTTTTGCATTCGAACTCTATTCACATATCTACGGTAGCATTTTTTACAGGCTCGTTCTAATACGATCAATTATTAACCGTGAGAGGAGTGATACATTAAAACTTGGCGATGGTTCGCAAAGAACGATCACTATTGCAGTCGTAACGGTATTTACAAAATCGAGAGTACATATTGAACGAAATGGCGAACCTTTTTTTGAAGTCCAAATTCGAGTTATCCTGAGAAAAGAATTCGGAATTGAGATAAAGTTAAACACTTGTGAGTTTGCAGTCGTTGAATAATATAATGTCCTTTGCTATATATTTTTTTTACCAGTCTGCACCGCACCAATTACATATGTTGGTTGCTCTAGCTACGGAAGCACTTTTTACGGTTCATCAAGGTTTCGTTGTGCTTTGAAGCGGTGAACAGTCGTATAGATCCCAAGAGCGAAAACTCATATTCAAGTATCGCCCACTTTCCAATGTTCGGAGTAATGATAATTTGTTGATGTCATCTAATATTATGTGAGGCATACGCCATTGCATCTTGAGTCATTCAACTTCTACCTCCATTGGTTGATGATGACTGAATACACAATTATTGCCATCGCGTGAACGTATTAGAATTAACTCAAGACGAGCATTAATTTTCGTAGAAAATGTATTTTAGCACAGCGCTAGTTGTTCCAATTCTGCCACACACCATTATATGGAATCAGCGCTGTGATGTGATCGATACTACGATAGCGATTCGTCATATGAACAACACATGTAGTAATCAATACTAAAAACTTCATTAGTCTTTGCACACTTTCATCTACTCTCTATCAGTAGTCAAAAACACTTCAAATAGGCATTTACAATGAATGGATGTCGTGCTTTCCGATTGGAGTTGGCGATTTTGAACAACTTATTGGTATCATTTGGTAGTCGGATGGTGCAATTCTTTGTTGCTCCACAATCGACCTCATGTGATTGCAGTTTATCCTCTGATCTAAAGTAATGCAAACACCTGCGAAATAATGGATTGTTGTTTGATTCGTTTCGCACATATAACGATATAGTAATTATGTTTACTTCACACACCGATAGCATATGTTTTCCTTTTAAGGCCTTATATACGCGAAAAATTTCAAAATGTTTTATTTTTATTTTATCTTTGATTCCATTAGCCTGAACGGTTAGGAATATTTTAAGCTTTACAGAATTGAAAAATTCCAAAAATTCCAAAAATAACGTAAGATTGCATTTATCAAGAGACGAGCAGCGTCTTGACGCTAAGGAATTAAAAAAAAATTTGACGCTACTGATCCATGCTACCCATCTCGACGCCACTGACCGACTGACGGACACGCCGCCACTCTTTATACAGTAAGATGGGCTTTAACCGACGACGTTTTAACTTTGATTCGATGTTACGCGAAAACGCGGCGACGAATCGAAAATTTAATGACATTTGACCACTGAAATATGATTTTTTTCTATCGATTTTATTTGGGTCATTTTACGATCCGTCCCCTCAATCTTGAGATCTCATAATATTCGCCCAAATTTCCGATCAATTTTTTGGCCACGAAAATTATTCCACAGTCGTCGATTTGTTGAATCGAATACAGTCCTTCGGATGTATCGTAACATACACTACATACGTCCTTTTATGTATCACTTAATTCTTTTTCCCATAGATATAGATATAGACGCTCGCGCAGCCTCAAGCCGTAGCGCTGTGAGCTTGTGCACACGGTGTATTCCTACGCGCCCAGAATATTCCTACGCGCTTAGAAAATAGCCCGTGCGTAAATGCCCTGTTCGATATTACGCCAAAACGCGGCGACGAATCGAAAATTTAATAACATTTGACCAATGAAATATGATTTTGGTTCATCGATTTTCTTTGGGTCATTTTTCGATCCGTCTACTCAATCATGAAATCTCATAGTATTCGACCGAATTTCCTAACGATTTTTTGACCACGAAAATTATTCCACAGTCGTCGATTTCAAAACATACACATCAAATCGAATACGCCGTGTGTAAAGGCCCTGACACGCAGCGCCCCCTACCCCTTTCTCGTACCGCCGGGCAGTTGCGTGAATGGGAAACCCGGTGTTTTGTCACGTTAGATTGATTTACATCGTTCTTCTACCCTCGAAGGCTCTCGGCTTTTCCGAAGAGCAACATTGACGATAATTAATGAGTGAGTTTGCTTACGGTGAAAGTGATCAGACTCGAAAAGTGTTTTTCTTTTGTTTTTACCGAAGGTGATGCTAAGTGTCGCTGCGACGCGACAACGGCGGCATGCGAAGTTCACGAATTCTTCAACAGCGACGCATTTTTCCCGTACCCGCGATCATATGGATATTATCGTGTATCCTCGAATTTTGATAACACGACCGTATCGCTGGAATTTATATTGACGTAAGAATAAAAAATACGGCCTGTCTCATAACCTCAATTTACGTACTTTGTCATTTGGCTCCGATGCAAGAAACTCAAGTTTATTTGCTCTTCGCAGGAATACCTCGATATTTATCCGTGAAAAAATCGCAGATAGCATATTTTCCGATGATCCATAGCCATTGTCATTACTCCTCAAAATCCTCGATTTTCTGAGCGGTTTACCTGTCCTCGTTTGCTAATCTTCCATTTCCTACGGTGTACCTGTACGGTAGTACACCACTACACGCAAATGTACGTGTTGCTAGTATGGTACCGGTACACTGTACAATAGTAAAATATACCGTTTCTGTATCCTCACCATACTAATACCGGTACCGATACCGTACGCACATACGTAGTATGTACGATACCTGGGCTATCATGTAGGAACCAGAACCAATGTAGCGTTGGATTTACCATCTCGATAGACCATTGGATTTATCCAGGGCAGCAAGTACGTACTGCCGAGGATGAGAAACGGCGTCAATCGTCGCGGCCACAGTATACAGTCCCAGTGTCGCGAGGATATCACCGCTGTCTCCAATCTCTCCGAGAGCATCAGCGAGGCTGACCTCAAGGAACTCGTCGAACCCTTCGGCATCGTTCAGAAACCATATCTCGCCAAGGATCGCACCACCAATCTGTGCAAGGCCTTTCGGTTACGTATGTACGTTTCAACGCGAAGGTCGAGGACGCTAGGGCCTTCTTGCATCTCAATGGTTACGGCTATCATCATCTCATAGTCAGCGTCGACTGGTCCAAACCTCCAGCCCAATAGAATTGAATGGTCAACGGTTGAAACGCGTTAAGATAGAACGAGCGCGCGCTGTTCATTTCTATAGATTTTCTTCAAAATTTTCAGCAGACATTGTATCATTATGCATGTTTCAGTAAAATTTAAAAACAGTCGACTATTTAGATTCGGAGATAATGGGTTTTAAAATTGCAACTTTTAACACTCTACGATCTGCATTGAAATTTAGACAGAGTAATTGTCGGTAAAAAATATTTGTCTCCTATAAGAAGACACATGGCAACAACATAAACAATGTCAAATTCTTAATGTTTATACCGAAAATATTTTTTTTTCCGATAAAAGTGTTACGTCCAGAAGGGACGATTTTATTTTACTTTTGGGTTCGTCAATATAATTTCTTTAAAGTAGAAGGGATAGCCGCACGTTCCATACGGGCCCGGCAAACTCTCTTGTGGAAATGGGAGTGGGGAAACAAATTCTAACAATGGGTATTTAGGGGTAAATGGTTATAAATGATATTTTATTATATTACGTTAATTCTACTTACAACGTTCCGTAGGTAATCACGCCTTTGCGCGGGGACAGTTTCCCCCGCATCGCTCTCTCTTTCTCGGTCTAGCACGCTCTTCCGCGGGGACAATCTCCCCGCGTTTCACTCCCGCAAACCGCACGCTGAACTTATGTGTCCTCTATTTTGTTCGGGGCTTCAATGTACACACCTTTATCACTGGCTCGATAGTTATTTAGTATTTTAGAGAATAAATCTTGGTGATTAAATATGGTTTCCTAAAGTAACGATCAATGTCTCTATGCGGGTCCGCCGGGTCGCTACCCAGGTCTTACTACACCGCCGCGAGTATGTCGTTACTTAACTACGTTACTAGTAAAGACTGACGTCTCTGTGCGGGTCCGCCGGGTCTAAGGCCTGGTCTTATTACACCGCCGCGAGGATTGCTGTTACTAGGAGTTTTCTCCGACTCGAGCAGCGAACCGTGGACAAATCGAAACTAATCATACGTACCGTCACCGGACCGACGTTAGCTCGCTCGCTATTGGCCTGGTGGGGTTTTTGGCAACGTCCACGGAAACTTGTTCGCTCCCGGAGTCCCACGGTCGAACTCTGCGGATCAGGCGATGCTCGATCAGCGGAATTCGATCGGGTACATCCGGTCCTACTGTCGGCGTTTCGCACCGGACACCGCACAGAGACACGAGGCACAGAGTCGTAGGAAAATAATTATATTTATATTAAACAAAAAAAATGTTACGGGACGTGACAACTCCCCCCCCCCCCTTAGGGAGATCGACGTCCTCGTCGAACTATTCTAGCATGGGAATTTTACACTAGGAGTCCTCGCGTAGCAACGCGTTGGCGAGGGCAGCCACTAGCTCTCCGAATTTCTTCCGTTGATCTCTCATTCTTTGACGGGACAGTCCTTCCTCAGCTTGTTACCCTCTTTTGACATTCCTTGCTTCGTTAGGCGACAAGTAATTCTTGACGAGGGACGGGGCGGGGAAGAGGGTTCTCTCGCGCCGGACTCGAGGTACTTATCGGCGGGCTAGGTGTCAAGTTGCCTTCTTGAGAATTTCCTCGGGCCGAATGTTCGTGCGAGTTCCCTTCGGCTGGGCGAGAGCTCTTTTTCCGCGAGCACAACCAATTCCAAATGTATCCCAGAGAGAGAGATAGCCGATTCCGCAAGGTATAGATTAGGAATAACAACACTACTCCCGCTTGACTAGCAAAGCTGGCCAGAGTGAGAAAATGTTGTTTCTCTCTCTCTCTCTCTCTCTCTCTCTCTCTCTCTCTCTCTCTCTCTCTCTCTCTCTCTCTGTTATGCTCGCCTATGGCATGAATTTTTTTTCCACAGCGAGCAGCCATTCCCCGTCCTCGAGCCTCAGATCCGGGTTTCCACCTGCGGACTGTTTGTGCGCCTGAGCGAATAATTCCCCGAAGTCCAATGCGATATCGCTATTGGCCAAAGTGGGAATTACGATGGATACATTGAGCGTTATTCCCGGCTCGTAGAAGAACGTTTCCTTGCCCGCATATGCACGAAGACTTGATAAAGTGGTAGTACGGGTTGCTCCAACACAGTTAGCCTCCATCTGTAGAATCCCCATGCCTTGTAATGTTATGTCAACTACCGGTGTGTTTAGACACATCACCCGCAACTTCGTGGGCTCGACAAGGGAGAAAAGCCAACCGCCGTGTGTGGGCACATATTCCCAGAAATCTTCAGGGTACGGATGTAGGCGTATGTTACACTGGCGCATGGTCTCCTGGGATGGCATGGTAAGCATGTGCAGCTCGCAGACGCCTGCATTTGTGTCCCGAACTGGAATATTTCCTGAGCAAATCAGTCGTCGATCGGCCGCCTTACATTGATTTCTGTATGCTTCGCTAACTAGGAAGAAGGTTTGGCGACTCCTTCCCAAAGCGATGTAAGGTGAAGCGGGCACAATGCTTGCTGAGTCGGTCCCGTTACCGAGTTGTTGAGGAACAGGCCAGGCGATTATCCGGTATAGGTCGTATATCATTGGATCCACAAGCGGTATGTGCACGATGATCATTAGCCGCCCATCACGTGACGTCACGTCTGTCCAAACAAGAGTCCCAAGGTACTCTGGGTGGATATGTTCTGGGGAGTAGGGAAATTCCAGCCTCCCCGCGTGGCGATCTACTTCCTCCGCTACGATTCGCAGTTGCGTTGGTGATATGGCCGCGGGATCGAATTTCCCGCTGATTGCTGAGCTGATCACAGAGATATACTTCTCGCAGGTACGTTTGTAATTGTCGGTTTTGTTTGCGACTTTATTTCCGTAGTTAGCGAGCGAGAAATTGTAATAGGCCACGGCGGATACATTAGCGATCGTGCTGAGGTCATCATGCATGTGCGATACAGTTTGGTATATAGCTTCCACTCGTTTTGATTCCTCCAAATGTTCGTTGTGTAGCGTTTGCAATTTTGAGCTTAAAATATGCATTTGTTGTTCCTGGAGGTGAGTTAGTTCCTGTTGATCCTTACATAGACGATCTATTTAGGAAGAGAGATAATCCGCGTCATCCTCGGTGAGGGTTCCGAATATGGATTTACTGATGCTCCCCACAAATCCGAAGGGCACTGAACGTCTCTTCATTGTTGTTAAGGGCGACGATGTTTTGAGATCCTTGCGGTTTCCGATCCCCCATAGATCACTAGTTAGCTCGTGGCCGTGCCGTAACCTCGATATTACATAAGGTCTACGGCAGCTCCTCACAACCCGCCTCCGAGTTATATTTGAGGCATGCTGCTTGAATTTTTGGCAGGTTTCCGCCGTCCTTCGGGAAGGACGCGATGAATTCGGCAAGGTCGATCAATAATGTCAGTCTCCAATCAGCGCGTTGTAATTGCACCGGCGTTTGTAGCTCGTAGTATATTCCAGCGTTATCTTCGAGTTTGTTGACGACGTAGGGGTTCCTGGGTGTTGAATTGGTCATTCCACGGCCCGCGAAGACAAGGACGCAGATAATCGCGATCATCATTTTGCTGTCAATACACATACAGTTGAAACTAATTAGAGGTATGCTAATTTTATTTTATCAACATGTTTAGCGAACCGTTCACCTCTTTCAGTCTCGAGGACGACATTATTCCTATCAGTAATCGATCTTATTTTATAGGGACCGTGATATTGAGTGTCGAATTTTCCCTCAAAGGGCCGGCATTTACGGTCGTAGTATAGTTTTCCTCGGCCATCTGTCGAATTTAATTCTGTCGCTTTATGAGCTCAACAAGGAACGAACTACTTGTAGGTAGACGATCTTGGGTCGGAAATTCGCTAGGCTGTCGGGCTATTTTTCCATACACAACCTCATGAGGCGTAAAATTTGTCACCTCGTGAAGGCTTGTATTGTAGGAAAACTCGGCAAGGGGCAGTAAACGGTCCCAATCGTCGTATCGGTCCGCGTAGTGCTTGATATATTCTGTTAGAACGATATGACTCCGTTCCAACGCACCGTTAGTTTGGGGACGGTAACCAGATGTCGTCGTATGATCTACTTTGTAGATTTTGGAGATTTCCCTCAATAACCCGTTCGTGAATGAGGTTCCACGGTCAGTTAGAATTGCCCGTGGAGCTCCGAACTGGCTGTACAGTCGACGCACTATTGCCTCTGCAACGGTGGTGGCTTTCAGATCGGGAATTGGTTCAGCAAGACAATATTTTGATAGATTATCTTGCATCGTTAGTATATGCGTATTCCCGTGAGGAGTAATAGGCAACGGACCAACGGTATCAAGGGATACTTTATCAAAAGTGTCTGCTGTTGTATCAATCAAGAGCATGGGTTCGCGGGTCTTTGCACGAACGAGTTTCTGCTCTTCGCAACCCTTACAGCGACGGATGTAATTTTGGATGTCGTTTTTGAGGGTAGGCCAATAAAAACGCTCTCGAATTCGCCTATAGGTCTTAGTAACGCCTTTATGGCCACCTATAAGGCTCGATTGCATCTCTTTAATTATGGCCTCCCTCGACTCCGGGGAAGGGACCTGAGTCCTGTCATCAGCATCGCTGTCTCGCTCGCTCCTACGCGAAAAACGGGGCCCTATAAGGCTAGTTCTTCGTAGGAGCTCCTCTTCAGTAAGCCGTTGGAATCGTTCAGACAATTTCTCCAATCGTTCGCTCAGTACGTGATCATCGCTATCTATGATAGGATTTAAATCGTCGAGGACTTCCCGGACAGTCGGCGATACCTCAACCATATCGGCTGATTGTTCTCGCCCTTCGCAAAATTCCCGTTCGAGTTGTTTCAGTGACTCGTCGAATTTTCTGAAGGTAGGTTGCAGCCCCTCGTGGACAGATTCGTTTCCGTCGGGAATAAAATCTTCCACGGGAGTACTGTCCTCCGTGTCGCTGGGAGGAGGTTCGACCGAAACGATAATTTCGTTAGGGCTAGCAGGGCCGGGGGGCCCCAACGTCTATAGCCACGGGTGGTGGACACAGCGTCTTATCGGCTAGCTGTGGCGGACGTTTGAGAATTCGTCGTTTCAGGGGAAGGAGAGGGGTAGGGAGCATGCTGCGATTTAGCCGCCGTATGGGTCGGGCTTCCTCTCCCGAGCTTGTCCCCGAAGATTCTGCATAATTGGGTCGCCTGCGTGCTGCATTTGGATCAGCTGTTTGTCCACGCGTACGGCGAGCGATAGGGCTCCGAGCGTTAGGATCGGGGTGCCTTGGATTCATCGGCCCCACGCAACGTTCACTCGAGGCGGAGTGCAGCCGGGGTCTCCCGCTTTCTATAGGGAGTACCATTGCCGGCCGGTCGGAATCCTCCGATTCGCTCGATTCTGATGATAGTGGATTTTCGGGGTTGCGGGAAAGAGCGTCCGCATTGATATTTAACTTTCCAGGTTTGTAGACAAACTCATAGTTATAATTTTGGAGGCTCAGTCTCCAACGTACCAACCTCTTTCCTGGATCACTCATAGAGCCAATCCATTTAAGAGGCTCGTGATCGGAGACGAGTTTAAATTTTCGGCCATATAAATACGGCTGGAAATGCTCCACAGCTTTTATGACAGCGAGACATTCCTTCTCCGTTGTACCATAATTTATCTCGGCGGGGAGAAGTATGCGGGAGAAGTAGGCTATTGGAAAGTCAAAGCCATCGTGCTCTTCACTTAACACGGCCCCAACCGCGTAATCTGACGCATCTGTGGTAAGCATAAATGGTCGGTTAAAATCGGGAAATTTGAGAATGGGCTCCGTACAAAGGGCCTTACGCAAATCACGTAAACTTCGTCGCTGCGCGCTTCCCCACTCGAACGGCTTACCCTTCTTCAAGAGATCCGATAACGGCTTGGCACGACTGGAAAAATTCATGATGAATCTCCGATAGTATCCAGCCAGTCCGAGGAACTGCCGGATATTTTTCGCCGTTTTCGGGGTCGGGAAGTTTTTGGAGATCAGGCCGTAAACCATCTCGCCCAATTATATGGCCAAGATAGCATACCTCCCTTTTCAGGAACTCACACTTGTCGGGCTCAAGCACGAGACCTGTGTCTCGCAACCGAGCCATTAATCGACGAACTTTTGCGCCATGTTCCTCCAACGATCGAGCGAATACAATAATATCGTCAAGGTAAACGAACAATTCGGCACCTTGGAGACCTCGAAGTACACTATCCATCAATCGCTGAAAAGTCGCGGGTGCGTTCTTCAAACCCTCGGGCATACGAACGTACTCATAATGGCCGTTCGGTGCCGAGAAGGCGGTCTTGGTGCTATCACGCGGATCCATTGGAATTTGCTGAAAACCACTCGCCAGATCGAAGGTCGAGAAGTATTGAGCCTCGCCCAACTGCTCCAATATATCAAATATATTTGGTAGTGGGTAGGCGTCGGAGATAGTTTTCTCGTTCAGTTTCCTGAAGTCTATCACCATCCGCATCCTCGGCCGACCTTGAGAGTCGGGTTTTTTGGGCACAATCCATACCGGAGAATTATACGGGGATTGCGATGGTATGATTACTCCATTCTCGAGTTTTTTGCCGATTTGTGGCAAATTTAAATCGCATAGGGTCTTCTTCCACGATTCGACGGACGTGAGAACGTTCGACGTCATTCAGCCCGTCCAAGCGCAAAGCTTCCAGCACTGCCGCAATGCGATCCGGCGGCGGCAATGTTTCGTCGTCTGACGAACCACTGTCCTCGCTTGGACCAGCCTGACGATATTCGAAGGGCAGTATTTCCTGCGGCGTGACCTCGATGTCTACGTCATGAGTTAACGTATTTATTGCGAGAACATGACATATCCCGTTCTTTTGGGATACCAGATCGTTGTCGATGTATAAGCCTGGTTCAGTCTCGATTCGTGGCAAATAACCCTCACGAAGGTCCGGATTCGTGACTGCGACTGCCAAGGGTTTCCGTGTCCGAGCTTTGATGGTAAAAATTTTCTTACTCGGCGCGGAGATCGTTTGCGGCGAGCCGCTTGTTAAAAACGGTCGGGGATGAATAGGATCGCTCGTCATCACGAGAGCATTATGACGAAACGATAGCTCGGCCTTTTCGCGGCGCATAAAGGGTCTGCCGAGCAGTCCGTTGCTTTCTGTCACGAATTCCTCGACTACGTGAAAGGTATGGGGTTGATCATTTATCGTTAATTTTACCGTCCCCAACGACCACGCCTTTCCGTTCGTAGGACCGACATATTCACGCGATTTCGCGGGGTCATACGTGACGTTATCACGGAGGGCACGAAGTTTGATGAAATTTAAACTCGACCCGGAATCACAATAACATTTCTGGACTCCATTGACAAGCTCCGGTGCAGATAGTGTAACAACCGGAGACTCTATCTCGTCCTCGGTTTCTGACGAGGAATCTTTTGTCCCGATTTTGGAGTCGGATAGGGGATATTCCCGTATTAACTTCTGTCTTAAAATTTTACGGTGCGTTTGTCGTGGGGGGTAAAGGAGGGCTGGCTCGCCGTGTCCGGACGACGAGCCCCTTGCGAGTTTAAAGGCTCGGGACTCTGGGGTCGCGGGCCACGCTGATCCGCGATGGGCGATGATGTTGAGCGTTCGCCGCGGGTATATCTTTGGGTGGTGGCGGTCCAAGGACAGCAATTGCACCCACCGGTATAGGCACAGCAGTACCGATGGTTACAGCCACCGCCTTTGCGATATTGAGTAGGGGTTCGCTGGTTCCAAGGGCAGCACCCACAACCTGAACCGCGCAAGCAACAATAGCGTCGCGAGCATCCACCTCGGTCATCGGGTGACCTTGGTCGATTTGATCTAGCCGGCGATTCGTCTCGGTATTCAGTATTCCCGAGGGTCGCAAATGTTCCGACCTTCCAGGACTACTGAATCGGGGCGCTGGCTCTTTTTGCCGCTTCCGTCCCGACTCAGGGCGGGACGCGGGGGAAGACGAACGCGAATCTCTTGGTTTTGTCTCCGTTCTGGCGATTAACGCGAGGGCGTCGCCGACGGGGGTTCGCGGTCGTTCCCCACACTTTGGCTCTACCGTCCCGGCTAGCGAGTCCGAGGATAGATCCTCTACCATTTCAAGCGCTCCTTGGAGAGATTTTGGTTTCGCGATGTAGAGTAGTTCATTTAGTCGCGAGGGTAACGCTTGACGAAAAGATTCCAGGGCCAGCGTCGCGATTGGGTCAACGTTCATCGCAGAGGCCTCACACCCCAATTCTTCCTTCCAGGCGGTTCGAGTAACGCTCATTAGCCGGAGAATTCGGAGGTATAAACACGGGGGTGTCTCACCTTGCTTTAAATGTAACCCGTAGAGTCTACCGAAACATGAGTTGAAATTCCGACGGTGAGTTAATCCGTCCTGCAACGCGGTCGTTAGTTCTCTGACTGATCGAATATTTTGACCCTGGACACAGGTACGCGCCTCACCACGTAATCTACTTAGTACCCTGGACACAAATTCGGGCATTTGATACGGGGGTACGAATGCAGCTGCATTCTGGATGTTTTGTAAGTAGTCACCGAGGGGAATTGATGTGCCGTCGAATTCTGGAATTGACACCAACCTGTTTGTCAGGTTGATGCCGCTAAGTATGACCGACAGGTCGGCGGGTGTTACGGTTTCGTTAAGCGAGCCGTCAGGTCCCGCACGACCAGATCCCGCGCCGGCCCCGGGACTGCCATCGCGAGGATCGTCAACCATTTTGATTAAATATGTTTTATTCGTAAACGGAAAGAACGGAAAATTCAACAGATCACGGATTTATCGACGAAATACGAATTAAAAATTTTGACAACTTAATACGAATAATTTTCCACCTTTCCGTTATATTCCAATTTCCACAATTGAGTTTGCACAGTGCAGGCGGGGATCCCACCACTGCCACCGATTTGTTACGTCCAGAAGGGACGATTTTATTTTACCTTTGGGTTCGTCAATATAATTTCTTTAAAGTAGAAGGGATAGCCGCACGTCCCATACGGGCCCGGCAAACTCTCCTGTGGAAATGGGAGTGGGGAAACAAATTCTAACAATGGGTATTTAGGGGTAAATGGTTATAAATGATATTTTATTATATTACGTTAATTCTACTTACAACGTTCCGTGGGTAATCACGCCTTTGCGCGGGGACAGTTTCCCCCGCGTCGCTCTCTCACTCTCGGTCTAGCACACTCTTCCGCGGGGACAATCTCCCCGCGTTTCACTCCCGCAAACCGCACGCTGAACTTATGTGTCCTCTATTTTGTTCGGGGCTTCAATGTAGGCCCCGCACCTTTATCACTGGCTCGATAGTTATTTAGTATTTTCGAGAATAAATCTTGGTGATTAAATATGGTTTCCTAAAGTAACGATCAATGTCTCTATGCGGGTCCGCCGGGTCGCTACCCAGGTCTTACTACACCGCCGCGAGTATGTCGTTACTTAACTACGTTACTAGTAAAGACTGACGTCTCTGTGCGGGTCCGCCGGGTCTAAGGCTTTGTCTTATTACACCGCCGCGAGGACTGCTGTTACTAGGAGTTTTCTCCGACTCCAGGAGCGAACCGTGGACCAATCGGAACTAATCATACGTACCGCCACCGGACCGACGTTAGCTCGGTCGCTATTGGCCTGGTGGAGTTTTTGGCAACGTCCACGGAAACTTGTTCGCTCCCGGAGTCCCACGGTCGAACCCTGCGGATCAGGCGATGCTCGATCAGCCGAATTCGATCGGGTACATCCGGTCCTACTGTCGGCGTTTCGCACCGGACACCGCACAGAGACACGAGGCACAGAGTCGTAGGAAAATAATTATATTTATATTAAACAAAAAAAAATGTTACGGGACGTGACAAAAGGTTTCAACTTTAGGAACACGATAATTTTTTTTCTCGAAATATCGAACCATACTGTTCCGCGGTGTTGCATAATGTCTTCTTATTATACGGGACAAATATTTTTTACCGAGAGTTATTCTGTCGTTACTGAACGTTTTTAGCAAAACTGAATACTCAAACATGTATAATAATATGAACGATGTCTGGTTAAAGTGTGAACAAAATCAATAGAAATCAAGAGCGCGCGCTCGTTTTACCTTGAGGGCCTACACCACTGTGAACGTCCAAAATTGAGTGATATTCCGCGATTTTTTTTTGGTAGAAGGACAAATAAGAGCATACTAATATTCAAGGATGTTATTAGTCACATCTTCAAGTGGACAAAAAGAAATTTATATTAAAAAAATTATACCAAATGGTGACGCGGAGCCATTCTGGCGAGGCATGTTGAACTTGAGATGCTCTGCGTCATGCAGTATGGCTGACGCAAATTTTATTTTATAATAAAATCAAAAAATTCTAGTAATTTACACGAGTATAGCTAGAGAAATACGTAGAGGATTGTGAAAATATTAATTTTTGTGTAATTGGCAAGCGTTAAACCAAAAACTTAATTTTCGACAGAAAAAAAGGACAATCATTTGTTAAAAACTAATGTTATAATTAACTCATGGAAAATCCCCTACGTATTTCTTTTCGGAATGTTATTTTAAGCATGTACTCATAATTTGGAGTGAAAAGAATGAAAATCGTTGGAGTTATGCTGCGTGCCGTTTACAAAATTGTGTTTCGAGAAAAACGGTCGATCTCTCGCACACGGGCCGGCCACTGCGACCGCAGACCCACACGGGCCTGCGGACCTTGCTTTAAAGGTACAAAACTTTTTCCCCCTTATTCTAGATGGTTCAAAGCATCTCTAAAGTCAAGTAAAGAAAAAAAATGTTAAATCCTACAGTGGTGTGACCCCTTTGAAGTATACGGTGGCGATCGTTCGTCGCGTCTCTTTGAACGAGCCCCCACTCCTCGTTTTTCTACGCAAGGTTCGTCCGCTCACTGCTGCGAGCTTGAATCTCCTATTCGTCAATAAAATTCAAAAAGAGGACAAGACAATGATTGCCAAAGGATCGAGTGGTTTTTATTCGAACCAAATAATCTTATTTTTTCTTATCTACCTGCAGTCATTCGGATGAACTTCCGAAATTGAAACGCGTTATGTATTGCTAACTCATGTCGAAGATTATTTGAAAAAGTAAAAAAAAAACAACGCCAAGCAATTGTTTCGTCCGAAGCCGTTTAGAAAAGATATATAATTTTCTAGAGTTATAAGCGTCAAGCGGTAAACGCTTTACTCTGATTACTACCCTAATGAGTCACGAGTGCTCTTCGGGGTAATAATTATGTGGGAGCGTTTGCTGTGAGACGTCGGGAGAACTTGTTTCTTTTATGGATTTAGGAAATTGGTAAAAGAAGGGACCTCATTGTCTTGAGTCATACAATAATTTAATAAACACTCGATAAAAGAACAAATTGGTACATTCCCAGTAAGTTTTTGAATGTGATAAATACCTTTGAGAATCAGGAGCGGTATCGTCGCTTTATAATAACGTTTTCTTGCTCTCGTTGAATATTTATTTAAACACACACGCGTACACTCACAATCTTCTAGAGATCTGGTCGCGAATGAACAATAACTTGTACTTTGGAATATTTGGTCGTTTGACCTTTTTATTATAAAACAATATAAATTGAATTTAATAATTACGCCGAATCACACTTTTTTCAGAAGACCCGGATTTCGGACAGCGTAACGACGCGTGAAAATCTTGATTGAGACTGAATCTATTATCATATACGTCCGATACTACTGTCGGATCACTCTCTTCTACGGAAGACCTGTACTACGAACAGTGTATCGGCGTTAAAAACTTCGGCTATACTGCGCGCTTGTCGTCGAGACAAGGAGATTCTATAAGGGCGGGATGACTTTTCCAGGAGGGCTACTCTCTTAATTTGGGCACAGATAAGAACTATTTTTCGTCTTATGTCGAACTGTCTAATGAGTTCGACCTTCTCTGAGAAGCAATAAAGGTTGGATATTTTGGATCTCTACCATGTCGCCTTGCCGATCCCTATTATAGGGCTTGAGGCCCCGGCTGGAAAACTGTTATTGCTGCTCTCATGCAGAGCGGGAAAAAATAGCAGAGCGGCTCGCTACACGAACATACGTGCATTAAATATCGTTCCCAGTTGATAAACAAGGAAAGAGTATATCTTCGCTATGGTCTGTGATGCACGCGTCTATGGAGTGCGAGAAGCAATACAATTGTGATGGGTATCTCGAATGCTTACATTTTTGGTTGCGGTGAAAAATAAAAATAGCTGGCTCTATTTATTCTTGCACGTGTACAATTATGTGTGTGCTGGTCAAAAAGAAATCAGAGAATAACGTCGTACGTGACACAATAAAAAATTCTTCCGAAAATATCGCTTGTTTTCCCATGTTAAAAAGTCTGATTTATCTTCGAATATTTTTTATTTTTATTTAAACAACGGTTTTATTACATATTTTCCATTTAAATGTACAAAAAAGTGAAGTAACTTGTTATAAAATAGCCAAGCAAGTTTGCTAAAAAATTTGTAATCGAAATTATTAAACCTTAGGAATGATATTTTGCGTAGTATTATATTATTACAAAAATTTCAATGACACAAAAAATAAAATACCGAAAGAAAATTGAGTAAAAAATGTTAGGTTTAGAATTTTTATTATAATAATTAAAAAAAAAATAATATTGTTGGTTCACACTAAAGATACATTCATTATGCAATTATGAATATGTTAATTTTTTGCATACACCCACATTGATGCCGAGAACTTTCACCATCAACGCGCGCGCAAAAAAATACATTGCTTTATTATATTATATCTCGGCCATTTGTTAATATTTCTGTTTTTTTTTTACATAAACTTGTGCATAAATGATGCACAAATGTGCATAAATAATCTGTACAAAAATGTTGTTAATATATGCGTCATTATTTTTAACGCGTCTAGAAAAGTACCTTCGAATATCGGCGAAATCGCGTATATAAGGCCTTAATGGCTGTCTCTGTTTAGTTCTGCGCTCACGAGGATCGACAGGTTCTTGATCTATGTGAAATGTCATACATTGTTATCCTCGGTTTCTTGTTTGTATAGCAAATTGATATGCTTTTTCTTCTTACGTTGAGCCACGCGTATTGGAGCAATGTCTTTTTTGGTGGTATACACATTGATGTATAGATTGTTTTGAAGTTTTTTTTTCTCTTTATTTACAACTATAATCTGTTATTAGTAGTAACAATAAATAGTTTTGGGTGATTTGCAGTATGGCAATCAGAGGTGAAGCAAATGGAAATCCATTGATTCTCCATTAGATGCGGGTTGCGTTAAATGCGGAGTTTTATTCTACAGTTGGTTAAATCTTTGAAGTAGATGTCCCGGTTTAAATACCCGTAGCCTCGTTCTTCGGGAGTTGTTTCCGACTAGATCTGCGGCGAGTTGATTCGGGTGATTTTCCAACCGATGCTGGCATTTCCTGCTCTATTTTTTTATTTCATCCTGGACAGTGTTAATTCTGAGGTCTTTGTGTATTGAGGCGTTCCTGACATACCACGGCGCGGTCGCTATCAGTCTCAGCGTTTTCGATTGGAATCTTTGAATGATCTCAAGGTTTGAGCTGCTGGCTGTTCCCCAGAGTTGGATCCCATATGTCCATATTGGCTTTAGTATGGCCTTGTATATGATGAGTTTGTTGTACAGCGAGGGTTGGGAGTTTCGTCCAATGGGCCAGTCCATTTTCCTTAGTTTGAGGTTCACCTCCTTCCTTTTGGTTTTTATATGCTTGGCCCAAGTGAGACGTCTGTCGAGATGCATGCCGAAATATTTAACTTCATTCACGACTGGGAGAATTTTGTTCTCCAGTTTGACGCTAGGGCAGTTCGTCTTTTAGCGTGAATGTAATGTGGACGGATTTTGAGTCGCTTGCCTTGATTTTCCATTTTTCCATCCATCCGTGTATTTTGTTTAATCCTCGTTGGAGTATCATGGATGCAGTCTCCGGGTTTCTGTGCGTTGCCATAAGGGCGGTGTTGTCGGCGAATGTCGCCGCGGTGATATTTCTGTCAATTGGCAGATCAGCAGTGTAGATTGTATATAAAACGGGGCCTAATACGCTCCCTTGTGGTACGCCCGAATTTATTGGATACCTGAAAAATCCAGTGAATATCGAACTCGAAAATTTCTGTCGGATAGGTATGATTTCAATAGTAGATAGAATTGAGGTAGGTGTTGTTTGATTTTAAAGAGAAGTCCGGTGTGCCATACTTTATCGAATGCTTGCTGGATGTCAAGAAACACTGCTGAGCAGTATTTCTTTTCCAGGAAGTCCTAGAGTGTTAGCTATGGTGTCGTATACTCTGTTAATTTGTTCAATTGTTGCATGGTTGTTCCTGAATCCAAATTGGTGGTCAGGAATGAGCTTTTGTGAATTTATTTCTGCATTCATTCTTTTAAGCAGTAATTTCTCGAAGATCTTGGAGAGAATAGGCAGTAGGCTTATGGGTCTGTACAATGTTTTTTCATTCGGTGGTTTCTCTGGCTTCGGGATCATGGTGATTTGGGCAAACTCCAGGTTCGGAAAATGTGTCGTGCGAATAATTCCGTTGAATAAGTTCGTAATAAAGACAAGTCCTTTATGTGGCAATTCTTTTAATAATTGCCCGGTGATTAGGTCGTAGCCGGGGGCTTTTCTTGGACTGGTTTCCTTCAAGATAGCTCGCAAGGATTCTTGGTGGGCAATGGGCTTAACGGGAAAGAATAGTGGGAGGGATGAAACCAGGAAGTCACTCATTTCGTCGTCATCCTCGCCTCTTTGGTTAGTCAGCGGGGTAAAGACCTCTGTTAAATGCTTATCAAAGGCCTCGGCTTTCTCCAGGTCACCTTTGGCCCAGCTTCCAGCGTCTGTTTTAATGGGAGAGTTTTGATGTTGTGGTCGTTTCATATTTTTGGTAACTTTCCATAGAGAGTAGTCTGTGTCTTTTGTGTTGGAGATATTCAAAAGTTTAGCTTGGAATGTGTCGTTGTTGTAGTCTTTAATGAGTTGAGTCAGCTCGCGCGTGGTTCTGTTCAGGATAGTTTCATCTGTTGGGTTTCTGCTTAATTGCCATCTTCTTCTCCACCTTCTTTTTTCTGTGATCTTATTCCTGATGAGCGTTGGGTATTTGATAGTATTGTTTTTTGGGTTTACTGCTGGTGTTGCTGTCCAGGCAGCTTCTCGGATTAATCGTGTGAGGACGACGCAATCGTTCCGTTGCGTCGTCGATTTCTGTTCTATTTTGCATTGGGTGTTTTTAATTTATTTTTTCGGAGATTCTTTGTGTGAAAAGATGCCAGTCTGTTCTTTTGTTACAGAGAGAGGGTTGGTTTTGTTTATTAATTAGCCCAGTACTCAGCGTCAGCATCACTGGAGAGTGATCAGAGGGTAGGTCAATTATCGATTCTGCGTGAGTATAGTTGTCTGCTATTCCCTTTGTTACAAAGAAGTCTAGGAGATCTGGGATTTTATTGGTATCCGTAGGCCAGTATGTGGGTTCCGAGGTGGACAATTGGTTGTATTTTTTTCTCGTTATGGCTTTGAATAGTTCTCTGCCTTTGGTGGTGATAATTCTCGAGCCCCACCATTGATGTTTAGCATTAAAGTCGCCTCCTGCTATAAAGCAAGGCCCGAGACTTTTGAAGAATTCATTAAACATCTCCGCTTTGATTGCGTGTTTTGGAGGACAGTACACGGCTGACAGGGTGATTGGTCTGTTGCTTAAATCAGTGACGACTACATTTGTGGCTTGTATGTGCTCTTCCTCGAATTTTCCAATCTCGTGGTGTTTATTGTGTTTCTTATTATTATTGCGGTGCCACCGTGTGCCGTATCACCAGGGTGTTTCGTATCATATAGTGTGTAACCGTGAATTTTTAAATAGCTTCTACTGGTGGAATGGGTTTCTGAAACTAGCATAATGTCTATTTTGTTTATATGTAAGAAGGTGGTTAATTCGTGGCGTCTTTGCACCAGGCCGTTGGCATTCCAGAGTATTATTTTATAAAGCTTATTCATTTTCCAGTGTTTCTTGTTAGTACTGTATTTAGTAGATTGACCATTGTGTTTAGTAATTGGGTTTGTTGTATCATTGTTCTAATTTCTTGGAATGTTTTCTCGAGCATCGCTACTACCTCGTTTATGCTCTCTCTGTTGTTGTTTTTATTGTTGTTGTTGTTGCTATCGTTATTTTGTCTGTTGGAGCTCGAGCCTGCCACTTCGGCGTAGCTTGGTGTATTTCTCAAAGAGATTGTTAAGGACTCGGCTTCGGTCCGGCCAATGAAGGATTTTCCAAGGTTATCGATGGAAATAAGAAGATGTCTTTTACGTTTCGGCCCTCTGGTTTGGGTCCTCTTCAGAATATATATTTTATCTGTATAAATAATAATACACAGTTTTTAACAATCACGTTTGAGAAATTCATATATGTGAGGGTTGTGTGTTATGGTTTAGTTATCTAAATGTTGTGTTATTTTGTGTAACAATCATGTTAGTTATGTTTTAATTATAATTATATAAATGTAGTATGGATGATTTCTTCTATTGCGTTGTTTATTGTTATGTATATGTATAGGTGTGTGAAATGTACGATGTGTGAGAGCGAGGATTTTTTATGTTATGGAGATATACAGAAATGAAAAATGATAGTTAACTAACCTCGAAGTTGTGGTATTTCAGGTTTTTTACACATATTTGGAAAGATGTTATGACCAAAAACATCATTTATGGAAATAAATGATGTTTTGTGGGAAGATGCTCTATAGAGTTATTATCGTTTGTCAGCGCTTTTTCATTCTGTAAAGGATAGATAATTATAAGTAATTTTTTATGTTTTATTATTGAAAATTTTAAGTATTAAAAAAAAAATTTTTTTTGTTGATCTGAGAACAGTTTTAATGAGGGATAGAAAGACTATGGTAATTACCTATTGAGTTAGTTCTTAAGAATTTGTTTTCTTTCCAAAATGAGCAAAAACTCGAAATTTACAATTTGGTACGTTACATGTTGAGATTGTGTAGCGGACGAAGGTTCGAGAAAAAACTGATGTATAATTTCTTGTGGCATATTCGAGTCTCTGTACTACGAATCGGGGAAAAGATCATACCGGCAGTGACGTGTCAATAAAAATAAATTAGGTGCGCCAAGTTAGGGGTATTTAAAATTAGTTTGCGATTTCCTTAAAATTAGCTTATCATGTCAATATATTAGTTAGTTTATAGTGTCAATCATTTAAAAATTGTTATGTGAGGTAAAATACATTAAATTGTGTCGACAGTTATATTATAGAATTGTAGATAGAGCTAAGTTTTTTGTATGTCTGTTCTAAAATTTATGGCGTTAGGGTGTGCTTTAATTTGTATCATTTCCAGGATAAGTCTTTTTTTGAGCCAACTTTCATTGTTTAGTATTTTTGCATTATCAAATTGGAAGTCATGTTTTTGTTCTATCGCATGTTGTGCTAAAGCTGTGTGTATTTCCGTAGTATGTTTTATGCTATTTCTCAAACTGAATTTCTCTTTATGAATTTCTAGAACGTGATTGTTAAAAACTGTGTATTATTGTATTAAATACTGTGTATTAAAAACTGTGTGTAAATTTCTTTCTTTATGAATTTCTCAAACGTGATTGTTAAAAACTGTGTATTATTATTTATACAGATAAAATATATATTCTGAAGAGGACCCAAACCAGAGGGCCGAAACGTAAAATACATCTTCTTATTTCCATCGATAACCTTGGAAAATCCTTCATTGGCCGGACCGAAGCCGAATCCTTAACAATCTCTTGTCATCTACACAGCCGCACATTTCTTTGATTCATTTTGTATTTCTCAAAGGTTGGTTTGTTGTGTGCTTGTCGGTTTGTTCGTGGTTCGTTAGGAAATGCTTGTGTTTCGTGCTGTGGGGTCTTTTTTCTAGTTATTTCTTGGTAAATTCTGCAACCTCTATAGTTAGCCGGGTGTTCGCCATCACACAAGGCACATTTGGGGGATGTGTCTCTTGATTTAGTGCAGATAGAGGTCTCGTGTTCATCTCCGCATTTTACACATCTATATTGCCTATGACAGTATGCTTTAGTGTGCCCGTACCTTTGGCATCTAGTGCATTGTACTACTGTTGTTTTTTTTCTTCGGGGGTTCAATTTGAAGCTTAGCGTTCAGCAGGGTATCGATTTGATATATTTCTTTGTTATTTCTGCTGGGTTCGAGGTCAACAAAAAATACAGGTAGAGGGTTTTTAGTTTTTGCGTGACGAACGTTTATGATGTTCCGTACTTGGTGTCCGAGGTCACCAATGGCTTCCGTAATTTCTTGTATAGGGGTAGATGGGTGAAGTGAGTTGATGACGACTCTGTATGCTCGCAGTTGTTTTAGCTGATAGGTGTGGTAGGAGGTGTTATAGCCGAAACTTGTAGTTGAGGCTAGAACCAGAGATTCACAACGCCTCTAGACATTCGGGATTATGAACCTCCGTTTACAATTATTTAATAATTGATTGGGTATGCTATTAAAGCGCTTGGCGCACCTATCTGGTCTAGGGCAAATAAGGTTAAGGAGAATGAATACGCCTTAGTTCTTCCTGCGATACTCCCGGCATATATTTGGATATAAAAACGATACAATTTTGGTTCTCTCGCAGTCGACTACTTATTTCTTATGGAATACAAACGTGACCTAGAATATTACGGAAGTGGGTTAGTGACTTACAGGTGCGTGTCCCGCTGGAAATGTGAAGCGTGTTTACGCTGCGCGTTTGGTCTCTTCGAAGACAGTGCGAATCAGGCGTCGATGCTGAACACACTCACGAACACAAAACGCTTGGTAGACTCGAAAATATAAATCAAGCTGGTTTATTTTAGAGAGTTACGTAGCGAAAACAATGACTTTTATTCGTTGTTTTTATTGAGTTCCTTTCGTGTTCTTGTAGCGATGAGCCGCTGCACCTCAGTGCCGCACTATCCCTCAGGCAGTGATACTTGATCGCGAAAGATCGGAGTCGCGGGCTCGGGAATGAACTTACAAGGACACGGGAAGGACTCGACACACAGAGAGGAGTACTCTGCGGAGCTCCGCTCTGTCCTCAGATTCGCGAAAGACTAAAGTAAATTATTGCAACTCGATGGTGGGTTGCCTCTAAATTTTTGTGCCAATAAGCAATTTTACTTGTCTCGAAGTGACGAATTTCGAAATGAGCCCGGCTGAGCGGGTTTCCGTGTTCTCGATGGAGTTCGTTCGCGTTACAAGTTGCTGAATAGGTCGTCAGCATTGTGGGGAAATAGGTATTCCGATTGCCCTAAATATTCTGGGTTCCGCAATGTGAGGTGTCGCAAGTTAAAGGAATGTGGGATTTCCGAACGTAAGGTATAGTTTGTACACGTATTAAGATTAACCTATTGAAAATAAGATACGGACGTAACAGAGGCATTTTCGCTATCGAGGATACGGATTATTTTCCGAAATGTCTCAGTATTTTTCGCCATTAGTTTCAGCTGACCAGTATTTCCGATTGTCTTGTGAGTGTAATCGTTATTTTGTATAACTTGTTCCAGTTTGGATTTTAGAGCTACGATGGAATCCACTCCCGGTATAAATATAGGCGGGGGTTTAGGCTCACGACTGTTCTCGTCAGGTGATTTATTGCCTTGTTTGTTTTGATTCTGATTACGATCATTATCGTTAGCAAGAGAGGCATATCGGTTTTGCGTCGGAATGTCTTGTGCGTTATCGTCACGATCTAGACTCGTGGCTATTCTAGCGCGCTTTCTGGGATGCGAGATTTGCCAGCCTGGGGTGTTACTCGTGCAGTTATCCACTGCAGAACTTCGTGAGAGAATCAAAGGTGAAACGGTACCTTTTGCTGTCGCGTTGTCCTCTGGGTCGCCCATAAGTGTGTCGTCGTCCCTCGAGGTTTGGCCCCCTCTAATCATGATGATAGAGGATTGAGAAGGTGATATGTGAGGATCTTTTCTCTTTTAAAGAGAAAAGACCTCTTGGTTAATTATTCACGGATAGTTGAGTGCTGTTCATAGTTCTAATTATATTCCTTATAGTCTGTGTACGAACACGGTGTAAACACAATATTTCGCGAGATTATCGGAACGAACAATAATACGTCCGTCACCGACGACGGCTCGAAGAAGAGTCATTTGTTTTGAAGTACAATTTTTTTTTAAAGGGGGTAGCCGGTTAAGGGGGGTCTGACGGCCCCCACCGAGTTTGATCGAATCGACCCAAAAACCTGAAAGAGGGCTGAAAAACAAAATTTTAGAGATATTTTTTAACCCCCTAAACCCTTATGAAAACACCATAATCGCAAAAAATGCGTTTTTTTTATGTTTAATTTTTTTTCGAGCTTTCAAATGCATTTTAAAGCGGTTTTAACACAACCAAAATTTTGTTTCAGATGTGTAGACATGCCCTGAATTTTTTCAGATTTTTTCGTAAAGTTAAATCATGTGCAACATAATTTTAATGGCATAAAAACCGTAAAAAATCGTCATTTTTTGTATTTAATGCTATGGTTTTTATTGACGTATTAATGGTAAAAAATCGTGCACCATAGCATAGAAAGCTACTATCTTCCTCTACAAAATGACGCTAATTGGGCTCAATTCGGTCGTCTCTAGCGTCCGAAAATCAAACTTGAATAAATTCCGTTTTTATAATTTGAGCATTTTCAGTTACGAAAATGACACAAAATCATATTTTTCAATTATTTTACTTAATAAAAGTACATTTTGGGGTTTCTGAGGTCGCCGATTACAAATTTGATGTCAAACAGCTAACAAAAAAAAAAAATTACACATGTCATCAAATGAAAATGGTATTTGCTATTTCGGTTTTTTCAATAATTAAAAGTCATTGTATTTTAAAAAATCTATTTATTTATAATAATATTACATACATTCATCTAATATATACATTAAACAGACACAAGTAATACATACATTGCAACATGATTGTTATGTTGTTAATCTTCGTCACTGTGTTCTTCAATAACAGGTTCGACATTATCAACGTGAAATAGATTCGTTAGAATTTGAGCTGGGCGGATGATTTTGGACAAATACCGTGCATGACTTAAAAAGTAAATGATTGTTGCAACGTGGGCACAGCAACCAACAGTTCTTAGCCCATTTGCACAATCACATACGTAGTTTTTTATACCGTTATATCCAATACTGTTAGGGTCGTACTGAACGTAACATCTGTATACTTTCTTGTTTATATGTCTTGATTTAACTTCACATTTCAAAATGGTATCGTCCTCCAACAAGTATTGCATATTCAAAAGTCCTTCTTCGGTATACATTTCAGCTAAGTATGAAACAGTTTGCGATAACTGGTACGAGCCAGTGAAAAGGATCTTCAAATCTTGCTCTGTCATTTCCGGAAAGTCTAATACGTCATTTGATGTTAACGGTTTGAAGATCCTTTTCTTCCTATTCCAGTTTTGTTCTTCCACAACTTTCGCTAAAGAATTGTCAACGTCTTTTCTTTTCAACATTTGCTCGGCAATTTGATCTTGTAAATCGGTATCGCAATTCAGTCTTTTTCCAAACTCATTAACCAAAAAATTCGCTACTTTGCAATAAAGCATCGCTGAATCCAACATGTTGTTGTTAAACTGATTATGCAAGAGTTTGAATTTACTACCGATTATACCGTGGACAGCCTCTACCACCCACCTCAATTTCGTAACAAATCGACTTTCGTTTGCTTCATTTGTTGGAAGTTGCTTTCTTTTGCCTTTCAACGCTGGCATCAACACAACGAACCCTTGAGATTCTAACCAATCTTTGACGTCTCTGAACCCCCTGTCAAGTATAAAAACATCCCCTTTTTTGAGGATTGATCTCAAGCCGTTCGGATCACTTAGTACATGTTGTAAGATTTTCGCATCATTCACAATTGCTTCGTACGGTCCGTAAACATCTATTACATATCCATCTGTGGCACAAACTGTGAAGGGTTTACAGAGTGGACACTTTTTCTGACCAGAGAAAGATTTTTTTTGGTAACAATTATTACTACTTTTTTGGTGTCGAAGGTATGAACCATCAGCAATCAAGAGCAGGCGATCTTCAAATCCGTGTAATTTTTTTACGTAAGGCGACGTGTGATTAGCAATTAAATCTTCGCGAGAACATGCCCGAGCTCCGAAACGAAGTGGAAAGACGTCTTTCGCGAATGAATCCAAAACCGATTTGCAATAAGCAGATACTAGTTGTTCAGATTTGATATCGAAAATTGACGCAGTGATTGTGTTGGAATTTCCAGTTCTTAATTTAAAAAGGAATATTAAAAGAGCTTGATTAATACTGCGATTTTGAGAATTTCGCAAAGTGACCAACATGTTTTTTAGAGTCTTGATTTCTGCAACTGTGTATCCAGTTAGCGATTTTATGCGCTCTGCCGATAAATTGTAATCATCTACTCTGTCTAAAATACTGTTGTCGCATTTTTTGGACAGTGCATCCAAAAATAATGCCAACTCTTGAGAACTGATAGTACAAGTATTCGAAAATATTTTCAAGTTTGAAATTTCGTCAACGTACATACGTTCACTGATAAGATGTACAGGACAACAGCGATTGCCTTTTGGAATGAAAATTCGTGAACTTATAAATACCTGTAACCTCGCTTTAAACGGAACAACCGGAGATGTCGTAATTGGAGTAAGACATACGCAACAACATTTGTGAGTCGCGGTAACTCTGTTGAAAGGCATCTCGATCATTTCATAGTCCGGTTCTCTTGGACGAAGAACGTAAGGAGGGTCCTTAGAAGATTGTGATGACTGTCCTGTGGAAGATCCAGACTCCGACCGTGACAATTGTTGCGAAGACTGTTCCGAAGATTGTTCTGTGTCATCTGATACTGTCAAATTGGAGAGTGTTGATGAATGTCTCTCTACAGGATCGACAGAATTTTGTTCGCGATCAACATCTGGCAGAGGATTTTCCTCGGGATTGACGTTTGGCAGAGGATTTTCTTCGGGATTAAAATCCAACTGAAGATTTTCTTCAGGATCAGAATCACTGCTCGTCGATGGTAAAACCGTTCGGGATTTAGCGATTGCGGAACGACACAGATGACATAAAACGTCACCTTTCTCTACTCGTTTACCTAGTAGTTTAGTATATAAGTGTACGTCATCATCTGAAGAAATGGACTTCTGTTTTCCGGTATCATAACGCAACAATCTGTTGCATCTTATGCACCTTTCACCAGCCGTACATTTTCGTTTTTTCGGTGGCATCGCACAGTTTTTCCTAAAGAAAAAAAAAGAACATTGTTATTTTTTTTATTATGATTAACAAATTATTTTTTTTTTTTTTTGAAAAAAATGAAAAAAGTAACTGAAACCCGGAATAAAAAAAAACCATAATTAAAAAAACAAATAGAACAAAAGTAACGAAAATCGAAAGTACATTAAAAATTGTAAATCAAAACAAAAAAAATGTTGAAAACATCGGTAAACAAAACAGAAATAAATTATTGTATTCCAAATCATTTTTTTATTGAAATATCGTTTCGTCTTAGTTTTGTTTTTTTTTTTTGCTTTTTTTTAATTCTTTTCATGTGAGTGAACTAAACAACAACTTGAAGTTGAAGGCCACCTTCTGTACGATTTCAAGTCGACTATGAGGCAAACGATTGTAGATTGAGGTTATGATTATAAATCAATTTTTATGTTGATTGATATTTAAATTGATATTCAAACTCACCTTAGAATACTGCTTCAATCACTTCGTGTTGAGATAGGCAGGTTAAACGATAAATTAAAAAAACGCTGTTAACAAAACAAATAGATTTGTTTAACGGAGCAGAGCGCGTCGCATGACGTGTGTACTGGACGGCGGCTGAACACAGAGAGAAAGAGAGACCGCGTGGAGCGGGGTTCTCGATGCGTCAGTGCGTAGTGGGCATGCGCAGTACCGTGCGGAGGGGCATACGAGCCTAAGGCCCACGTGGGTACGGTGGCCTTAGGCACTCGGGTACGTGGCTTAATAAGGTACAAGTTGGGATTTTCTCCGCCAGGTGACAGTTTAGTCGGGGAATTCCAAATTTTTTTTCTGAATAATACGTAATTTTTTGTTTGTTAATATAACTATTGACAGCTGTTACGATTAAAAATTCGTGTATAAGAATGAATTTATAATCAGCGACCTAAAAAATCCTTATTAATATCGTTCCCATAGCTTTTTTAAAAAATTTCAAAAATTAAAATATTTTTTCTTCGTTTTGACAGCTGTCATGTGACAAAACTAATTTTTGACATCAAATTTGTAATCGGCGACCTCAGAAACCCCAAAATGTACTTTTATTAAAAAAAATAATTGAAAAATATGATTTTGTGTCATTTTCGTAACTGAAAATGCTCAAATTATAAAAACGGAATTTATTCAAGTTTGATTTTCGGACGCTAGAGACGACCGAATTGAGCCCAATTAGCGTCATTTTGTAGAGGAAGATAGTAGCTTTCTATGCTATGGTGCACGATTTTTTACCATTAATACGTCAATAAAAACCATAGCATTAAATACAAAAAATGACGATTTTTTACGGTTTTTTTGCCATTAAAATTATGTTGCACATGATTTAACTTTACGAAAAAATCTGGAAAAATTCAGGGCATGTCTACACATCTGAAACAAAATTTTGGTTGTGTTAAAACCGCTTTAAAATGCATTTGAAAGCTCAAAAAAAAATTAAACATCAAAAAAACGCATTTTTGCGATTATGGTGTTTTCATAAGGGTTTAGGGGGTTAAAAAATATCTCTAAAATTTTGTTTTTCAGCCCTCTTTCAGGTTTTTGGGTCGATTCGATCAAACTCGGTGGGGGCCGTCAGACCCCCCTTAACCGGCTACCCCCTTTGACCTATTGTTGCTGGGAATCCAATATTCCCATTAATTCCAATAATCGCAGTCACCCATGCAAAACGTGTATTATCTCTTGATTGCACATTAATCGCAGCCCTTATAATCATTATTTCCCGTGGCAATGAGATATAACATTCAACACGTATTGGTTCATACTTATTTACATTTTGTAAATAAGTATAAACCAATACGCGTTGAATGTTATATCTTAACTTTATATGAGATATGAATGTTATATCTCAACCACTTTCATGTTGTTGAAATTCATCGAGCAGGGGTTAAAGTATAGACCATCACGCGTTCAAGTCGATTTCTGGCCAGATTAACCCATCAGAGCTGTGTCCTGCACCCATGCGTTTAAAATTCCTGTACATGGAACACTTCAATTCTTCCAGATGCGATATTTGGAACATCAATGACTATTGATGTTCAGTTGATAATCGTTGGCGCTTAATTCGCCTTTGCGTTTTCAGTACTTCGATGAACTCGACGATCCATCGCTCCCACGCAGCAATGGCTTCGACCGAGCTTAAGAGCGCGGCTTGATTGTGCAAGCTTTGTTCTGATAGTTCACTGTTATTCTCCATATTAACGAGTTGAAAAGTCTTCCCAGAGAAATCATGTTAACTCACTGCTCCGATCAATGTGTGGCCGCTTTTGAGCGCTGTTGATGATTAAAAATGGTCTCCCATCAGAAATATTTTCGTCGTTCTCTTTTAGCTCGACAAATGTAATAGAATCACTTCCACCAGAGTTTTCAAATATTGCGTTGATATCTATTACCGTGGAAAGCATGAAAAACGAATACATTCACAGAACGAGCAGGTTGGGATTCAAAGGGACCAAAAAAATATTTTCTGAGTATTCCAGACCTCGAGTGCCTCTGTGCTTAAATGGCGCATGGATCTCGCTCATGTTGCATATGTGAAACGATAGGTCGTGAAGGTATACGACGCGGGCGCTCGCACTAAGAATAAATAGTTTCAAAACTTAAAGAGAAATATTTTGCCGTCTTCATCTTCGATTGATTATATTAGAAGGCTGATAGCATTGCCTTTCAGATTTTTTAAACTGTAATTTATATAGAGTCGGGGATAGAGCAGGAAAAATTGGAACGATCAGCGTAGGATATGTGAGGGATTTTATGGGTTTTTAAGTATGAGTCACGTTTATAACTGAAATGTAACGTCACCAGATATCTGGACCAAATATTGAACACGGTGTCATGGGGCATGAGTAACGGGACATACAATAAGTGCACCCCGATAGGGCGCCGGTGCTCAAGTCGCACGTGCATAGCAGTCTGAAATCTCGAAATAGAAAGATCCATACGCTGTTTCCAAATGTAGTTTTGTGGACATCGTAAAATTCAACACTTGAAACGAGTCCTAGCAGGTCATTCTTCGCCTCCACGATGAATAGTCACTTTTTTTTGTACAGTGCATGAACACCCTTGTTGATAGTTAAGAAAAAAACATTGATAAAAAATATGTCGTTAATCCTTAGCTGAATGTAACATCTTAGGAGGCCAATTTTTTCCTACATATCCTCACTATTTCCCACTTGTTCGGAAAGAAAAACCGTTTGGGTATCCCAGTGTCGAAGTATTAACAACTTCTAGTCCCAGAATAAATTCATCCCCACCATACTACAGCCCAATATGGGTCCAAAATCTTAGAAGGATGAGGACAGCATTTTTCACCATTTCAGTCTCCAACGTCTGAGGCATGTTTTCAAAACGAAAGAGCCACAGAAAAGTACAATAATGGCTGATCAAATCCGTGAAGTTCAATTGATTGATATCATCTACGACGAAAACGAAATAGACGTTATAGATGTAGACGAACTAGGCAGTGATGTTGCATCGGTAGATTCCGCGTATGACAGTGGCTCTGATGGTGAATACCACGATGTGCGGGATAGTAGAATGAACATGCTTCAGCTTCATCTTGTGAAACAGAACGACGTATATTGCGTTAATTATTGTTTACTTCACGACAATTGGTCAAGCGAAGTATTGCTCTTTGTGCTATTTTCATGCATGGGGAAATGTTTTGAGATGCTGTAAGAGTGTGCGGTCGTTACCGCGGATGCTATGTAGCTATGAGGGGAATTTTTTTTAATGACTGCCGAGAACCGCCGCACCAAATTGTCACACTCGACATGTGTTCCACCTGTATAAATGTTTATCGGGCTAATTATAAGTATTATCATTAAAGTTTAGTATCATTCAAAATAACATCAGGGTGTGTCAATGAGATTAATTTTTGAAATGTATGTTTTCTTAGTTTCTGAACGATCGCATCGCTGTCGATATTTTTTTAATGCACACACACGCACGCGCGCACCCACATTAAAATTCGTCATCCATTATTAATAAAAATGTTAAACTATCATTTATATGCACTACGGATTTAAAAAATGAAACGAAAGAGTACATATTAATTATTGTTACCTCTTGCTATACTCTCTCCCCAACTATGGTAACCGTACCCCGCATCACACGCACATGCGGTAGGCCCTACTTGCCCCGCATAGCCTTCGTCAACGGCGACTTCCCCCTCCCACCCGCCGGTCTATGGCGAGCATTCAGACCGATGGCTACCCCCATCCTCAGAGACATCCTCGCCTACACATAGGCTCCCTGGAATCCTTCTCCCCCCACCGTGACGTCACATCTCCGCGCTGTTGCCCCCCCCCCCCCCGGCGAGGAAGAATCTTCTTAGCATAGAGTGCCTACAGGATTGCGGAATACCTAAAGATCACCAGATGCTTCAGGTGCCTAGGCTACGGCCATATGGCAAAGAGCTGCAACTCTCAGGACCAGCTCTGTGAGTTTTGCGGATTCAAGGAGCACCTCAAAGAGCAGTGTGATAACAAGAACAGTCCGAACTGCTTGAAGAACAATCGCAAAGGTGTAAACCATCACGTTAAATCGAAGGAGTGCCCCGAATACTTAATACAGGTTGGCCTATTCCGGGGCCGCCTAGGTTACGGGTAAAATCAAAGTGGCCCTGCGGGGCAAATGCATGCGTTATAACACGAGGAAATAAATGAACCCGGGGTATAGGCCCTAGTCGCCAAAATAATCAAATATTAAACCACAAAGACTTTTCTCGGGCAGAAAGTAGTATGACCCCCTCCACATGGCTGGGGACGGAAACCCTGGGATGTTACACTTCCAGCGGCTAAGTGTCATACAAGACCCTATATTACAAAACGGCGAACTAATGTACTGTAACAGGTCGGAATTCGTTACAAATAAATGTATTGGTTCGGGACTCGACCAGAAAAGAAATTAGTTGAGACTCGGGTGTTTTGGTATTTTACAATAAAAAACAATTTATTCAGTTTTTATTTGTCTCGATACAATAGAAAAGACCGCCTTGTGTAGGTGTAGTGTGTTGTTTGTTTTGTTCTTGTAATTTCCGCAATGTTTTTCTCCGTCGGTAAATGGAACTCAACGACTCACATACGGAATACCCGTATGTGAGTCGTTGCGTATAAACCTCCTGGTGCAAGAAGATCGATCCGTCGGACTCTCGTCGAATCTGTATCCCCAGGAATACGTTAGCTTCGTTGTTTGTTATCCCAAATTCATTGCGTAGTTCACGAAGCAGCGCATCGTCGATATAGATCGCCAGGATGAGTCTTTTACTGTTTTTGTTACCTTAAACAAACATGCGTCCGCACTGTTTACATTCAGATTGAACTTGCTGAGAAAATCCGTGAACCGTTGAGACAGGAAATTTTTATTTTCTTCTTTCCTACACCTACCGCGGCCGGGGTCCTTCGGCTGGTAGGGCTCTGGGTGATCAATACGTTTTTATTACTATATAAAGTTGGGCGCCAGCTAGCTTTTTGCGAGGCTAACTACTCGTTTCGATTGACGTTAATTTTGCAAAATCAAAATTCATGAGCAAGACTCTTCTGTACAGGGAGGGAATCGTTGGAGGACCCGTGAGATCCCGAATCCGAGTTAAATGCGAAGCAGGAATAAATTAAAAAGACTCACTTGATGCGTTTCGTAATTTTACTTCCTTTTAGTTCTCGGTAAAAATAGCGCTTCCTTGTAATCCTTCGTCGACGGACAGCTTTCGATATACATAGTTCGTTACACTCAATTCGCCGAAAATTGTGCCACTCGGGGGTCGCAACGCTCGCAACATTCGACGTAATAAATTGAACAAAACACACGATAATTAAATTGGACAAATAAGACAAACGTGGACTAAGACGTCCATCCTCAACCACACAGGAACAGGGAGTGTCGTCCCTTCGCGATGCGTTAATTATTCTATCATTTTCTCTCTCTTTTCCGGGATCCATCTAATTCGTTGTCGACTATTGGTTCGAGCGTATCGACCCACGATTTCCACCTCCTTGGATATTGCTCGCTTTTCACATTCCTTAAGTGAGTTCGCGATCGATGGTCAATACACATATCAACGGGCGATATGGCGGGGAGAAATCGCGGCACCACGTCGAGGGTACCAATTTTACATCATTCCGAATTTTCTGTCTCAACCTCCTCCCCCGAACCTTGACGTGGTGACGAGAGTGGTTGGTATCCGTCGAAGAATGATTTCGCTCTACTGCGCTCAATTCCAAAATTCCTGCTTCAGCACATGGCCTCGAACATGAGGGTGGCTGGAAAAATAACCCAGAATTCTGCGATCTCACGATCAAGGATAATGAGGAATAACAGGAGGCCATTAGGACTAATAACGTTAGTAACATACTTCAAAAAGGAACAAGGATGAACATCGGACAAGGACAACAAGGATGAAAAGAAATATTGGCGACCCTTAGTCAGTCTTTTGATAATTAGTACTACGAAATCTTTATCTTAATGATACTTAGTAATACTTAATTCTACTCAATGATACTGGCGCAATATTCTCTAATTCGTTTTAGTGGAGTGTCTCCGGGCATCGTAATGCGTGTCGAAATGATTTGGCGAACGTCTTAGATCGGTGCTGAGTTATGGGAGGGGATGTCGAATCGTCGGTCGGTACTTGTACTTCGTTGGCACCAGCCCGGTGTACTATTCCCTGCCGTGCAATTTCCGGTTTCTCCTTGACGACTTCGTCGAGAGTTTTCTGAGCCAGTGGTTGGTACGGGGCTCGAACAGCTTGCTCCATTTCCCTCGAACCTCTCCACTTTACGTCTTTTCGGCTTCGAGATCCATAAACCGATCGCGGCAGCCAAAAGAGCCAGAGCCGCTCCAATTGCATCTAGACGCCCACGGTGACTGTGTCCTTTTCATGACAGCGGGTCGTCGTGGATCCTCGGGCTAATTCGCACCCGGACGGGCTCGGCTGACCGCAATGATCGGTCTCGATAGTCTGATACGTAAGCGTGGTGCACTAGTCGACACGTTCCAATTGTCCGTTCCTTTATAACGCTTGACAACTTGTCCGAAGGTGCCTCGCCCGAGAAACTCGAGGTCCTTATATTGATTGGTCAATGAAATATCTAAAGGACCTCGCGTTGGACCAATTGATAATTGCGAATTCCCCATGGATTGCTGCCATCACTGCTGTTGATGTTGGGACTGCTAATGCTAGATGTTGTGCTGAGAGAGTATTCTCGCCCCTTGGAATCGCCGTGGAATGGACCGCGAGTTCCTCACCAATACTCTCTCTTGATCAAGTTTTCTGCTCTTGACCGCAGCGTTGATACGTGTCTAAAAGCTTGATGGTCGAGGCTCGCATCAGTGTCTGCAACGGGGGCAATTTACAGTCCATTGTTGTTCAGCGTGGTAAAGCGTGACCAATCGTTGAATTTGATTAGTCAGCTAATTATGGCAGCCAGGGTTACAGCGCTATGGTTGTCGTCGGCACGAAATTGGCAACGTAGGACGTCAGCGTCGGTGGTTGCGGTGTCTCTGGTCACTGATGGTGGGCCGGACTTGCCGTAACGTCGCCGGCTCTTGACAGACTTCCCGCATCTTCTTCGACGCCTTGACGTGGTTACCAGGAGCGCACTCATGAGGTGAGCGAGCGCGACGAAGGCATGATCTTATGCTTCACCAGGTGTTATACGGCGCTCAGCCTGGCCTATAGCGAGCACCCTCTTAAGGAGATCGATGAATTTTCTTCTATCGGCTCCCTCAGCGAGATGCCCATCCACCCTCAAGGTCCGTCGTTACGTTCACCCCTCGCCACATACTCTCGATTTAGAGCTCCTCCTCGAATAGCTCCTTAAGGTTGCGAAATTTCCCAATGCATCGGCCCTTAATTTGGAGATATCTTCTTGAATGCTTTCGATGGCCTCGTCGATACAATCTTCAGTAAGCCTCGATGGTGTCGACATAGCAAAACGGGAAGGGCGATAAAAAATTTCGTGAGCTTCGACGTGGTATTTTCAAGTCGGTTATGTAGTATTTACCGACGATTTTATCGGATTTATCGGATAGTTCGACGATCATTGGTCCTATTATTCGCTTTATTACCGCGGGACCAACATATTTGTGGCCTAATTTGGCTGCGTAACCTTCGGCTTTATTGCTCAATTTTTTATTCGGATAGTAAACTTCCGTGCCGATTTTTAATTCGATCGCTTCACTAGGTCTTTTCAAATTCATCCTGGCAAGACGTTTATCTCGTTGAAGCTGTATTTCGCCTTCGACTTTGTATCTTAGTTCATCGAACCTGGCTATCCTTTTCACCCATTCCTCTACTAAGGGATTAGTTTTTTGCGTTTGTCCATCAGCGACACTCTCCCGCGATTTAATATCGGCCTCGGGAGCAAAGTTTAGATAGAACGGCGAGACCCTACTACCCGCGTGTGGCACCGTGTTATAGGCTAGCTGTAGTTTTGACAGGTTTTCATCCCATTCATTACGATTATCCTTTAAAAATGCAGAAATCATAGGCTTAATTGTCCGGTTTACCCTCTCTACCGGGTTGGCTTGAGGATAAGCTATCGGAGTTGTTATATGCCTAATGTTTCTTGCTGTCAAAAGTGCCTGTACCTCCTTGTTAACGTATTCAGTGCCATTATCCGTAATAATAGATTCGGGGATCGCCCCCCATCGATCGAATATGGTCTCTAAGGTCTTGACTACCGTTTTCCCTAACTGGTTTCGCACGGGGAAGAGTTCGATAAATTTTGTATACGTATCCTGAACAACAATGAGGTATACATTCCCCCTTTTCGATCGAACAAGCGGTCCGACACTATGGACAGATAACTGTGCCCATGGCTTTAGCAGAGGCCTTGTCGAAAGAGGACCTTTTACGGGATTTTGATTGGGCTTAACTTTTACACAAACGTCGCACTCTTCTACGTACGCTTTTACGTCCTGTGACATACCTGGCCAGTAATAATTCCGACGAATGCGGTCATAGGTATTATCTCGTCCTAAATGTCCTGCCTGAGGAGTCTCGTGATTTTCTTTCAGAATTGCGAGTACCTCGTCTGGTCGAATGACTTTTTTCCAGGGGTTTTCGTCGTCGATAAATAGCTTCCCAAAATCTGGTCTATTATAGTACAGTACGTCGTTGTGAATCCTCCACTCAGTGAACCTATCCGGATGGGTTTTAACTAAGTCGCGTTTTGTCTCGTACCAATTACCGTCACGAATTGTTGACAATAGAGTTTCCCCGCACGCAGTTTCCTCAATAATTCGTTCCCAACCCATGGGGTCGACATTGATGTCAAACATATGTGAAAGTGCGTCGGGAGCCTCGCTCGTAGTGCCCCGTTTATACTCGATTTTCATTGGGTGCTGTAAGAGAAAAATCGCCCATCTTGCTAGACGGCCAACAGGATTTTTCAATCCGCATAACCACTGCAGTTCCTGGTGGTCGGTGATAACCGTGAAAGGCATTCCTTCAAGGTAACACCTTAATTTTCCTACTGCCCACACGACCGCCAGACATTCCTTTTCTGTCGTGGTGTAGTGGATCTCTGCCCCTCTAAGTGGACGGCTCAGGACTTCCAAAAGATTTTCCCTGTTATCCTCAGGGTCCCGTTATACGAGGATAGCGCCTAGACCGAAGTCGCTAGCGTCAGTATACAAAATGAAATGTTGCCCAGGGATCGGCGTATACAATCTTGGGGCATTAACTAAAACGAGTTTAACGTTGTCGAAAGATTGTTGCTCCACTTCAGTCCATCGCCATGGGACTTTTGGGCTCGTTAGTTTATTAAGAGGACCTTGAATTCGAGATATGTTTCGTAAATGGCGATGGTACCAATTAACGAGTCCGTTAAACTGACGAAGCTGGGTTCTATCCTTCGGCACGGGAAAATCAATGATTGGTTGTATCTTTTCAGGATTTGGTCGGATTCCTAACTCATCGACAATGTAACCGAGAAATTTCACCTCTTTACAGGCGAAACTACTTTTTTCCCGATTGACCTTTAACCTCGCTTCACGCAGCACTTCAAACAGTAAAGAGAGGAGCGCTAGATGTTCGTCGAGGTTCTGGCTCACAATTATCCAATCATCCAAATAAGCGAAGATCTGTTCTGACCAGTAATTCGGCAAACCTCTTTCGAAGATCAGTTCTTTAACTCGTCGTTTGAGTGTGTCCATGAGAGTCTGAAAGGTCGAAGGAGCGCCGGTTAAGCCATAAGGCATTCTCACCCATTCGAGGAGACCTTTTCCTTCGACAACAAAAGCGGTGTATTTCCGACTATCCGGGTGCATCGGAATTTGGTGGAATGCTTCACTCATATCGAGGGTTGAAATAATTTTCGCCTGATGTAAGTGCGACAGTATGGACTTCATATGTTGGAGGGGGTATGCGGGCTTTACCGTTTGTCGATTAACTGGTCGATAGTCGACACAGAATCTAAGCCCCCCGTTCGCCTTGGGGGCGACTACGGGTGAACAAGCCTAATCGCTTTTACTCCATTGGATATATCCTTCTCAAGTAATCTCTCGACTTCTTTGTTGATAAAATCGCGAATAGCCGGACTACGTGGGTATGGTTTCCGCCGCTGCGGTGTATGGTCGTTTAGTTCGATAACGTGTTCAATTAAATCAGTAACGCCGGTTGACTCGCTGTCCAGTTATTCAAATTCGGCGTCAAGGAACTGACGAATCTTCTCCGTTTCCTCTACCCTCAAAGCTCCCAACTCCGTACGGGGGACGTTACGTCGAACTATGGGATAAGAATTCTTACTCCCATCGAGTGTCCATGTACCCGATACCGAATCTACTATGACCCTAAAGGATAGCCAGAAATCCATTCCTAATATGACCGAATTTGACAAAGTCGGGAGAATGCTAAACCACTGCAATCCATATATTGAGACAGAAAATTCGGAATGATGTAAAATTGGTACCCTCGACGTGGTGCCACGATTTCTCCCCGCCATATCGCCCGTTGATATGTGTATTGACCATCGATCGCGAACTCGCTTAAGGAATGTGAAAAGCGAGCAATATCGAAGGAGGTGGGAATCGTGGGTCGATACGCTCGAACCAATAGTTGACAACGAATTAGATGGATCCCGGAAAAGAGGGAGAAAATGATAGAATAATTAACGCATCGCGAAGGGACGTCACTCCCTGTTCCTGTGTGGTTGAGGATGGACGTCTTAGTCCACGTTTGTCTTATTTGTCCAATTCAATTATTGTGTGTTTTGTTCAATTTATTACGTCGAATGTTGCGAGCGTTGCGACCCCCGAGTGGCAAAATTTTCGGCGAATTGAGTGTAACGAACTATGTATATCGAAAGCAGTCCGTCGACGAAGGATTACAAGGAAGCGCTACTGTTACCGAGAACTAAAAGGAAGTAAAATTACAAAACGCATCAAGTGAGTCTTTTAAATTATTCCTGTTTCAACGTTTAACTCGAATTCAGGATCTCACGGGTCCTCCAACGATTCCCTCCCTGTACAGAAGAGTCTTGCTCATGAATTTTGATTTTGCAAAATTAACGTCAATCGAAACGAGTAGTTAGCCTCACAAAAAGCTAGCTGGCGCCCAACTTTATGTAGTAATAAAACGTATTGATCACCTAGAGCCCTACCAGCCGAAGGACCCCGGCCGCGGTAGGTGAAGGAAAAAGAAAATAAAAATTTCCTGTCTCATTTGGCGCCCAACGTGGGGCCCGTTGGAAAATTATTTATAAAGTAATTAAATTGAATCCACGTTAATCTATTTTCGAAATCAAACAATATGCCAAGAAATCTCTAAGTCCGATCATATTTTCTATCCCTTCAAAATGTACAAAATTTAAAATAATCATGATCCTCGAAGCGTCCTGAGTGTTTCGTGTTCAATGTTAATTTATTTTGCGTAAAACTGTGAATACTTTGCATAGAGAATATTACCTAATAATTTTAAATGCGATAAATTATTTTCACGAATTTTACCGAATATATAAATTAATTATTATGTGTAATTTATTGTTTAAAAAACAATTGTTATAATTAAAAATTTGTATTAATTGAAAATGTATTAATTGGAAAATTTATTAATCGTTAATTTATTAAAACGCAATAATTCTCTCGCGTCAAGTCGAAGAAAGGAATAATAGTGAACGAAAATCGTGTGAAGAAAAAGTGACGTCGAGCGGTTGAGAATATTTCTTGCGGGCTATCATTTAGAATGAGTCTCACACTCGACGAATTCGAACTGTACAATAGTTAATCCTTCGGTCACATTGAAAAGCAAGAACTCGTCAGAAACCTCTATTTGGAAATTTCAAAGCCTTTATATAATTTTGAATATTACTTAAAATCTGTCTTCGACTTTATTCCGGAATATTTCACATCAAAATACGACCACCGTTCTTGTAATGTTATGGATATCTATCGAAAATTTCCTATCATATAATAAAACACGTTCTGCGCGCTTATACTGTCTATTGTCCAATGCCAACTTATATTGCGTATCGAAATTATTTCTTGTGCTTCTATATATGTGAATTTATCGAAATGTATAAAAATCCATTGTAGGGAGAATTTCGACAATCATCGGGACGACGTTCATTATTACGTAACATTATTTCAGCCTCTTCAAAATTCGATAATTAAACTTGAGTAGTTCGATTCATCCCTGGCAAGAATAAACAAAAAAAAAGGAAAATAAATCAATTTTGAACATTGTTAAAATTTCCGCCAATTTACGAATCATGCAAATTGTCATTGTTATTTGTAAAATGTTAACTAAATGAATAACTATAATTCCCCTTCGACCGAGGAGATTCATTCATTATTTGGAAAGTTAATTTGAATAAAATTTACTTATATAAAATTTAAAGCTGAATATTCGTTTAAGCATTGAAACTTAGTTCTTCGGTGATTATTATTTGAGAGTCTTCTCCCAGAATAAAAAAGAACTTGAAATAGTGTATGAGTAGTAGAGTAATGTTCTTTTCACCCCCAAGAAGAGAAACGCGGGCTGAAAAAAAGAGAAAGCAAATTAAGAACGATACGCCGAGTACGTGTGACTCTCCGATGTCAATTAACGAAGCTCCTTCGTGTACATCCGAGGGAGGGGGGAGACAATCGGCAGACCCTTCTACCCTCGATACGGAATTAGCAACCGTGCCGAATCGAACTTCGACAATTGTCACCACCGTCCCTTGGGGAAATTCATCGATGGGAAGGGGCAGGGGTTCGCGAGGAACTACCCCCATACCCGGAGTTGATAATTTTCAAAATGTCTTGTTTGAAAATACGGTCATGAAGAAATTAGAAGAATTTGAAACGAAAATAAGCCAAGTAAGCCACCTCCAGGGGAAACTGAATGAATTATTGGAAAATTTGAAATTACATAAATCGGGTCCGGAAATCCCGTCGCGATGTAACCTCATGTCTGGGGGGGGAGTCGTGCGACCAGGACAGGGGTCAGGAATTTTAGAGAATATTTGCGATAATGAGGTATTAAATATCACATCCGCGAATATCGTGAATCAGAATAATAGTTTGCCGAGAGCCGCGTCTGTCGGTATCGAGGAAAGAAGAGAAAATAGAGGGCAATCAAGATCCACGTCGGTTGGGCGTGACGATAGAACTGTCGCGGGAAATCAGGATTTATTGGAAGGGGCGACAGCCATCGACGATAGAATAAGTAACACGGGAGATAGGTTGCCGTTGTTGCGAAGTAAATCCGACCGACATAACCACGAAAGATTCTTGAATCCCTCGGGGGCTTTTATTCAATATCCCGGGGAAGGTACTGGAGTCGCTGAACCTGTAATTAACGCAACGAATTTTAATAGCAGGGAAGAACAAAGTAACGCGAGCCAACGTAACAGTACGAATCGTGTACAATTTTCGCAAAACGATACTCGAAATAATTTTCGAGACTTCCCGTTGTCTAGTGGGAATGAGGAAAACGTTTCCAACCAAACTAGACGGGACGTCCAATCGTTTGTCCTCGCTGATCCAATGGAAGGAAGACCGATTCGACCAAATAGTCGATTTTCGAATGATCTCGTTAGACTAACAGCTTCTCGTTCGACTCCCGAAGGTGAGGTCGTGACGGGAGAAAGTTATCTAACGGCTGACGAATATCAGCAATTCCTGCGGATCAGCAGTGAACCCGACTACTCTGAAAACATGATTTCGACTCATACGCCTCGACGCGAACGACGATTTTCTTCATCTAGAAGAGGAGTCTTGTCATGGCGTAGTAGTGAGTCGAGCGATAGCGAAGATAATGGCTATGAAAATGAACAACGTCGCGAGAGAACAACGAATCGTGGAGCTTCGTCATCTTTACGCACTGGTTCGAGGGCGCATCATTCTGTAGCCTTAAACCATAATCAAGTGCACGATTATGCTATAAAAATTGGAAGGATCGTCAACAATTGGAAAATTGTTTTCCCGAAAACCGAACGTGATCCGGAACAATTCCTACTAATTCTCGAGGACCAATTGACGATAAGCGGGATCGATAAAAATCTCTTCGTTCCATGTCTTTCGAATATTTTCGAAGGACCATATAGGGCGTGGTACCTCCTGAATAAACATCTTTGGAGATCGTGGAAAGATTTCAAACGAGCGTTCCGATTCCAGTGGGGTGTTAAGAAGGACGACAGCGTCCTTTTACTGGAAGTTCGCGACTTAAAACTAGAAAAGGGGGAAACACTCGCTGAATTCGCGTGTCGCGCGCGAGTAATTTTCGAACGGATGCGACATCCCCCTCTTTTCCAAGAGCAACTCAAACAAATCCTTGTTAAGTTTAATCCGAGATTAACCTTTGAAATCTTGAATTTACGTATCGATGGTTATGAACGATTTCTGCATTATATAAATGAAAGGAGCTACCTCTATCAGCGGTCCACTGGCGCGTGGAAGGAATCGCGAGGAAATGTCAAACGAACCGATTTTAATTTCTTGCAAGAGTCAACTAGCAAGGAATACGGGAACTCGGCTTCGACGGACGTAGACAGTGATGAACCGACAGATTTCAACGCGATTCGAACACCAGCTCGCGTAAATAAGAAAGATAACGATCCGACCAATTCTAAAAGCCTTACGAAACAAAGATTAGACAAAAAACCTCGCTCGTTTCCAAGAAGAACGTAAAACTTCACCGGATAATGATGAAGGAAAATCGACATCTAATCAACCGCGATTTGTTCGGGACTTTAGCAAAACATTTTGTTACAACTGTGGCGGGACAGGCCATACCAGCCGCTTTTGTACTGCCGATCGGCAGGTGGTATGCCATGTCTGTCAGAGTATAGGTCACGTGAACAAAGATTGTCCGAAGCATTCGGGAAACGACAATGCCCGGCAGTAGTTGCACCCCAGACTACCACCATAAAGGGCGTACCAGAGGCGAACCCTGTAGACGATCAGAGCAGTCTAAAAATCGAACAAGAAAAGGTTCTAGATAGGGGCGACAATCCGCTGAGTATTGGTGACGCAACGCAAATCGGTCGCGAGAAATCCGAACAGCCGGGATTGCCTTCAAAGTTGATATTGATGCATGATCCATCGAGTGACTCTGAGTTATCTGAGGATGAATTCGATAAGTCGGAAATGTGTCTCGCCATCGAGCATTGCGAGCAGGTTACTCAATTGACGACTTTAACATCCGGCGAAGAGCACAACGACACGATCAATCGGAATACCGACTTAGACGTTGAAAAACTGAAAAGTTGGGTGCCGTCTCGTCTGCCACCATACTCGGCACATGCATTAACAAATCGACGAATTTTTAGAACCAATAACCACCTCGTAGAACCAAGGCAAGTTACGCGAATACCGGTAGAGATTTCGATTTTCGGTGAAAAAATTTCTGGCATTTTAGACAGTGGAAGCGAAAGATCCTATTTAAGCCAAATCATCTACGACCGTGTAAAACATTGCCAAGTGAAAAAACTATCAGAAGATTCGACGTCAAAATACGGTGTTCGTCTGGGTGACAGGTCGATCGTTAATACAATAGTAGGTACATGTTTTGTGATCGATGTCGGTGATATATATGGATTGCAGTGGTTTAGCATTCTCCCGACTTTGTCAAATTCGGTCATATTAGGAATGGATTTCTGGCTATCCTTTAGGGTCATAGTAGATTCGGTATCGAGTACATGGACACTCGATGGGAGTAAGAACTCTTATCCCATAGTTCGACGTAACGTCCCCCGTACGGAGTTGGGAGCTTTGACGGTAGAGGAAACGGAGAAGATTCGTCAGTTCTCCTTGACGCCGAATTTGAAAAACTGGACAGCGAGTCAACCGGCGTTACTGATTTAATTGAACACGTTATCGAACTAAACGACCATACACCGCAGCGGCGGAAACCATACCCACGTAGTCAGGATATTCGCGATTTTATCAACAAAGAAGTCGAGAGATTACTTGAGAAGGGATATATCCAATGGAGTAAGAGCGATTGGGCTTGTTCACCCGTAGTCGCCCCCAAGGCGAACGGGGGGCTTAGATTCTGTGTCGACTATCGACCAGTTAATCGACAAACGGTAAAGCCCGCATACCCCCTCCAACATATGAAGTCCATACTGTCGCAGTTACATCAGGCGAAAATTATTTCAACCCTCGATATGAGTGAAGCATTCCACCAAATTCCGATGCACCCGGATAGTCGGAAATACACCGCTTTTGTTGTCGAAGGAAAAGGTCTCCTCGAATGGGTGAGAATGCCTTATGGCTTAACCGGCGCTCCTTCGACCTTTCAGACTCTCATGGACACACTCAAACGACGAGTTAAAGAACTGATCGTCGAACGAGGTTTGCCGAATTACTGGTCAGAACAGATCTTCGCTTATTTGGATGATTGGATAATTGTGAGCCAGAACCTCGACGAACATCTAGCGCTCCTCTCATTACTGTTTGAAGTGCTGCGTGAAGCGAGGTTAAAGGTCAATCGGGAAAAAAGTAGTTTCGCCTGTAAAGAGGTGAAATTTCTCGGTTACATTGTCGATGAGTTAGGAATCCGACCAAATCCTGAAAATATACAACCAATCATTGATTTTCCCGTGCCGAAGGATAGAACCCAACTTCGTCAGTTTAACGGACTCGTTAATTGGTACCATCGCCATTTACGAAACATATCTCGAGTTCAAGGTCCTCTTAATAAACTAACGAGCCCAAAAGTCCCATGGCGATGGACTGAAGTGGAGCAACAATCTTTCGACAACGTTAAACTCGCTTTAGTTAATGCCCCAAGATTGTATACGCCGATCCCTGGGCAACATTTCATTTTGTATACTGACGCTAGCGACTTCGGTCTAGGCGCTATCCTCGTACAACGGGACCCTGAGGATAACAGGGAAAATCTTTTGGAAGTCCTGAGCCGTCCACTTAGAGGGGCAGAGATCCACTACACCACGACAGAAAAGGAATGTCTGGCGGTCGTGTGGGCAGTAGGAAAATTAAGGTGTTACCTTGAAGGAATGCCATTCACGGTTATCACCGACCACCAGGCACTGCAGTGGTTGTACGGATTGAAAAATCCTGTTAGCCGTCTAGCAAGGTGGGCGATTTTTCTCTTACAACACCCAATGAAAGTCGAGTATAAACGGGGCACTACGAACGAGGCTCCCGACGCACTTTCACGTATGTTTGACATCGATGTCGACCCCATGGGTTGGGAACGAATTATTGAGGAATCTGCGTGCAGGGAAACTCTATTGTCAACAATTCGCGACGGTAATTGGTACAAGACAAAACGCGACTTAGTTAAAACCCATCCGGATAGGTTCACTGAGTGGAGGATTTACAACGACGAACTGTACTATAATAGACCAGATTTTGGGAAGCTATTTATCGACGACGAAAACCCCTGGAAAAAAGTCATTCGTCCAGACGAAGTACTCGCAATTCTGAAAGAAAATCACGAGACTCCTCAGGCAGGACATTTAGGACGAGATAATACCTATGACCGCATTCGTCGGAATTATTACTGGCCAGGTATGTCACAGGACGTAAAAGCGTACGTAGAAGATTGCGACGTTTGTGTAAAAGTTGAACCCAATCAAAATCCCGTAAAAGGTCCTCTTTCGACGAGGCCTCTGCTAAAGCCATGGGCACAGTTATCTGTCGATACTGTCGGACCGCTTGTTCGATCGAAAAGAGGGAATGTATACCTCATTGTTGTTCAGGATACATGTACAAAATTTATCGAACTCTTCCCCGTGCGAAACCAGTTAGGGAAAACGGTAGTCAAGACCTTAGAGACCATATTCGATCGATGGGGGGCGATCCCCGAATCTATTATTACGGATAATGGCACTGAATACGTTAACAAGGAGGTACAGGCACTTTTGACAGCAAGAAATATCAGGCATATAACAACTCCAATAGCTCATCCTCAAGCCAACCCGGTAGAGAGGGTAAACCGGACAATTAAGGCTATGATCTCTGCATTTTTAAAGGATAATCATAACGAATGGGATGAAAACCTGTCAAAACTACAGCTAGCCTATAACACGGTGCCACACGCGGGTAGTAGGGTCTCGCCGTTCTATCTAAACTTTGCTCGCGAGGCCGATATTAAATCGCGGGAGAGTGTCGCTGATGGACAAACGCAAAAAACTAATCCCTTAGTAGAGGAATGGGTGAAAAGGATAGCCAGGTTCGATGAACTAAGACACAAAGTCGAAGGCGAAATACAGCTTCAACGAGATAAACGTCTTGCCAGGATGAATTTGAAAAGACCTAGTGAAGCGATCGAATTAAAAATCGGCACGGAAGTGTACTATCCGAATAAAAAATTGAGCAATAAAGCCGAAGGGTACGCAGCCAAATTAGGCCACGAATATGTTGGTCCCGCGGTAATAAAGCGAATAATAGGACCAATGATCGTCGAACTGTCCGATAAATCCGATAAAATCGTCGGAAAATACTACATAACCGACTTGAAAATACCACGTCGAAGCTCACGAAATTTTTAATCGCCTTTACCGTTTTGTTATGTCGACACCATCGAGGCTTACTGAAGATTGTATCGATGAGGCCATCAAAATCATTCAAGAAGATGTCTCCAACTTAAAGGCCGATGCATTGGGAAATTTCGCAACCTTAAGGAGCTATTCGAGGAGGAGCTCTAAATCGAGAGTATGTGGCGAGGGGTAAACGTACCGACGGACCTTGAGGGTGGATGGGCATCTCGCTGAGGGAGCCGATAGAAGAAAATTCATCGATCTCCTTAAGAGGGTGCTCGCTATAGGCCAGGCAGAGCGTCGTATAACACCTGGTGAAGCATAGGATCATGCCTTCGTCGCGCTCGCTCACCTCATGAGTGCGCTCCTGGTAACCACGTCAAGGCGTCGAAAAAGATGCGGGAAGTCTGTCAAGAGCCGGCGACGTTACGGTAAGTCCGGCCCACCATCAGTGACCAGAGACACCGCAACCACCGACGCTGACGTCCTACGTTGCCAATTTCGTGCCGACGACAACCATAGCGCTGTAACCCTGGCTGCCATAATTAGCTGACTAATCAAATTCAACGATTGGTCACGCTTTACCACGCTGAACAACAATGGACTGTAAATTGCCCCCGTTGCAGACACTGATGCGAGCCTCGATCATCAAGCTTTTAGACACGTATCAACGCTGCGGTCAAGAGCAGAAAACTTGATCAAGAGAGAGTATTGGTGAGGAACTCGCGGTCCATTCCACGGCGATTCCAAGGGGCGAGAATACTCTCTCAGCACAACATCTAGCATTAGCAGTCCCAACATCAACAGCAGTGATGGCAGCAATCCATGGGGAATTCGCAATTATCAATTGGTCCAACGCGAGGTCCTTTAGATATTTCATTGACCAATCAATATAAGGACCTCGAGTTTCTCGGGCGAGGCACCTTCGGACAAGTTGTCAAGCGTTATAAAGGAACGGACAATTGGAACGTGTCGACCAGTGCACCACGCTTACGTATCAGACTATCGAGACCGATCATTGCGGTCAGCCGAGCCCGTCCGGTTGCGAATTAGCCCGAGGATCCACGACGACCCGCTGTCATGAAAAGGACACAGTCACCGTGGGCGTCTAGATGCAATTGGAGCGGCTCTGGCTCTTTTGGCTGCCGCGATCGGTTTATGGATCTCGAAGCCGAAAAGACGTAAAGTGGAGAGCTTCGAGGGAAATGGAGCAAGCTGTTCGAGCCCCGTACCAACCACCGGCTCAAAAAACTCTCGACGAAGTCGTCAAGGAGAAACCGGAAATTGCACGGCAGGGAATAGTACACCGGGCTGGTGCCAACGAAGTACAAGTACCGATCGACGATTCGACGACCCCTCCCATAACTCAGCACCGATCTAAGACGTTCGCCAAATCATTTCGACACGCGATACGATACCCGGAGACACTCCACTAAAACGAATTAGCGAATATTGCGCCAGTATCATTAAGTAGAATTAAGTATTACTAAGTATTATTAAGATAAAGATTTCGTAGTACTAATTATCAAAAGACCGACTAAGGGTCACCAATATTTCTTTTCATCCTTGTCCTTGTCCGATGTCCATCCTTGTTCCTTTTTGAAGTATGTTACTAACGTTATTAGTCCTAATGGCCTCGTGTTATTCCTCATTATCCTTGATCGTGAGATCGCAGAATTCTGAGTTATTTTTCCAGCCACCCTCATGGTTTGAGGCCATGTGCTGAAGCAGGAATGTTGGAATTGAGCGCAGTCGAGCGAAATCTTTCTTCGACGGATACCAACCACTCTCGTCACCACGTCAAGGTTCAGGGGAGGAGATTGAGACAGAAAATTCGGAATGATGTAAAATTGGTACCCTCGACGTGGTGCCACGATTTCTCCCCGCCATATCGCCCGTTGATATGTGTATTGACCATCGATCGCGAACTCGCTTAAGGAATGTGAAAAGCGAGCAATATCGAAGGAGGTGGGAATCGTGGGTCGATACGCTCGAACCAATTCTTGACAACGAATTAGATGGATCCCGGAAAAGAGGGAGAAAATGATAGAATAATTAACGCATCGCGAAGGGACGTCACTCCCTGTTCCTGTGTGGTTGAGGATGGACGTCTTAGTCCACGTTTGTCTTATTTGTCCAATTTAATTATTGTGTGTTTTGTTCAATTTATTACGTCGAATGTTGCGAGCGTTGCGACCCCCGAGTGGCAAAATTTTCAGCGAATTGAGTGTAACGAACTATGTATATCGAAAGCAGTCCGTCGACGAAGGATTACAAGGAAGCGCTACTTTTACCGAGAACTAAAAGGAAGTAAAATTACAAAACGCATTAAGTGAGTCTTTTAAATTATTCCTGTTTCAACGTTTAACTCGAATTCAGGATCTCACGGGTCCTCCAACGATTCCCTCCCTGTACAGAAGAGTCTTGCTCATGAATTTTGATTTTGCAAAATTAACGTCAATCGCAACGAGTAGTTAGCCTCACAAAAAGCTAGCTGGCGCCCAACTTTATGTAGTAATAAAACGTATTGATCACCTAGAGCCCTACCAGCCGAAGGACCCCGGCCGCGGTAGGTGAAGGAAAAAGAAAATAAAAATTTCCTGTCTCAATATATCACGGACATCGATCACAAAACATGTACCTCCTATTGTATTAACGATGGACTTGTCACCCAGACGAACACCGTATTTTGACGTCGAATCCTCTGATAGTTTTTTAACTTGGCAATGTTTTACACGGTCGTAGATGATTTGGCTTAAATAGGATCTTTCGCTTCCACTGTCTAAAATGCCAGAAATTTTTTCACCGAAAATCGAAATCTCTACCGGTATTCGTGTAACTTGCCTTGGTTTTACGAGGTGGTTATTTGTTCTAAAAATTCGTCGATTTGTTAATGCATGTGCCGAGTATGGTGGCAGATGAGAGGGCACCGAACTTTTCAGTTTTTCAACGTCTAAGTCGGTATTCCAATCGATCGTGTCGTTGTGCTCTTCGCCGGATGTTAAAGTCGTCAATTGAGTAACCTGCTCGCAAAGCTCGACGGCGAAACACATTTCCGACTTATCGAATTTATCCTCAGATAACTCAGAGTCACTCGATGGATCATGCATCAATATCAACTTTGAGGGCAATCTCGGCTGTTCGGATTTCTCGCGACCGATTTGTGTTGCGTCACCAATACTCAGCGGATTGTCGCCTCTATCTAGAACCTTTTCTTGTTCGATTTTTAGACTGCTCTTATCGTCTACAGGGTTCGCCTCTGGTGGTGGTAGTCTGGGGTGCAACTACTGCCGCGCATTGTCGTTTCCCAAACGCTTCGGACAATCTTTGTTCACGTGACCTATACTCTGACAGACGTGGCATACCACCTGCCGATCGGCAGTACAAAAGCGACTGGTATGGCCTGTCCCGCCACAGTTGTAACAAAATGTTTTGCTAAAGTCCCGAATAAATCGCGGTTGATTAGATGTCGATTTTCCTTCATCATTATCCGGTGAAGTTTTACGTTCTTCTTGGAAACGAGCGATGTTTTTGTCTAGTCTTTGTTTCGTAAGGCTTTTAGAATTGGTCGGATCGTTACCTTTCTTATTTACGCGAGCTGGTGTTCGAATCGCATTGAAATCTGTCGGTTTATCACTGTCTACGTCCGTCGAAGCCGAGTTCTCGTATTCCTTGCTAGTTGACTCTTGCAAGAAATTAAAATCGGTTCGTTTGACTTTTCCTCGCAATTCCTTCGACGCGCCAGCGGACCGCTGATAGAGGTAGCTCCTTTCATTTATATAATGCAGAAATCGTTCATAACCATCGATACGTAAATTCAAGATTTCAAAGGTTAATCTCGGATTAAACTTAACAAGGATTCGTTTGAGTTGCTCTTGGAAAAGAGGGGGATGTCGCATCCGTTCGAAGATTACTCGCGCGCGACACGCGAATTCAGCGAGTGTTTCCCCCTTTTCTAGTTTTAAGTCGCGAACTTCCAGTAAAAGGACGCTGTCGTCCTTCTTAACACCCCACTGGAATCGGAACGCTCGTTTGAAATCTTTCCACGATCTCCAAAGATGTTTATCCAGGAGGTACTATATGATCCTTCGAAAATATTCGAAAGACATGGAACGAAGAGATTTTTATCGATCCCGCTTATCGTCAATTGGTCCTCGAGAATTAGTAGGAATTGTTCCGGATCACGTTCGGTTTTCGGGAAAACAATTTTCCAATTGTTGACGATCCTTCCAATTTTTATAGCATAATCTTGCACTTGATTATAGTTTAAGGCTACAGAATGATGCGCCCTCGAACCAGTGCGTAAATATGACGAAGCTCCAAGACTCCTCTTTTAGATGAAGAAAATCGTCGTTCGCGTCGTGGCGTATGAGTCGAAATCATGTTTTCAGCGTAGTCGGGTTCACTGCTGATCCGCAGGAATTGCTGATATTCGTCAGCCGTTAGATAACTTTCTCCCGTCACGACCTCACCTTCGGGAGTCGAACGAGAAGCTGTTAGTCTAACGAGATCATTCGAAAATCGACTATTTGGTCGAATCGGTCTTCCTTCCATTGGATCAGCGAGAACAAACGATTGGACGTCCCGTCTAGTTTGGTTCGAAATGTTTTCCACATTCCCACTAGACAACGGGAAGTCTCGAAAATTATTTCGAGTATCGTTTTGCGAAAATTGTACACGATTCGTACTGTTACGTTGGCTCGCGTTACTTTGTTCTTCCCTGCTATTAAAATTCGTTGCGTTAATTACAGGTTCAGCAACTCCAGCACCTTCCCCGGGATATTGAATAAAAGCCCCCGAGGGATTCAAGAATCTTTCTTGGTTATGTCGGTCGGATTTACTTCACAACAACGGCAACCTATCTCCCGTGTTATTTATTCTATCGTCGATGGCTTTCGCGCCTTCCGACAAATCCTGATTTCCCGCGACAGTTCTATCGTCACGCCCAACCGACGTGGATCTTGATTGCTCTCTATTATCTCTTCTTTCCTCGATACCGACAGACGCGGCTCTCGGAAAATTATTATTCTGATTCACGATATTCGCGGATGTGATATTTAATACCTCATTATCGCAAATATTCTCTAAAATTCCTGACCCCTGTCCTGATCGCACGACTCCCCCCCCCCCCAGACGTGAGGTTACATCGCGACAGGATTTCCGGACCCGATTTATATAATTTCAAATTTTCCAATAATTCATTCAGTTTCCCCTCGAAGTGGCTTACTTGGCTTATTTTCGTTTCAAATTCTTCTAATTTCTTCATGACCGTATTTTCAAACAAGACATTTTGAAAATTATCAACTCCGGGTATGGGGGTAGTTCCTCGCGAACCCCTGCCCCTTCCCATCGATGAATTTCCGCAAGGGACGGTGGTGACAATTGTTGAAGTTCGATTCGGCACGGCTGCTAATTCCGTATCGAGGGTAGAAGGGTCTGCCGATTGTTTCCCCCCTCCCTCGGATGTACATGAAGGTGCTTCGTTAATTGACATCGCAGAGTCACACGTACTCGGCGTATCGTTCTTAATTTGCTTTTTCTTTTTTTCAGCCCGCGTTTCTCTTCTTGGGGGTGAAAAGAACATTACTCTACTACTCATACACTATTTCAAGTTCTTTTCGATTCTGGGAGACGACTCTCAAATAATAATCACCGAAGAACTAAGTTTCAATGCTTAAACGAATAATCAGCTTTAAATTTTATATAAGTAATTTTTATTCAAATTAACTTTCCAAATAATGAATGAATCTCCACGGTCGAAGGGGATTTATAATTATTCATTTAGTTAACATTTTACAAATAATAATGATAATTTGCATGATTCGTAAATTAATTGACGGAAATTTTAACAATTTTCAAAATTGATTTATTTTCCTTTTTTTTCGTTTATTCTTGCCAGGGATAAATCGAACTACTCAAGTTTAATTATCGAGTTTTGAAGAGGCTGAAATAATGTTACGTAATAATGAACGTCGTACCGATGATTGTCGAAATTCTCCCTACACTGGATTTTTATACATTTCGATAAATTCACATATATAGAAGCACAAGAAATAATTTCGATACGCAATATAAGTTGGCATTGGACAATAGAAACGTGGAACAATAGACAGTATAAGCGCGCAGAACGTGTTTTATTATATGATAGGAAATTTTCGATAGATATCCATAACATTATAAGAACGGTGGTCGTATTTCGCTGTGAAATATTCCGGAATAAAGTCGAAGACAGAGTTTAAATAATATTCAAAATTATATAAAGGCTTTGAAATTTCCAAATAGAGGTTTCTGACGAGTTCTTGCTTTTCAATGTGACCGAAGGATTAACTATTGTTCAGTTCGAATTCGTTGAGTGTGAGACTCATTCTAAATGATAGCCCGCAAGAAATATTCTCGACCGCTCGACGCCACTTTTTCTTCACACGATTTTCGTTCGCTATTATTCCTTTCTTCGACTTGACGCGAGAGAATTATTCCGTTTTAATAAATTATCGATTAACAAATTTTCCAATTAGTATATTTTCAATTAATACAAATTTTGAATAATAACAATTGTTTTTTTAAACAATAAATTACACATAATAATTAATTTATATAATCGGTAAAAAATTCGTGAAAATAATTTATCCCATTTAAAATTATTAGGTAATATTCTCTATGCAAAGTATTCACAGTTTTACGCAAAATAAATTAACATTGAACACGAAACACTCAGGACGCTTCGAGGATCATGATTATTTTAAATTTTGTACGACGTTTCGAAGGGATAGAAAATATGATCGGACATAGAGATTTCTTGGCATATTGTTTGATTTCGCAATAGATTAACGTGGATTCAACTCAATTACTTTATAAATAATTTTCCAACGTGCCCCACGTTGGGCGTCAAATGAGACAGGAAATTTTTATTTTCTTTTTCCTACACCTACCGCGGCCGGGGTCCTTCGGCTGGTAGGGCTCTGGGTGATCAAAACGTTTTTATTACTATATAAAGTTGGGCGCCAGCTAGCTTTTTGCGAGGCTAACTACTCGTTTCGATTGACGTTAATTTTGCAAAATCAAAATTCATGATCAAGACTCTTCTGTACAGGGAGGGAATCGTTGGAGGACCCGTGAGATCCCGAATCCGAGTTAAATGCGAAGCAGGAATAAATTAAAAAGACTCACTTGATGCGTTTCGTAATTTTACTTCCTTTTAGTTCTCGGTAAAAATAGCGCTTCCTTGTAATCCTTCGTCGACGGACAGCTTTCGATATACATAGTTCGTTACACTCAATTCGCCGAAAATTGTGCCACTCGGGGGTCGCAACGCTCGCAACATTCGACGTAATAAATTGAACAAAACACACGATAATTAAATTGGACAAATAAGACAAACGTGGACTAAGACGTCCATCCTCAACCACACAGGAACAGGGAGTGTCGTCCCTTCGCGATGCGTTAATTATTCTATCATTTTCTCCCTCTTTTCCGGGATCCATCTAATTCGTTGTCGACTATTGGTTCGAGCGTATCGACCCACGATTTCCACCTCCTTGGATATTGCTCGCTTTTCACATTCCTTAAGCGAGTTCGCGATCGATGGTCAATACACATATCAACGGGCGATATGGCGGGGAGAAATCGCGGCACCACGTCGAGGGTACCAATTTTACATCATTCCGAATTTTCTGTCTCACCGTCGGTTTCAGCATCGGGATGATTACTTTAGTCCATAGAGGCTGCGGGTGAGCTTGCAGACCACATTGGTTCCATCTGTGTACCCTTCTCGCTGTCGCATGTAGATTGTCTCATCGATTTTTCTATACAGAAACGCGGTTTTTACGTTAAACGGCTGCATTTTCATCTTCTCTTTTGCGGCGGTCTCGAGGATTATGCGTATTGAATCAAAACGAATGACGGGGCTAAACGTTTCCTGATGGTCGATACCGTATTTCTGCCGGAAACCGCGTGCCACGAGTCTAGCTTTGAACCTGTTCACGTTTCCATTGTCCACTTGCTGTCGATTATATTGTGACTCTTTGGGGGTCCGACGTGGTTCCATATGTCATTGCAACGTAGGGAGTCGATCTCCTCGTCCATTGCTTTTTCTATTTCGCCGTATCGTTGCTCTCGATGGATTCCGCGAATGTCAATGGCTCCTGACCCTCGGGTAAAAATACATCGTCGATGTTCACAAAGTCGTATGTGGCGCACGTTGTATGTGGCGGGTGGTCTCAGGTTTGTTCGATCTCGGAGAGCCCTCCCACTTCCTTTTTCCACTTGAGGTACTTGGTCTCGGTTCTCGTTCGCGATCTCAATGTTTTCGCGTTGATCGGGTTCTCCAATGATTTGGTTTTCCGCTTTGTCGGCGACTGTGATTATGTTCTCGCGTGTGTTGATCCACGTTTCGTTATTGCTCTCGGCGATCTCCTCGTCCCGGGGTTCCGTCTCCCCCGGAAAAACAACATCGCTAACAGTTTTTACTTCTTCGTCTGAGTACCAGATCCGATACCTCTTTGTATCCGCGTCGTACTCTATGAGGATTCCGCGGTTAGCTTTGACGCCCCATTTTCGCCTCTTTTGTTTCGGGATGTGAGAGAATATCTTCTCTCGGAACGTGTGTACATTCGTGATGTTGGGTTTTCTCCGGTGTCAGAGCTCGAATATCGTCGTGTCTTCAACGCTGCTCGTTTATGACGAGCTCCTTGCTTTCTCTATTGACAGTCTCGAGGTGAGGTTGAGCAAAGTACGCTCCGTAGCGGGGGCTGATTCCCACGCAGTGACGAAGTAGTTGTAGCTGACGGAAAGAGTGAGCAGGATCTTCGTTATAATCGTTGAGTTGGATATTACCTCACCCATTAGCCTGAGACGATGCGCGATATCCTCGAGTGTTAGATTTATTACAGTACAAGTAATTGTCACTAAGGATTCGTGAGAGATATTAATCAATTCGCTTTTATAAAAGCTACAAGAGAGAAAATGTGGTACAGTGAGAAATGAATGAATTATTTGTGTGTATGTTACCAAGTAAAAAAACAAGTAATTCCGAAGTGGGAACGAGAAGCTGGTAGCCCTCGGGTAACAAAATTGACCGCGAGGTAAAGACCTAACACTCCCACTTTGTCTTTGCCGCTGTTTATTTCTCTCGGCAAGAGTTTTCGTAGACTCCTTTAGATGCTCGGTGGTACTTAAATGCGTCTCGAGATAGTGCCTTTGTTAGGATGTCGGCGTGTTCTCTCGAGGGTGTGCATTCGAGTAGGGACTCGTTTCTTTCGTACTGCTCTCGCACGTGATGGTTAGGCACTTCGATGTGCTTGCTTCGTTTATGGAATACCGCGTTTTCGATCAACCGAATTGCATTTTGATTGTTCAGCTACAGCGTCGTTGGAACTTCTTTGGTAGCGAGTCGATTCTTGATTAAATGTTTCGTCCATGCTATTTCTTTCACGGTTTGGCTCGCGGCCACGGATTCCGCTTCGGTGGTCTACAGTGCGGCTGACTTTTGCCTCTGCGAGTTCCATGAGATAGTTGCGGAACCGAGCATCATGACGTATCCTGTCGTCGACCGCTGGGTTTCCAAGTCACCTGCGTAGTCGGCGTCGTTGTACGCGGTCAGCCGCTGTACCTGATTTGTCTCGAATTTCAGACCGTAGTCGATCGTGCTTTTGAGGTATTTGAGGATCGTTTTTACCGACTTCTAGTGGAGTTTCGTTGGCTTCTTGAGGTAGCGACTCGCTCGGTTGACGGCGAAGGTAATGTTGGGTCTCGTTGCCACCAAGAGATACGAGGGTGGGGTGAAAAGTTTCCGGCCTGACCAAGAAAAACGATATTTAAAAATTTTTTTTTGCTTTATTTTTCAACATAATCTCCATCAATACTGATACATTTCTCATAACTCTCGCATCCCAAAAAACAGTAGCCATAGCCTTGTTTGCCGATAAAATTGTTTTTGCCTCCTTTGGGGTTGGTTCCCCTTTTCCAACCCACTGTTTTGACTGTTCTTTACTTTCAGGAGTGTAGTGGTGGACTCATATCTCATCAACAGTTATGAATCGACGCAAAAATTCGTTTGGATTACGTCTATACAGCGTCAAATTGTCGGTAGCGTCGAGCGTTAGCAAACGCGGCACCCACCTTGCACACAGCTTTTCCATGCTCAAATGGTTGTGCAAAATATTTCGCACACGTTCAGCTGACATCCTACAGGTCTCAGCTATCTCATGCACTTTCAACCTGCGGTCTTCCAACACTATTTTATGGATTTTTTCAATCATCTCTGAAGTTGTGACTTCAACGGGCCGTCCTGAGCGAAGCTCGTCAGAGGTGCTCACACGACCAATTTTAAATTCAGAAACCCACTGATTAATAGTTGAATATGATGGGGAGGAGTCTCCTAGTGCTGAATCCATCTCTTCTTTTATTTGTTTTGGTGTAAAACCTTTCAAATGGAAGTATTTGATGACAGCACGTTTTTCCAATTTTTCCATTTTTACGAAAACAACGGAAGCGTCTCGCGCAATGTGCTCTCAAACGCAAACTAACATAGCGATTGGGCTGAAACTGTACATACAAGCTCGGTAGGAATGGTACTGTAGGACGCCGCTCCAAAACTAGACCTAGTGGCACCATCTCTTGGTCAGGCCGGAAACTTTTCACCCCACCCTCGTACATAAGGCTCCCGACTGCCTCACGGTAGGGCGCCGGTGTAGGCTTATGCTCGCTCGTTGTGTTCATGTGCTGATCCGAATGTTCGTGAGGATTTGCTGGGATGGCCACCGGGTTGGCTTCTTTCGTCTGAAATCTTTCCAGAATTCTTCCCGCCTGATTTCCCTGATGCATGAATATGCTACCGTCAAGGAGTCGCTCGTTCTGCAATCCGAGAAACAGGTTTGCATCACTGTGGGTTATTTCAAATTCTTTGTGTAATTCGCTGAGTTGTTCATCGATGAGGCTACGGTCCTCCGCAACGATAAGACGTTCGTTTATGTACATCGCGAGCAGTATCTCGCGGTTCTTTTCTCGGCCTGTGAACGCACGGGCCTTCATTGGTTTCCGTCAGATCGAAATTTCGCAAAAAATCGGTGAAGTGTTGGTTTCAGCAGCGAAGGGAGTGTTTTAGCCTGTACAGGCTGCGTTTGAGTTTGCAAACTCTCGTGCTTTCATCCTCGTATCCCTCAGGCTGGCGCATGTAGATTTCCTCGTCAATGTTTCCATACAGGAAGGCTGTTTTTACGTCGAACTGCTCGGCGTTTTTACGAGCGCATGCCGCTACAGCTAGTATGGTCCGGATCGAATCGAAATGGACTACCGGGCTATGGGTGTCGTGGTAGTCTATTCCCTCTCGTTGTCTGAACCCTCGAGCGATGGGTCTCGCCTTGTGTCGTTGGACGTTGCCACTTGCATCGCCTTTTAGCTTGTACGTCCCTTTGTTATCTATGATCGTTCGACTTTTACGGGCCTCAATGAGCTCCCAAATTTCACTTTGTGGGAGCGCTTCGATTTCTTCGTCCATGGCTTTCTTCCAGACACTCGAGCTCTCGTTTTCGACGGCTTCTTTGAACGAGATCGGCTCCTGAAACTCAGCAAGAAATATCTCGTTTTTGTCGATGAAGTTGTCGTACCATGCCGGTGGTCACAGTGTTGCTCTGTTTCGAAGCTAACGTCCCTCAGGTGGCGCTGCCTCCGCTTACACTATTTAGCTTTCTCGCGCGGCGTCTTAATTAATCTGTGGCTCGATTTGATTCTCTTCGTCTTCTACTGACTCGGGGTTGCTCTGCTCGCATTCATTTATATCTGGAGTACTCTGAATTAGTAGTTCGTTGGGTTATACGAGTTTCTCGTGCCAGTGCTGATTGCACATGTGGTCGCTGGCGCCTGAGTCGAGCAACCACTCGACGTCCTTCTCCGGTGCAGTCACTATGGAGGTGAGAGCCACGGTCGCCAGGCCCACGCCGGACGGTCTCTTCTTCTGAGCGTTATTTCCGGTGTCCCACTCTTCCGCGTCGTCGCTTTTCTCTTGCGAGCATTCTCTTGCCCAGTGTCGGCTGGCCGCATATGTAGCACTTGCCAGTCTTCGATCTGCCTTTCGTGTCCTTGTCGCGAAATGTCTTCCCTCGCTGGACTCTTGATACTAGGGCGCTTCTGTTTCTCTCTTCTCTTGCCGAACGTCTCGACTCCTCAATCGTCATTCTCGACGTGAAGTTCACCAACGCGCGTTCCTTCACTGGCGCTGACTCTCACGCGCTCACGAAGTGGTTGCTGGCAAGGTCATAAGGATTTTTGTAATGATCATCGAGTCTGAAATAGTCTCACCCATGAGTCGCTATTTGTGCGCCAGATCACCCAGCTTGGCGATGTGCGTGGCCATGTAGTTCGAGCTTTTTTTTGCCGTGCTGAACCAATTTTGTTGCAGCATGTGAACACTTGCTTCGGACTTTTGCTCGTAGGCCGATGACAGTTTTTCCCACATCTCCTTTGCCGAGTCGCAGTTGATGATGTGGAGGATTGGTTGCTCGCCTATGGTTGTGCAATAACCTTTTATGCCGCGGCATTCTCCTTGTTCTACTCTTCCAGGTTCTTGCCACATTCGGCGTACACTGGTTCACTCGCTCCGGCGCCCGGCCACACCGGTACCGCGTCTTTGCCCGATACGGAGCCCCAGGCACCGTTCGCGTTAAGGACGATGCGCACTTGGAATTTCCACACACCACAGTTTTCAATATTTTTAAGTTTATTCATTCGGACTAGATCACTCCCTTTATTTCTTGTTGTCCGTTATGTATTTTCCACTATCGCGCACGGCTGGGTATAACTAGGGCTTGCATATTGTTCCGAACTACTCAACTATTCGGATATCCGTGATATCCGATTTCGTGAAATCTGATACTTCAAATTCGGACAGTTCGGGCATCCGGGTAGTTCGAGTATTCGAACAGATCGGGCATCCGGGTAGTTCGAGTATTCGGACAGTTTGGGCATCCGGGTAGTTCGAGTATTCGGACAGTTAAAGCATCCGGGTAGTTCGAGAATTCGAACAGTTCGGGTATCCGGGTAATTCGAATCTTAAAAACTTTAAAAAAGTAAAAAAAAACGCCAAGTAATAAAAATCCCTCAAAATCGTTATCGCCTGTTTTACTATATAAAAAATTCTAATTTATCTCAAATATCTCAAACTATACTTATCATTTAAGTTCAAAAAATGGTTTTATTTTACTTCTTTAATGCAAATGTACAAAAAAAAGTGAAATCACTTTTATGAAATAGCCAAGCAAGTTTACTAGACATGTTGTACACAACATTTTTAAAACTTAGGAATAATATTTTTGAAAATTTTTAGTTTTGAAAGAGTTTTAGCAAACCATCATAGCAAAAAAATAATATCACCATTAGTTAAAAGTACAAAGTAGGTACCACACAAATACACTGGAAATGCTGTGCAACGACTTGGCGTGCACGGTTAAGAAAAAAGCTCGGAAAGTCAGAGAATTTTCCGTTCCGACCGCACGCGAAAATAACTTCTGCGTCGATATATATATATAATATTATATAATATAATTTTACATAATAACGTGGCATCGACTATCAGGGGTATTAGCAACATTTCAAATTATAACGTTCCATTAACTACCAGGGCTATTAGCAATTAGGTTCTACTGCCGCTCGCGCTAGTGTCATTCGCACAGAATAACTTTGATATGGAGCTTTATCGGTACGCAGGTCAGTCAGCAGGTACGAAGCTACGTTATATTCGCTTAAAAAATTACTCGATAAATTGCTTTTATATAATTATCTTGTATTATGCAAATAAAATAACATTTCAAATGCCGTGTGGTCGAAGGATAGATCACTTATTTGAGCCGTACTCCACATGAATCTGGTTTTCACTTGCATAATAAATCGTGACGATTTATGTTTTGTTAACCCGAAAATTGACGTGTTGAGATGACGAAATCCTTCGCCAAGCTTTTTTCTTAACCATGCACGTCAAGTCATTGCACAGCATTTCCAGTGTACTTGTGTGGTACCTACTCTGTACTTTTAACTAATGGTGATATCATTTTTTTGCTATGATGGTTTGCTAAAACTCTTTCAAACTAAACATTTTCAAAAATATTATTCCTAAGGCCGTGTTGAGGATCAGCGTTGTGCCGACGTTTCGCAAACGTTACGGTCTGCATCATCAGGGCTGAGAGCTCCGATACTTAAGCTCTTGTGTCTCAGGTATTCCTTATATAGTTGCAGTCATCGTTCCAGATCGCTGCACCAGCCAATCAGATGTTTTAATCTGTCTGCCAAAAATACACAAAAACAACATCCCACTAAGGCCCATTGTTAGCAATATAAGCAGTCCTACATATCACTTGGCACGTTTTCTCTGCAAACCTTTGCAGGAACTCGTAGGCCTCAACAACTCCTATATCCAAAACTCCCGGGATTTCGTGAACAAGATCCAGTCTATCAAGGTAGAACCAGAAGATATTTTAGTGAGTTTCGATGTTGTATCCCTGTTTACAAACGTCCCAACCAATGAAACCCTAAGCATAGGTAAAAATTCCAAAAAAGTTGCCCCGAACCTACTGCCTCTCATAGGACATTGCCTAAACTCTACATACTTCCAATTTCAATCCCAGTTTTATGAACAAACTTCAGGCGCAGCCATGGGTTCCCCTATTTCCCCTATCATCACCAACATAAAGATGTGGACTACGCCAACATAAAGATGGAGAACTTCGAGAACAGAATTCTGCAAGAAGCTTCCCTCAAGCCCTCCACCTGGTTCCGATATGTCGACGACACCTTCGTCATTTGGAGTCACGGCAAAGAAAACCTCAATCATTTCTTAACCTTCCTCAACTCCCAACACTCCAATATTCAATTCGCCATGGAGATAGAACAGGAAAATCAAATCCCTTTTCTGGATGTACTGGTTCAACGGAGAAGCGATGGCACTTTGGGCCATAAAGTTTACCGGAAGCCAACGCATACGGATAGATACCTCCACGCTACGTCCCATCACCACCCTTCCCAAAAACAGTCGGTCATAAGCTCTCTGGTCTACAGAGCTCTAGCGATCTCCGAACCAGACTCCCTGGAGATTGAACTAGAACACCTACGAAAAGCTTTAGGAGACAATGGCTACAAGCCAGGCAACATCGAAAGAACGATCAAAAATCTAAAAAGAAAAATAGCTGATTCGAAAACGGTTACAGCACCTGATGGAGAGAATGACGGACAAATAACGCAACAACTTCCCTTCCATACCTTCAGGGCATAACCGATCGCATAGGCAGGGTCCTTGGAAAACATAACGTGCGAGTCATCTTCAAACCTCAGAAGAAACTAGCACAAGTGATTCCGAGTGCAAAAGACCAAAGACCACCATTAAGTGCACCAGGAGTATACAAGATACCCTGCTCATGCGGTAAAGTGTACATAGGGGAAACCGGGAGGAAGATCAGTACACGGATCAAAGAACACCAACGGTGTATCAAATATGGTCATATTACACAATCAGCGCTGGCCGAACATTGGATGGAGACTGGTCATGCCATCCAGTTCGACAAAGCCCAAAGTCTGGCCCCATCAAACAGTTATTTTTCTAGGAAACACCGAGAAGGCTTGGAAATCCGAAAACATCTGGACAATCTAAACAGAGATGGAGGATATCACGTCAACCCTATTTGGCACACCGTCCTCCCGGTTTTTTAATTGACCAGCTGATCAATTAAAACATCTGATTGGCTGGTGCAGCGATCTGGAACGATGACTGCAACTATATAAGGAATACCTGAGACACGAGAGCTTCAGTATCGGAGCTCTCAGCCCTGATGATGCAGACTGTAACGTTTGCGAAACGTCGGCACAACGCTGATCCTCAACACGGCCTCCATCCGGAAGCCACATACTCTTCTCATTACATAAAGAGCCGTGAAAGCCTTAAAACTAAAATTATTCCTAAGCTTTAAAAATGTTGTGTACAGCATGTCTAGTAAACTTGCTTGGCTATTTCATAAAAGTGATTTCACTTTTTTTGTACATTTGCATTAAAGAAGTAAAATAAAACCATTTTTTGAACTTAAATAAGTATAGTTTGAGATATTTGAGATAAATCAGAATTTTTTATATAGTAAAACAGGCGATAACGATTTTGAGGGATTTTTATTACTTGGCGTTTTTTTTACTTTTTGAAAGTTTTTAAGGGGGATTTCATATCTTTTTGGAAGGGGAATTTCAATATATCTGTTCAAACTAGACGTCTGCGATTTCATATTCGTATTGAACAGGGAAAATTATTTCAAGATATTTGAATCAGTCGGAGCCTAGGAAATGGCATCCACAGCATAATTTTCATTCTAAATTTTTTCATCTTTTTAATTTAATCTTCATACGTTGGATGGTGGATCTCGCTGGCCCTGCCGGTGATCTCTGAAAAATATATTATTTTTAAATGTCTACTTTGCAGTACGCATAAAAAGTGTATATTCTTTGTCGAACTTATTAAATAGAAATCAACATTTTTAACCTTTTGACATGTAAAGCTCTTAGTTGCCTATATTGCACCTGAATTAAAATTTACACCAACCGTGAGTTCTTACGTATTTTGAGAGAAAACATTGCGTCGAGGCAAATACATTTTTGCAAAAAAAGTTGTGAGTTTCAAATATTACATTATAAATATGAAAAAATTCACAAAATGAGTTGTGAATTTCCTCACGTTGAAGAAAATTAAAATCGAATTCACGACAATTATATTATAATTTACACCACAAGTGAGTTCTTACGTATTTTGAGAGAAAACATTGTGTTGAGGCAATGTTTTCTCTCAAAATACGTACAAACTCACTTCTGGTGCAAATTTCAATCTAATCATTGTGAATTTGATTTTAATTTGTCTTAAATACGAAAAAAATCACAATTTTTTTTGTGAATTTTTTTCTATTTACAATTTTTTGTGGATATTCACAATTTTTTCTGTGAATTTATTTGTATGTTCAGAATATTTGTGAATAAATTCGTATTCGTATTTATAAATAGAATTACGCCCAACTCTGGCTCACACACTGAACCAGACATCCATGGTGCTGGACCGACGAGTTTTCTATCGTGTTTCCGGGTGCCGCATCGTCGAAAGTTACCAACGATCCCAAATGTAATATTGAGCAGGCACTTGTTGTCTGCTTTACTTGCGAGGCTATATGAATTCTTTTGCCTCTTTCCGACGCCTGAAATCATTTTTGATTTGTTGCGGGCAGCCCAACGACATCCAGATTTTTGGAATCCTGTGCTGTTTAGCGTAAAGTAATTTTCATTGCCTATCGTTGATGCCAAATTCATCTTTGCGGCCTCTCGATACCTGAAACATTTTTTATTTCTTGCAATTTATCAATTTATCGAAAGCCAAAAATATGAATTGTGGTAGATATACCGCAATTGATAATTTTGGCTTTTTGCTCAATTTAGTGTATTGAATTGATTTTCAATATTATAAATATGAATTAACTGCGGCTAACCTGAGGAGTGGCTCATAGCTACTTTCCAATATCAGAGAAGCATTACCGAGTGTCGCGTTGGGCTTCATTGTCATGGGGGTTCTCATTGTACCGCTGTAATTTCCCAGACTGGGTCTCGCAGACCGCTATCGATAGTTCAGTCCAGCGTGTTGAGATTCGCCATGTGCTCAGTGACGTCGATTGCAGTTTACCGGGCATCGCTGGTCATCAGGTCATGTGGCTTTTTGAAGCTCGTATTTCTCACGCATTCGTCAAACATCACTTGGCCCTAAACGTGCTTCGCATTGTTCTTTGAGGTCGCAAATGCCTCCACCTCGAGCTTGCCAGTGCTGTAAGTCACTGTGACTGCGGCACGTGGGGCGGTTCGAAGCTTGGAAAATCTTGATACTTTCGACTCTTGAACTTATCCATACCGCAGTACTCCTCCAATGGCCGCGAATAATTCTTCAATTAATGAAAATACGAGGATCTTTGTATCGCACAAGGAAGGGAACTGATCTTTATTCTTCATCTTCACTTTCCAGTATCTGATTTTTTCTTACCTGTATCCGATGTTAGGCGATTTCATGTGGTTGGCCTTTATTTTCTCCGTTATCACGTAAATCGATTGTGGTTGTGTCCATGTCAGAGAATTTTCAGAGGTCCGAATCTGCGATTTGAAGTACCTTCGTCAAATTTATGTTGGCACTGAAAAGAGCCGTTTTTTTTGAGGTCACAACCGTCGTCAAATTAATATGGCCATAAAAAGGGCCATTTCTTTTTTTTAAACTTTACACTTCTAACTTTTCCCAACTTTGCACAGCCTAACCCTATTTTGGGGTTAAGCTGTCAGATCACGGTAAACATTGAAACGAAAAAGTTAGTAGCAGGCTATGCTACTCGGAGGCACTGCGTTCGCCCGGATGTGGCGCTCTCGCGGCTGCGCGGAGTGTCTCAACTGCGTCTACTGCGGATGTTGACAGGCCAATGTTAATCAACCCTAATAAGGGCGTATGTTTCATGTTTATGACATGGCCGAAAGACTTTATTCGATTCGGAAAACCCCCCGAGGGTGGAAAAATTTCTTGTCGTGAATTCGGTCGGAAATTCGGTGAATATTATGAGAACAAGGGGATTGAATACACGGGTCGAAAAATGACGCAAACAAAATCGATAGGAAAAAATCACATTACATTGGTAAAATGTCATTAGATTTTCGATTTGTCGCCGCGTTTTCGCGTAATGGCGATTGAAAGTTGAAAGTCGTCTGCTAAAAGCCCATCTTACTGTATGAAGAGACGCGGCGAGCCGTCCGTCGGTTAGTGCCGTCGAGATCGGTGGCGACGCCAGTGGCGTAGAATTTTGTTTTATTACTTGCCGCGTCTCTTGATATTCGGATAGCTCAGATATTCGGGTAGTTCAGATATCCGGATAGTTCCAGTATCTGCGTAGTTCGAGGATTGAAGTGGTTCGAGTATCCGGACTGTTCGAATACGATATAGATGATCCAAAGATTAATCAATTTTCTGGATCAGCACATTGCGTACAAACAATTGACAACGGAAATTATTAGAGGCGGGTGGAAATCAATCTTACTTAATAAAAAAAAAAATCAAATTTAAAGTCTTACTTGATACAATCTGAGATACAATTTCGGAAATTATAATAAATTTCCAGAGATCAAAATCAAACAAAAAAATAAGAAATAAAAATTTCAGGAAAATCCAAGATTTAGATTATTCAAGGATCTGTTCCGTAGATTCAAGAAATTTTCTTATATTTTTCCAGCAATAAGTGATATTGCTAGAAAATTGTGTATTTTTTTTAATTTGCCAATTCTAGAATTGTGAAGATCATGTGATAAATTATCAGTTTCTTCGAAAATGATCCATAATCTTAAGGAATTTTCCTTGAACTTATAATAAATAAAGAAGCTTCCGGGCCATTAAGAAAGCACAAAAGTTACAGATTACTTCTCATTGGTAAGTAACGATAGGAAGCGTCAAAATGTTTTAAAAAACTACTGTTATCAAATGCTGCAAAATGAGTAAAAACAACAGTGGGTTCGGTCTTATCAATGTTTTTCAAAAATCCAAAAAGTTCCGTGCACAATGCGGAACCTAGAACCGAAAAAAAAAAACGAACAATAGGGCAGAAGCGACGTGCTCAGCTGTGCTCATTTTATCATTATTTTATTCTTTACATTAATAATTTGATTTCCGTTTTTGTTTTGTTTTTGGCGCTAACGAGAGCCAATTAAAGATACGCCTTATCGAATTCTTAAATGGACAGAGATTTCGCAGTCTTAAATTGCTTTTTAAATTTCAGTCATTTTTTTCTTGCTATCTCGTTCAAGAAAATAACGAGGCTCGCTTACAGCGTAGTCATTCATTTTTGTTCAATGATAAAGTTCGCTTCGTTGGGAATGTAACGAAATTTCGTCGATTCCATATATTTGTCTCTTAACTCCATAACAGATCTAGAGCTATACAAATAATTTTTTGTGCCTTTCGTTGAATGTGAAAACGAATTTGTAAAAAAATACTAGTATTGAAATCAATATAAAATTGAGAAATAAAAAAAAGATTTTTCGTTGATTTCCAACGGTGCAAACTTCTGTTTCATCATTAGTTGCTTGGTCAGCAAATTTAATCCAATAATAACTCGCAATATCGGACATACACCCTACTTGAATAAGAAATAATATCAAAATTCGTTGCCCTGTTCCAACACCATTGAAATAAAATATTTTTACGTATATGAGAACCTCCGTACATCACTCTGATCACAGTTGTCAGAAAAAATATTAAACAAATAACAACAAAAAACTTACGTGTAATAAAGTTGGGAAAATGTGTTCGGATTTTTATTCGAACAAATTTCGAGAATTCACAAAAAGACTATTTTCATTAATATTTAGTCGATCAATTCATGCTGTGATGAATTTTTCGAATGACACTTTTTGCAACATCCACTGACATTGATGGTGTATTGTTATTAAAATAATATGGCAGTGTTCGTAACATTTTTAACTCTTTTGAGAAAAAATGTGTCAATGTAGAGTGCAGTAGCTACATTTACAATGCGATCAGCATTATAAAAGTGTGCGATTCTGGTACAGAAAAACCAGGAGGTTGACATTTTCAGGAAGCAGACAGCTCCTCTTCGGGCTCACGATATTTCCAGCCGTCGAAAATACGCGTTCAGAACTCGCAGATGTAGCAGGAATACACAAGTATTGGCGAGCAAGATCTGCTAGCGCGGGGTATCGGTTTTCACGTGTCGCCCACCAATCATATGGATTTGAATTGTAACAGATTTGCGGCTCATTTAAATACATTTCGAGCTGAGCTTGAAGTGTATCACGTTTTGGAGCTGCCTAAAATAAATATCCATGGCTGTTTCATGGCGCTGTTCCTCCGCTTCCTCCATCACATCAGCAACCGAATGACCCTTCACAAACGTGATGATATTGTTTCGAGCTCGTGAGCACTCAAACAGCAAATCTTTATGCCGAGGATTGAGAAAGCTCGCTATTTGCCTCGAGATCACGTTTTTGGCAGGATTGTACTCCAAATCGAATCTGACGGTCACTTCATTGCGCAGAGTTGTTTTCAATGATTCGATGTGGTGATCGTCCTCAGATGATTCCTGAAGGTGGATGTCACGTAATGTGAAAACTATTGGGCGAACCATTGAAGTAGGTGCGAGCGCATCACTGCATAAAACGGTAGTTGCAACCTGCAATGGTTTAAGTACTTTCCGCAAATTCTCCATTGTCGACCCATTACGGTCTGAAATTTCTAAACGTTCGGCAATTGCAGTGCTTGTTACTGAACGATCAGACAGAGCGTTCATCACAGGACTGCGGTTTATGAGTAATCTATCCACCATTGCGTATGTGCTGTCCCATCTGGTAGTGACACTCTGAATCAATTTCAATTTGGCCAAGCCAAGTTGTTCTTGTTTTTTTTCGAGAGCACATGTGGCAATATTTGAGTGACGGAAATGACCGACGACTTTCGCAGCTTTTTCACAAACTACTGTTATGGCTTCACATTTTAAAGCTTTCGTGATGCATAGCTGGAGGGATTGTGCCGCACAAGTAAGACCATCGTGAAACAATATATTTTCGAGGTCTCTCACCGAATTTTTTGCATTCAAAGCGTTATCCGTAACCACACTAACAACTTTTCCGTTTATTTTCCACTTGGTCATGATACTCTGGAGCTTGGCGGTCACGTTTGCGGCCGTATGTCGCTCGTTTAATCCCTCAGTCGCCAGAGTGAATGATTTGGGCATCCAGGTTCGATCGAGGAAGTGCGTCGTTACAGTAATATATGAATCTTGACTTCGTGATGACCAGCAATCTGACGTCCGAGCCGTAGCGGTTGCATGAGACAACTCTAGACCAATTTTCGCTGAAACTTGGTCATATAGCAACTGTAAACGATTTTTTAGAGTTTGCACGCAGGGGAGCCTATAATTAGGCTTCACGACCTCCATAAAATGACAAAATCCTGTGGTTGTGATAAACGATAAAGGCAACATATTGTGGACGACCATTTTTGTCAAACTTTGATTTATCAACTCTACTCGATTTCTATTACAAGGGCGCTCTGGCTGGAGGCACTCTGGAGCACTGGCTGCCAGAGAGCGTACTCGTCCACGGTACGCGTTAGCAGACCGCGACGAAGGCCTAGCTATGGTAGGAGCTTCGGATTCATCTCCTTCATTGCCTGGGAGTGACTGAATACTTTGGCCCGAAGTGGACGGTTGATTAAAAAAAAAACGAATCGTTTGATTCGCCAGCAGACTCAACTTCCGCGGCGGGGCGTACACGTGATGTCAACGGTAGATGAACTGTAACGGATTCATCAACTCCGATTTCTATCGTGTTGTCTTGCTCGAGTTCATCAGCGAATCTGTTCAGATTGGAAATAAATTACGGTTTCAAAGACGTGAATGTGAATCTTGGATTACAAAGTTTTTATAAAATTGTCTGACCTCTATTGTGTGTTGAATAGTTTCAATGATTGTATGCTTATATAGACTTTAACAAAATGCGAAAATGTAAAGAAAACTCATCTATTTATTTTCGTAATGGTCATAACATTTCATTTTCTTTTCATTATTCAAATATGAATTTCAAAAACCGTGTGTACCTGTTACGTTTTCGATGAATTTCATCAGCATCGTCTCGTTCGGTCGTATATCCATGTATCACTTGAAGATGGCGTATTAGCGAAGACGTAGACCCTTTTGTTTGTAACACTTCTTTGCAAATATTGCATGTGGCCTCAGTGCCGAGTGCAGATCGTTGGCAGTGTTTCCATACCCAACTCGTTAAACGCGGCATTATTATACTTTTAAGGCAGAGAATAATTGATAATTCATATATCGGACTGGATGAGGACAGAGGGAATAGAAAAACTTGACATTATTCGTCGGTCGTCGAAACACGTATGACGACTGCAATGTACTGAGATAAGCTCAGACGTGGTAACACTTATGAGCGCGAAACACTAGAGTCGCGACATAGAGAACACAGAAAGGGCATGTTTTCGCTGTGGTTTCAATCGATTCCGCTTGCAAGATTGTTTACAGACGGGACTGGAAAAATATTATGTCGCTCAACCATCTGACATATAATTTCAGGCGTGGAGTTGAGAATCGCAGAGCATTTATGCTTACATATATATGGGGCATTTTACGTCGCATCAGCCACTTCAAAACCTTTAGGTTTTCGATTTGGCTCAAATTTTTTTTAGATGTTATACCCATTGGAAGAAGCTCTCTTGATAATTTTTAGAATTTCTCATCCATCCAATAATAGGATGTGATTTTTTAAGAAATTTCGATTTTTTTTTCAATGACCTAATAATTTGGCGAAAAATGAAGCTATTGAGCTTTTTATTTTTTTTATGTGAAGATTTTTTCTGTACTTTTTGGTGGTATTTACAAAAAAAAAAATATCGGTGAGGGTTGTTCCAATGTTTCCGCAGGTTAAAGCAAAAAATCGTGGATTCCACGAATTCTGACATTTTTTTTTTCCTCAAAACATTCGCAGAAAAATGTTAAGACATTTTCGGATTTTTAATTTAATAATAATTTATAATTTAATGAAAATTAATAATTTGGCATTGTGATGCATCTTGTTTGATTCACTAATTTTCAATTCGGTTTTTTTGGTGTGCTGTGTGGTGTACGATAAAATCTAACGCAATTTTTGATTAAGGCACAACACCACTGTGACCCCCTGTTTTTGTGCCATTTTTCAAGAATTTTTTTTTGTGGGAAAAAAAAGAGATATTCGAAAAAAAAATGTTTGTTTTGTTCGTTGTCTATTGAAGATACATAAAAATTTTTTTTCAAATTTTTCACGCCCCATGGTGACGCTGGGAAAGCTCCCGCGTCAGGTACTGTTGCCTCTGCAGTGGTTCGCGGCACGCAGCAGAACTCTCTTCAAAGTCGATCTGAAAAAAAATACCGAGTGTTTTCGTTAATAATATGATATTTTGAAGAGAAGTACATAGGGATTTGAAAAATATTGATTTTTAAAAAATAGGCACGCTTTTGACATTAAAGCACGATTTTCGAGCAAAATTTCTCGTCGAAAATAGGCTATAACTTTTTTTATTATTGAGATGTCGAAAAAATCCTATGTACTTCTTTAGATAATCTACTTTTATTGATGCAGTCCAAATTTGAAGTCGATCGGATAAAAATTGCTCGAGTTCTGCTGCGTGCCGCACTCAAAAAAGTGGTTTTGAGAAAAACGCGTTCAAAGTTTTAGGTTTGTTAATTTATGCGATAAATTGGAAAAAAATTTTTTTACCTTTAATCAGCGATGCCGGCACCATATAGCTGGCCTTCAAGAAGCAAATCACTGTCCCTAGCATCTTTTCTCGAACTTGTAGAGGCTCTTCTTGCCTCTTTTGCAGCGTCTGTGAGCGAGCGCTCCGCCAGCTCGATCCGCGCTGCGTCGGTTTCAACGCAAAAATTGAAACAATTTGGGCCGATAGTTATCCCCAACGTCTCCAAAACTTTCATGAGGCTTCTCAGGCCATCATTGAATAATAATACCGCGATATCAGCTGCAATATCGACGATTTTTATGCTCCCGGACTGACGCTTGGGGGCTATTGCCCAAACTGATTTGTTGTAGCATTCGTTGTTGTTTTGCGTGAAGCCGCCCAAACAACGCTGCAGCAAATCGTCTCTGCTCAAATTTATATATCCTGGTATACCTGCCGACCCTGAGGCGCGCAGCTGCGCGGGACCCCGAGCGTCACGGAGCGCTGCACCGCTCCACAAAATATTCAATATCTCCGAAAATAATTATTTTTTTTACCTGGGTCCAACGGCATCTTAATCTTAAATGTATTTTAGATTTTTCTAGATGGTTTTCAAAAAATCGATTTTTTGAAGCCCTCACAGTGGTGTTGTCCCTTAAAGGAAAATATCCCATTTTCAAATTACTTGGACTGTTCGTATCATTCGGATAGTCCGGATAGTTCAGATCTCCGAAACTACCCGAATACTCGAACTATCCGAAAAGTCTGGTCAGTTCGAATAAATGGGTATCCGAGTACTCGGACTATTCGAATTGTTCGGGTAGTTCGGATATTATTAGTATTCGAGTACTCCAACTATTCGAATAATCCGGCTGGACGGGTTTGAAGTATCGAATTCGTCAAGACCGGATAGTTCGGGTAGTCCGGGCAGGCGAAATAGTGGTAGCTCTAGTTATAACTTCAAGAAAAAACGTGGTCTTTCTCCTAGACCTTTTATCGAGTTTTCACTTTTAATATTTTTCACGTTACTTGTCTGGGCCTATTGGTGCTAAAAATAATTGCACTAATAGTTATGCCGTGAGGGATGTTCGGAAAAGAAAGAGAAAAGTACAGTAGTTTCATTAACAATGTTACTTTGGCTGTTTGTCTAGAATCACAGCTTATTTATTGCGAATGATTGTCGATACACTAATAACACTTCATACTCTCTTGTTGCTCGTCACAACGAAATCACAGCGTACACCGGGGAGGTGGAACGTCGATTACTCGATACCCCCACTCTTATGTGCTCGCTCATTGGCGAACGCACTTCTCGTACTCTCCGGTAGTCTAATGACTATGATAGCTTAAGGCGGATCTACGATGAACTACTTCAATACCTCCTTCGTTTGAGTACGATCCGACCTTTCTCACTCCGGTGATCTCTCTCAGGAGACAAAAACGGTCTCTCGGAAGCGCCTTTGTAAAGATGTCTGCCTTCTGCTTCTCCGTGCACAGATACTCGACTCTTAGTTCATTCGACTGTACTTTTCCTCGTACATAGTGAAATTTCACGTCGATGTGCATGGTTTTCTTGTGGAACTCGGAGTTCTTTACGAGGCGAATGGCACTCTGGTTGTCCACGAAGATCGTTGTTGCCTCTTTGCACGGACACTTGACATCCGACAACAATTTCCGCAGCCACATCGCTTCTCGTGACGTGAATGACCCTGCTACGTACTCAGCTTCTGTTGTGCTGAGTGTCACAAGCACAAGACTTGCCCATGCCACTGACCTACCGTACAGTTCGAAAACGTACCCGGTAGTTGACCTTCGGGTCTAGATGTCTCCTGCGTAATCCGAATCAGAATACTCTTGCAGGACTAGTGGGCTTCCTTCGCTGCAGTACTCGATGCCGTACTCCAATGTCCCTGACACGTACGCGATGATGCGGTTCACAGCACGCCAGTGCTCGTCGCTATGTTTATTCTAAAACTTACTGACCGAATTGACAGCAAACGACATATCCGGGCGTGATACGATTGCCAGAAACATCAGCGAGCCAACCGCTTCTACCTAGGTACCTTCTCGTTCCCTTCTTCATCTTCTTGTATCGGATTCAAGACAGTGTGTCGATCACACGGTACACACATCGATTTTGCGTTCATCATTCCGAATTTCTTCAGAATCCTCTTCGCGTACGTATTCTGATGGATAAATATCGATCTCGGTCTATTTGCATCCCGACGAACAGGCTTACATCTCCGATTGTAATCGTGAACTCTTTCTTCAGCTGGTCTAATACTTCTTCGATAACCTCGTTTGACTCCGCTGCAACCATTCCATCGTCCACGAAAAGAGCCAGATATGCTGTACTCTCATTGACTCGTCTAACGAAGATACACTGGTCCGCACTCGTCTGTTGAGGCTGGAGCTCTTTCAGGAACGACGTCAATTTCCGGTTTCAGTATCATGGTGCCTGATTCAATCCGTACAGGGATTTTTCTAGTCGGCAAACTAGATCTCTCGTTGTTTCGTTCTTGTTGCTCGGTCCGTCCGGCAGTTCCATGAATATTTCTTCATCTAGCTTCCCATGCAGAAATGCTGTCTGCCCGTCGAACTAGGCTAGCTCTAAATCTTTTCCCGCAACGATCGAGAGCAAAACTCGCAGTGAGTCGTACCTCACCACCGGCGCGAAGGTTTCGTAAAAATGTATGCCTCTCTTTTGCATAAAACCTCTCGCACAAAGTCTTGCCTTGAAACGGCTAACTTCTCCTTCTGCATTTCTCATAACTCGAAAAACCCATTTGGAATCAATGATCTTTATTTTCGGTTCTCTCTTCACCAGCGACCACGTCCCGTTGTCTTTATGCGCCTTCAGCTCATTCTCGATTGCCACGATCCACTGCGATGGTTCTTCACTTTGTAGAGCTTCTGCATAAGACTTAGGAGTGTCGTACTCTACGACATCCACCTCGTATCGGGCTGGTCGTCTGATGGAGTTTCTGTCTCGGTGATTTCGGCTTTCGTTTTATCGTACCGGTTGTGGCGCCGCTTCTTGCTGTTGAGCCACGCACTCTTCTTCGGCCCGTAGAAAAACTTCGTCGTTTTCCTCATCGTCCCTCTCCTCTTCACGAGCAGGAACGGCCGCCTCCTCCTCCGGAAGTATTATCTCTTCAGTTGAGGTCTTGTTCTGCGGCAGCACTGTCTTCCCGGCAATCTCATGAAATACTACGTATCTTGAAACTTTAACTTTCCTCGATGTTGGGTCGAAGACTCGATAATTCGACGAGTTACTATCGTATCCAACCAGTATCATCTTCTTTGCTCGTGCATCGAGTTTCTTCATGTGCTGTTTGGGCACGTTCACGTAGGCCTCTGAATAAAATATGCGCAAATGTCCAAGACTCGGTTTCACACCGACCCAGAGCACGTATGGTGTCGCTCCGTTCTTTGCGCTTGACGATCCAGCTCGATTCATGAGATACACCGCTGTACTACACGCTTCCTCCCACAGAAATTTCGGAAGCTCTTTCGCGAGCAACATCGTTCTCGCGCTCTCGATCAGTGTTCGTTTATCTCGTTCTGCTTTGCCGTTCTGCTGCGGCATGTACGGTGCGGTGACCTCTCGTTGAATCCCTCTCTTTTTCAAGCAGTCGTCCATCGCACGATTTCAAACTCGAATCGGTTGTCCGATCGCAGGACTATCATCGCTCTGCCGAATTTATTCTCAACCAGTTTGTCAAATGTTTTAAATCTCTCGAACACATCGCTTTTGTGTTTGAAAAAGTAAATAAAACGAAAACTCGTAGCGTCGTCTTTGAATGTTACCAGGTACCGAGCGCCGCCTAGTGACTCCTCCAACATCGGGCCGCATACATCGGCATGTATTACTTCGCCTGGAACTGTCTCTGCGCGCACACGTGTTTTTCGAAATTCCTTACGATGAGATTTTCCTTCTTGGCACGATCCGCAAAAACTTTCGCAGTTTTTCTTCGGAAGCTTGATCCCCTGAACCAGCTTCTTCTCGACCAACTGTCGCATCGCATAACCATTCACGTGGCCGAGCCTCTTGTGCCACACTTGAAAATTTTTCGCAATATTTGCTTACTCACTGTTTTTTTCGCATTTTATTTTAAACAGCATTCGATAAATCTGATTGGCTTGCTTCACGCCATTACCGACTATTGTATCGTTGTTATAGAATCGAACACAACTTCCGTGGAAAAATACATTGATTCCTTTTGCCGTGCACACGCCGACCGGAAATAGATTTTTTTTTTCATATCGGGAACGTAAAGCACTTTTTCGATACGCGATGATTTCCATTTACCGTATACGAATTTCTCGATTCTGACGGTTCCCTCTCCGATCACGCGACACTCTTTGTCATCTCCCAGAGACACCATCGTGATCCCCCGATGGGCAAATGACGATAATTGCTCGGCCACTCGCGTCGAAAAGTAATATGCTTGGATGCTCCACTATCGGTAAGCCAATAATCTCGCTTATCAGCTTGCAGCGCCCAGTCTGTCACTTCAGTCGGTAACTCGATTGTCTCGTTTTTATCGACACTTTTCAACTTTTTCTTTTCGTCGTAGTGCACCACGAACGCACAATCGTCCGATTCACTCACGTCATGTCCTCTCTCTTTCTTTCTGTTTCTACAGTCCCGCGCGAAATGCCCGATTCCCTGACACCGGTAACAACGCACTTTATCATGATTCGTATCTTTTTTCACTTTCGCTTCTCGCGCACTAGGCTTCTCGCTTTTCCGACCACGTGATTGTCTCGTTGCCGCGAACGCTCCCTGAGCGTCGTCATTCACTGACAATCGCGTTTCTTCTCGAAACAAATTTTCAAGAGTTTGCATTTCTTCCGACACGTTGTCGCACGCCATCTGGAAGTTGGTGTACTTTGAGGACAAGCTCCCGAGTATGTGGGCCATCATCGTCGTCTCTGTCACGGGCTCTCCAACGTCGATCAACTGCGCCGCCATGTTTTGAACTTTCGCAACATGTTGCATTATCGAGTCGTTCGGTGCCATACGGTAATCGTACAGTCGCGTCGATAGTAACAATTTGTTCGACGCCGATTTTTGCTCGTGCACACTCGATAACTTTTGCCACAGTTGCACGCTGTCTCACACGTTAGAAACGGTCTCAGCTGCTCTGGCTCAAGCGTGGATGACAATGAAAACATTGCTTTCGCATTATCTGCCAACCAAGTTTCTTGCAGATCGCCCGCTTCCGACGGCTTCTTTTTCGTCCCGACGACTATTTCGTAGATTCGATGTGCCATAAATAATGAAAGAAAGAAAAAAATACAGTAGTTTTATCAACAATGTTACTTTGGCTTTTTGTCTAGAACCACTGCTCATTTATTGCGAATGATTGTCGATACACTAATAATACTTGATACTCTCTTGCTTCTCGTCACAACGAAATCACAGCGTACACTGCGGAGGTGGAACGTCGATTACTCAATTCCCTCACTCTCATGTACTCGCTCATTGACGAACGCACTTCTCGTGCTTTCCGGTAGTCTAATGACTATGAGAGCTTAAAGCGGATCTACGATGAACTACTTCAATACGGCCTGATAGATTTATTACAGTACAAGTAATTTCCACTACGGATTCGTGAGAGATATTAATTAATTCTCTGTTATTAAAGCTACAAGTGAGAAAACGTTGTGCTATGAGGAATGAATGGATTTGTTGTGTGTATGTTGCCAAGGCAAAAAACAAGGAAGTCTAAAGTGAGAACGAGGAGAAGCTGGTAGCCCTGGGGGAAAAAAAATTGAGTGCGAGGTAAACACAAATTCCCAACATCGAGTTTGGCGATGTGAGTGACTATGTTGTCCGAGTTCGCCTTTGCCGTGGCGAACTACTTCTGCTGCAGCATGTGAAGACTCGCTTCCGACTTTTGTCGGACCGACATCGACACTCGCCACTCGATAAGTGCATTCACATTTCTCTCGCTGTCTCGCAATTAATCATGTGCAGAGTAGGTTGGGGACTAATTGGCTTGACGATTACCTTCTGCCCGATCATTTTCCGATGCTCCCATAGCGAGAGGTCCGGGCCTCATATTTACACCGTTCATGACATCTTACGCATCAGATGCGTTCAGTATCACCCGTATCTGGACTTTCCACGTGCTCCAGTTCTCAATGTTTTTGAGCTTTGTAAAGCGCGAGGTTATTCGTCCTTGGTTGCACTCGGCGCGGAGAAAACCTCAAAGAAAAAGAAAGTTCGCGTTTGTTCACACTGCTCGACGCTTGGTCGCAGAACCACTGCTTTTCGCGCGGTCATCTTGGGTCCATAACCGGTTAAGATTGAAAAAGGCATTCACCGTCTTTACTGCGAATTCGTGATATATATTTAGATTTGGCACTAGGCGGTTACAGAAAAAATAGTCGCGAAGGCACACAGAAAACGGAAGTGAAGATGGAACGGAAGGGGGCTTCCATACAGAAAAAGAATGCGGGGGGGGGGGGCGTCAGTAGAAGATGGTGAGGTGTGACTTCGATGTGCCGATCGTCGGTATTGTCGTTCGTGTACTTAAGCAAGGGCTCCTAATTTTATGTGTCGTTACAATTGTTTACAATTTTTATAATTTCGAGTAGGTTCTCAAAGAAATTACAATCGTAGTGCGCATAAAACATCGAGAGAATTGCACAAGACAATTTGTTTGTTACGCACGCTATGATCGCTCGTTGCAAACTGCAGACGTATGGCGTGCTTTTTGACAAGGTCACTCACCCCCACAGGTCGCGCGAAACCCAACGACTGCGTGGCAAGTGAATTAGCCCGTGAGTGCCAGGGCTCACGGTGTGCTGCGTGCGGCGGCGCGACGCCTCCGCAGTGCTTCTCCATAGGAAAATCCGTGGTGTTACATACGGTGCGCTGCGGTTCCGCCGATCGAATACTATACGACGAAATGACTTAGTTGCGGCGCCGTACCACACCGTGTAGTCTGGCTGTGACATAACTCGAAAAAAATGGATGCTTTATCAACCCTTTAACGGCCACGCCTATTTCTGGATGGCTCAACATTATTTCCCCTGGTAGTACAGGGTGATCCAGAATAGGTGTAACAGCGGGAAACGCCGGGTTCGGCAGATTACTCCGAAGATTTCTACCGAGCCGTTTTCTTTTTTTCGCCTCCGTCATCAAATGGGAAGTATTAGAAAATAGGCGTTCGATCTTCGAAATTAACGCTCGAATCCGCCATGTTGGACGATCGAAAAGGGCAGAAGAGTAGAAGAAGGGCCACGAAGTCGTAGCCGACGTAAAGAAGGTTCTGCGAAACAGCAGCGTTTGACAAATGCCAGCGCCCATGATCTGACGTTTAGCGAAACATTCGCTACGCTGCCTGTCAACCTAGTCGGCCCGAGAATCGTGACACACGGTTTGACGTTTCACCTATCGTCTGCTATCGCTCGGCGTATTGCGTGCCAAAGCGTGAAGCGCGCCGCAATTAATGACATTTACGAATTTTGCAGCGATTATTCATCGAGAGCGCCTGTTCTTTTTGCTTCCTTAAGAAATAAAAATTAACAAAACCAAAGAAATGTCAATGATTATCGAATTTCGATATACCGAACGATTTTTCTTGCGTATTGAAAAAAAATCAACACATAAGTTTTTATTAACAAACTTTCAATAACTTGACGCTACCTTTTCGAGAATTGGATGTTTTCGGGATTCCATTTCTCATTCGACCACTCCGTTCAGTATCATAGTCGGATTGATCTCCAAAAATACATTTTTCTGTACGAATATCATGTCAAAGTGTGTTCGAGCTGGGTTAGGAAACATGAGGAGAAGCTTTCCATTTCCTCATTAGGGGAGACGAAATCAGTCGGTTCCGGCAGACGAAAATCGATACGACGTTTTTTTAGGATTGAAAATAGATGAGAAGATCTTCTGCACCGCCTGAGATACAATTTTTCACGCACCGATACGGGTTGATTCTGGAAATTCCAAAGCGTTGCGACTCTGGTTGCGGTTTCTTTTAAGGGGTAACACCACTCGAGCGGCAGAAAATTAGGCCTAACTTTCACAATTTATTTTGGCAGCATGAAAAAAGGAATAGGATTTCTTATGAGAGGGTTTATGTAAGACATATTAAAGGATGTAAAAATTATTCTAATTTTCATACAAAATAGCGACGACAGAGCCCATCTTGAAAAACTTGTTTTTCAAACTGGGAGGACGGAATACGCGAACCCTTTGCATGAATCGATTTGAATTTTGATCGCAGCTTCATAATTACATTCTCTATGGGCGTACGTAGCCGTTTTTTTTTTAAATTAAATGTAAACTTTTTTTTATAAACAATTTATCACTTATCTTTTGGGCAAAAAATCGATTTATTTCTTTCAATGTCCGCCATTTTTCAAAATTTGATCGAAAAATTCCTACGTCGTCCCATAGAGAATGTAATTGTGAAGCTACTATCAACATTTCAAATCGATCCGTTGCAAAGGTGTTCGTGTACTCCGTTCTCCCAGTTTTAAAAAACATGTTTTTCAGGATGGGCTCCGTCGCCGCCATTTTGCATGAAAATTATAATACATTTTTTTATCCTTTAGTATGTGTTAAATAAACCCTCTAAAAAGAAATCCTATCCTTTTATCAAATTCCCAAAATAAATTGTAAAAGTTAGGCCTTATTTTCTGCCGCTAGGGTGGTGTTACCCCTTAAGAATATTAGAACACCGGCGTTATGTAAAGGGTCAACATTTGTGCTACTTTATAATAAAATGTTATTTATTTATTCATTTCACTTGTGATCAGAGCAAATGGACAATTCATGCGGTGCACGAATTGTTGTCCGAATTGATTTCATCTCCTATCGCAATCGGGAACGAGATCAATTTATCTGGTTTCAATATCATCGGAAAGGAGATGAAATCAATGGTGAACTCGTCGTGACGGCTTCGAGTATGTCCTACGGACACTAGAAGAATCATTGACAGAATTGATTTCATCTCCATTCGCGATGGGGAACGAGATGAAATCGTCTCTTTGCGATATTATCGGAATGGAGATGAAATCAACGGCGAACTCATTGTGACGCTGTCGAGTATGTCCTATGGATAATGCACGAATCGTAGTTCGAATTGATTTCATCTTCTATCGCGATCGGGAACGAGATGAATTTATCTCGTTTCAATATAATCGGAAAGGAGATGAAATCAATGGCAAACTCGTGGTGACGTTGTTGAGTGTATCCTATGGATACTGCACGAATCACTCACAGAATTGATTTCATCTCCTATCGCGATCGGGAGCGAGATGAATTTATCTTGTTTCAAAATCATCGGAAAGGAGATGAAATCAATGGCGGACTCGTCGTGACGGCTTCGAGTATGCCCTACGGACACTAGAAAAATCATTGACAGAATTGATTTCATCTCCTATCGCGATCGGGAACGAGATGAAATTATCTCTTTGCGATATTATCGGAATGGAGATGTAATCAACCGCGAACTCGTTGTAACGTTGTCGAGTATCTCCTATGGATAATGCACGAATCGTTGTCCGAATTGATTTCATCTCCTATCGCGATCGGGAACGAGATGAATTTATCTCGTTTTAATATCATCGGAAAGGAGATGAAATCAATGGTGAACTCGTCGTGATGGCTTCGAGTATGTCCTACGGACACTAGAAGAATCATTGACAGAATTGATTTCATCTCCATTCGCGATCGGGAACGAGATGAAATCATCTCTTTGCGATATTATCGGAATGGAGATGAAATCAACCGCGAACTCGTTGTGACGCTGTCGAGTATGTCCTATGGATAATGCACGAATCGTTGTCCGAATTGATTTCATCTCCTATCGCGATCGGGAACGAGATGAATTTATCTCGTTTCAATATAATCGGAAAGGAGATGAAATCAATGGCGAACTCGTCGTGACGTTGTCGAGTGTATCCTATGGATACTGCACGAATCACTGACAGAATTGATTTCATCTCCGTTCGCGATCGGGAACGGGATGAATTCATCTCGTTCCGATGTAATCGGAAACGAGAGGAAATCAAAGGCAAACTCGTCGTGACGGTTTCGAGTATGTCCTACGGACACTATAAGAATCATTGACAGAATTGATTTCATCTTCGTTCGCGATCGGGATCGAGATGAAATCATCTCTTTGCGATATTATCGGAATGGAGATGAAATCAACCGCGAACTCGTTGTGACGCTGTCGAGTATGCCCTATGGATAATGCACGAATCGTTGTCCGAATTGATTTCATCTCCTATCGCGATCGGGAACGAGATGAATATATCTCGTTTCAATATAATCGGAAAGCAGATGAAATCAATGGCGAACTCGTCGTGACGTTGTCGAGTGTATCCTATGGATACTGAACGAATCGCTGACAGAATTGATTTCATCTCCGTTCGCAATCGGGAACGGGATGAATTCATCTCGTTCCGATATAATCGGAAACGAGAGGAAATCAAAGGCAAACTCGTCGTGACGGCTTCGAGTATGTCCTACGGACACTAAAAGAATCATTGACAGAATTGATTTCATCTTCGTTCGCGATCGGGAACGAGATGAAATCATCTCTTTTCGATATTATCGAATTGGAGATGAAATCAACCACGAACTCGTTGTGACGTTGTCGAGTATGTCCTATGGGTAATGCACGAATCGTTGCCTGAATTGATTTCATCTCCTATCGCAATCGGGAACGAGATGAATTTATCGTGTTTCAATGTCATCGGAAAGGAGGTGAAATCAATTTCGAACTCGTCGTGACGGCTTCGAGTATGTTCTACGGACCCTAGAAGAATCATTGACAGAATTGATTTCATCTCCGTTCGCGATCGGGAACGAGATGAAATCATCTCTTTGCGATATTATCGGAATGGAAATGAAATCAACCGCGAACTCGGTGTGGGGTTGTCTAGTGTATCCTATGGATACTGCACGAATCACTGACAGAATTGATTTCATCTCCGTTCCCGATCGCGAACGAGACGAATTCATCTCATTCTGATATAATCGGAAACGAGATGAAATCAAAGGCAAACTCGTCGTGACGGCTTCGAGTATGTCCTACGGACACTAGAAGAATCATTGACAGAATTGATTTCATCTCCGTTCGCGATCGGGAACGAGGTGAAATCATCTCTTTGCGATATTATCGGAATGGAGATGAAATCAACCGCAATCTCGGTGTGACGTTGTCGAGTATGTCCTATGGATAATGCACGAATCGTTGTCCGAATTGATTTCATCTCCTATCGCGATCGGGAGCGAGATGAATTTATCTTGTTTCAGAATCATCGGAAAGGAGATTAAATCAATGGCGGACTCGTCGTGACGGCTTCGAGTATGTCCTACGGACACTAGAAGAATCATTGACAGAATTGATTTCATCTCCTATCGCGATCGGGAACGAGATGAAATTATCTCTTTGCGATATTATCGGAATGGAGATGAAATTAACCGCGAACTCGTTGTGACGTTGTCGAGTATCTCCTATGGATAATGCACGAATCGTTGTCCGAATTGATTTCATCTCTTATCGCAATCGGGAACGAGATGAATTTATCTCGTTTCAATATCATCGGAAGACATACTCGTAAGACATACTCGAAGCCATCACGGCGAGTTTGCCTTTGATTTCATCTCGTTTCCGATTATATCGGAACGAGATGAATCGATGTAAGTCCCGATCGCGAACGGAGATAAAATCAATTCTGTCAGTGATTCGTGGAGTATCCATAGGATACACTCGACAACGTCACGACGAGTTCGCCATCGATTTCATCTCCTTTTCGATAATATCGCGGCGACATGAATTCATCTCGTTCCCGATCGCGAACGGAGATGAAATCGATTCTGTCAGCGATTCGTGCAGTATCCATAGCATACACTCGACAACGTCACGACGAGTTCGCCATTGATTTCATCTACTTTCCGATGATATTGAAACGAGATAAATTCATCTCGTTTTCGATCGCGATAGGATATGAAATCAAGTCAGACAACGATTCGTGCATTATCCATAGGACATACTCGACAACGTCACAACGACTTCGCGGTTGATTTCATCTCCATTCCGATAATGTCGCAAAGAGATGATTTAATCTCGTTCCCGACCGTGGAGTATCCAACGTCACGACGAGTTCGCCATTGATTTCATCTCCTTTTCGATGATATCGCGACGAGATGAAATCATCTCGTTCCCGATCGCGAACGGAGATGAAATCAATTCTGTCAGTGATTCGTGAAGTATACATAGGATACATTCGACAACGTCACGACGAGTTCGCCATTGATTTCATCTCCTTTCCGGTGATATTGAAACGAGATAAATTCATCTCGTTCCCGATCTCGATAGGAGATGAAATCAATTCGGACAACGATTCGTGCATTATCCATAGGAGATACTCGACAACGTCACAACGACTTCGCGGTTGATTTCATCTCCATTCCGATAATATCGCAAAGAGATGATTTCATCTCGTTCCCGATCGCGAACGGAGATGAAATCAATTCTGTCAATGATTCTTCTAGTGTCCGTAGGACATACTCGAAGCCGTCACGACGAGTTTGCCTTAGATTTCATCTCGTTTCCGATTATATCGCAAAGAGATGATTTCATCGCGTTCCCGATCGCGAAAGGAGATGAAATCAATTCTGTCAATGATTCTTCTAGTGTCCGTAGGACATACTCGAAGCCGTCACGACGAGTTCGCCATTGATTTCATCTCCTTTCCGATGATATTGAAACGAGACAAATTCATCTCGTTTCCGATCGCGATAGGAGATGAAATCAAGTCAGACTACGATTCGTGCATTATCCATAGGACATACTCGATAACGTCACAATGAGTTCGCGGTTGATTTCATCTCCATTCCGATAATATCGCAAAGAGATGATTTCATCTGGTTCCCGATCGCGAACGGAGATGAAATGAATTCTGTCAATGGTTCTTCTAGTGTCAGTAGGACTCACTCGAAGCCGTCACGACGAGTTTGCCATTGATTTCATCTCCTTTCCGATGATATTGAAACAAGATAAATTCATCTCGTTCCCGATTGCGATAGGAGATGGAATCAATTCGGACAACGATTCGTGCATTATCCATACGACATACTCGATAAGGTCGCATCGAGTTCGCGGTTGATTTCATGTCCATTCCGATAATATCGCAAAGAGATGATTTCATCTCGTTCCCAATGGCGAACGGAGATGAAATCAATTCTGTCAATGATTCTTCTAGTGTCCGTAGAACATACTCGAACCCATCACGACGAGTTCGCCATTGATTTCATCTCCTTTCCGATTATATTGAAACGAGATAAATTCATCTCGTTCTCGATCGCGATAGGAGATGAAATCAATTCGGACAACGATTCGTGCATTATCCATCGGAGATACTCGACAACGTCACAACGAGTTCGCGGTTGATTTCATCTCCATTCCGATAATATCGCAACGAGATAATTTCATCTCGTTCCCGATAGTGATAGGAGATGAAATCAATTCTGTCAATGATTCTTCTAGTGTCCGTAGGACATACTCGAAGCCGTCACGACGAGTCCGCCATTGATTTCATCTCCTTTCCGATGATTTTGAAACAAGATATATTCATCTCGCTCCCGATCGCGATAGGAGATGAAATCAATTCGGACAACGATTCGTGCATTATCCATAGGACATACTCGACAACGTCACACCGAGTTCGCGGTTGATTTCATCTCCATTCCGATAATATCGCAAAGAGATGATTTCACCTCGTTCCCGATCGCGAACGGAGATGAAATAAATTCTGTCAATGATTCTTCTAGTGTCCGTAGGACATACTCGAAGCCGTCACGACGAGTTTGCCTTTGATTTCATCTCGTTTCCGATTATATCGGAACGAGATGAATTCGTCTCGTTCCCGATCGGGAACGGAGATGAAATCAATTCTGTCAGTGATTCGTGCAGTATCCATAGGAAACACTCGACAACCCCACACCGAGTTCGTGGTTGATTTCATCTCCATTCCGATAATATTGGAAAGAGATGATTTCATCTCGTTCCCGATCGCGAACGGAGATGAAATCAATTCTGTCAATGATTCTTTTAGTGTCCGTAGAACATACTCGAAGCCGTCATGACGAGTTCGAAATTGATTTCATCTCCTTTCCGATGACATTGAAACATGATAAATTCATGTCGTTCCCGATTGCGATAGGAGATGAAATCAATTCAGACAACGATTCGTGCATTATCCATAGGACATACTCGACAACGTCACACCGAGTTCGCGGTTGATTTCATCTCCATTCCGATAATATCGCAAAGATTTCATCTCGTTCCCGATCGCGAACGAAGATGAAATCAATTCTGTCAATGATTCTTCTAGTGTCCGTAGGACATACTCGAAGCCGTCACGACGAGTTTGCCTTTGATTTCCTCTCGTTTCCGATTATATCGGAACGAGATGAATTTATCCCGTTCCCGATCGCGAACGGAGATGAAATCAATTCTGTCAGTGATTCGTGCAATATCCATAGGATGCACTCGACAACGTCACGACGAGTTCGCCATTGATTTCATCTCCTTTCCGATTATATTGAAACGAGATAAATTCATCTCGTTCCCGATCGTAATAGAAGATGAAATCAATTCGGACAACGATTCGTGCATTATCCATAGGACATACTCGACAGCGTCACAACGAGTTCCCGGTTGATTTCATCTCCATTCCGATAACATCGCAAAGGGATGATTTCATCTCGTTCCCGATCGCGAATGGAGATGAAATCAATTCTGTCAATGATTCTTCTAGTGTCCGTAGGACATACTCGAAGCCGTCACGACGAGTTCACCATTGATTGCATCTCCTTTCCGATGATATTAAAACGAGATAAATTCATCTCGTTCCCGATCGTGATAGGAGATGAAATCAATTCGGACAACGATTCCTGTACCGCATGAATTGTCCATTTGCTCTGATCACAAGTGAAATGAATAAATAAATAACATTTTATCATAAAGTAGCATAAATGTCGACCCTTTACATAACGCTGGTGTTCTAATATTCTTAAGGGGTAACACCACTCTAGCGGCAGAAAATAAGGCCTAACTTTTACAATTTATTTTGGGAATTTGATAAAAGGATAGGATTTATTTTTAGAGGGTTTATTTAACACATACTAAAGGATAAAAAAAATGTATTATAATTTTCATGCAAAATGGCGGCGACAGAGCCCATTCTGAAAAACATGTTTTTTAAAACTGGGAGAACGGAGTACACGAACACCTTTGCAACGGATCGATTTGAAATGTTGATAGTAGCTTCACAATTACATTCTCTATGGGACGACGTAGGAATTTGTCGATCAAATTTTGAAAAATGGCGGACATTGAAAGAAATAAATCGATTTTTTGCCCAAAAGATAAGTGATAAATTGTTTATAAAAAAAAGTTTACATTTAATTTAAAAAAAAACGGCTACGTACGCCCATAGAGAATGTAATTATGAAGCTGCGATCAAAATTCAAATCGATTCATGCAAAGGGTTCGCGTATTCCGGCCTCCCAGTTTGAAAAACAAGTTTTTCAAGATGGTCTCTGTCGTCGCTATTTTGTATGAAAATTAGAATAATTTTTACATCCTTTAATATGTCTTACATAAACCCTCTCATAAGAAATCCTATTCCTTTTTTCATGCTGCCAAAATAAATTGTCAAAGTTAGGCCTCATTTTCTGCCGCTCGAGTGGTGTTACCCCTTAAGAGAAACCGCAAACAGAGTCGCAACGCTTTGGGATTTCCAGAATCAACCTGTATCGGTACGTGAAAAATTGTATCTCAGGCGGTGCAGAAGATCTTCTCATCTATTTTCAATCCTAAAAAACGTCGTATCGATTTTCGTCTGCAGGAACCGACTGATTTCGTCTCCCCTAATGAGGAAATGGAACGATTCTCCTCATGTTTCCTAACCCAGCTCGAACACACTTTGAGATGATATTCGTACAGAAAAATGTATTTTTGGAGATCAATCCGACTATGATTCTGAACTTAATGGTCGAATGAGAAATGGAATCCCGAAAACATACAATTCTCGAAAATGTAGCGTCAAGTTATTGAGAGTTTGTTAATAAAAACTTATGTATTGATTTTTTTTCAATACGCAAGAAAAATCGTTCGGTTCATCTAAATTCGATAATCATTGACATTTCTTTGGTTTTGTTAATTTTTATTTCTTAAGGAAGCAAAAAGAACAGGCGCTCTCGATGGATAATCGCTGCAAAATTCGTAAATGTCATTAATTGTGGCGCGCTTCACGCTTTGGCACGCAATACGCCGAGCGATAGCAGACGATAGGTGAAACGTCAAATCGTGTGTCACGATTCTCGGGCCGAATAGGTTGACAGGCAACGTAGCGAATGTTTCGCTAAACGTCAGATCATGCGCGCTGGCATTTGTCAACCGCTGCTGTTTCGCAGAACATTCTTGACGTCGGCTACGACTTCGTGGCCCTTCGTCTACTCTTCTGCCCTTTTCGATCGTCCAACATGGCGGATTCGAGCGTTAATTTCGAAGATTGAACGTCTATTTTCTAATGCTTCCCTCTCGATGACGGAGGCGAAAAAAAGAAAACGGCTCGGTAGAAATAATCGGAGTAACCTGCCAAACCCGGAATTTCCCGCTGTTACACCTATTCTGGATCACCCTGTATAACTTAAAAAAGGTTAAATATTAATGTCCAACCATAATTTTGTCGATAAGGGCCTGGGAAGCAGTATTTTCGGACTGTAGCAAATATGCTACTAACATTTTCACCCGCTCGGTTCGAACTATTATTCTAATTCAATAAAAAATCTTCAAAGCCTAGTTCGTCCAGTCAAGCTTCCTTAACACAATTCTATCAAAAAATATTTCAAGAATGTCCATTTACGTACTTTTTGGGCAAAAAACGGGCAGCAGATCGAATGCTGGGGCAAGCGTCGTAAATTTTCACAACATTGTTGCCATATTAACATAATTCGTATGTTTACGTTTAAATTTCAAGCTATCCCGGCATTTGTAGCTGCATCTAGCATAGATTGATGGAACTGTGAAGTAGCTTGTTCGCTGTAGCGTCCTTACGCTTTTACTGACGGGGTCAAAGTGAACGTGGCAAATTTGCTACGATGGTTAAGGAATAGTGTCCAAATGTTTTTTGATATATGGAAGAGGGGGCATCTAAGGTTTGGAGGTCAATAAAACTCATGTTTTTAATGTCATATAATCGGATTTATTTCTGAGTCAACCTACAATAATTAGTCTCACAAGATTTTGTCAAATTAGGAACATTCGAGTGATAATTATAGCGAATAAAAAAAATACAAAAAAAGAGAGTTCTTCCCATCTTGCCCCATACAGCGGGCGAGATGGGGTACCCCTCGTGGGCATAACGGAGTACACTATTACCCAAGCACGCTACACCCAAAGCAGTGACTTTATTCGGGCTGGCAAAGCGCACAGACATGAACGGCTTCATCGTCGTCACCATCTAGTGTTAATTGACAAAGCACAGTCACATCCGAAACCAAATTTTAAAACGACAAGTATACGAAAAATCATTTTTTCTTGATTATCCGATGTGCGTGCACTCTGGAGCGACGACACGCGGGCGGGGGTTGGGTGTCATGGACGCACATCGTAGAATGCCAGAACGAACGTGATTGGTTCATTCGAATCGCGTATTTGGCCGGGTACCCCGTCTTGCCCACAGCCCTGTTTTGCCTCCCTCTCCGATAACTTGAAACGATGTACATAGAGGACTGTCTGTATATTCATTCCAGGAATGTCGTACATTTACCCTAGGGAGTAGAATGATGCCCAGACCGTTCGGCAGGGACCGACAAATAGGGACCAAAATAACCAACGAGCTAAAACACGATGTAAAAAAGGTATCAAACTTTAGTCCTTTAATGGCGGGAATATTCATCATTTTGGAACAACGATATACAACTTTATTGCGCTAACAAAAAGTACGTCGTTTTTTAACTGAATTTGTGGCATATCAAAATTTCTATCATAAAACGAGCCATCACATTTTCACCAAAACACATTATAACGCTCTTTTTTGTTAGGTCACTTTTGTTGAAATTCCCAAATTACCGAACACTCGATTCCTGATTCTGCCTGATTCTCTTCTTTTGTATTTGATTCTATTATGTGAATGTTCGTCGGCGCAATGTGACCGCCGGAACAATTCCTTAAATATTTTATCAGTCATTTCCCCTAGAGCATTTTGGGCCCCGAGTGGACTACGATTTTTTACATTTATGACAAATTCGTATGATTTTCGGAACAAAATCCATTTCACGACTCTTTAACAATTTAATATTAAAAATGGCGCGATTTTCATGACGCGAATTCTACACATGACATCTGGCTACTTTCATTACATTTAGGCTGGGAATAGACGTCCGATTTTTTCTTTCCGACGATCCGATCCGACAGTCGGATCCGACTATCGGATCGGATGTGTATTGCATGCTCACTCAAATGTATGGCACGAGTGCCTTCCGATAGTCGGATCGGATTGTCGGAAAGAAAAAATCGGACGTCTATTCCCAGCCTTATTCTCATTTTGTAATATTTCATCTTCACAAAGGTGCGAATTTCGTTACTTTTGTAACATTCGATTTAACGAACCATACTCCTATTTGGATTCACGATTCTATACTTGATACCTCTCGAAATAGGTGCGTCTCATGACCGCTGGTGGCCACAAGAAAAAAGTTCGCCACTCGCGGACTATCCGGTGCACTAAATAGTCAGGTTTTCAAGGGCTCGTGGAAATACGGCTGTACTGTCGGGTTCCGTGTCTCCCAGATAAATTGACAAGCAGATGTCGCTTGCCGGCCTTGCGCTAAGCGTGCTGACGCCGCGAGTCCGCCTTCCGATCGGTGGAAGAAACTGAATAACTCGCAACGCCTTCGGGAGAAGTACGGGATGGGTGAAGTTTTCACTCTTTGACGTGGGCCCCACGCTGTAAGTATCGTCGTCGTAGATTCGCGCCCGTCCGGAGGAAATTCACTCCGACGAGGGGCAGGGCGGCACGGGATTGTTTTCTAGAAGCGGACCCGTGCCCGTACAGTTAATCTCCTCGAGGACCGGTATGGACTCGTGCCCTCGTACTTCTGGCCTCAAAGGGCTGGTATGGAGTCGTGGCCTCGCATTTAATTTTTGTTTCGATTGCGACACGTGGCTTGCGTTCTTATTCGCGATCGCGATTTGGACCCTTCGCTGGAAATCTTCGCACACGTGGTGACCACCTGGCAAAATGGCCGAGGCACCTAATTCCTTCTTCATCGTCGATCGAGGAAGACGCCCTCTACTTCCATCACTCTTTACCAGCTCCCTCTATTCATCCGCGAGGCGCCCTCTTTAAAGGGCAATATATTTCGGATACAGTTCCTGTAATGCCCTCTTACCATGGTAGCGAATTACGCTGTAATATCAAATTTAATTTGAATGAGACTTTAAAAAATAGTTTACAAATCTATCTAACCAGCAGTCATGCATATTGAAAAGCCTGTGTGATATTAGCAATCTACTTTAAGGGCGTGTACAAAGTCACAAATGTTCGAACCGAGATTTCTCACAGCTGGTTACGGCCGTATTTTTGTCTCAAGCGCTGTTTTGGGGGTGATTTTTAGGACAGAAGAACGTTTAAACTTATCGCGTTTTTCTTTTGAATTTTTTCATACAAATTTATTGTTCCTTCAAGAATGTGTAGAAATTGAAAATTTAAATGTACAGACAACTTTTAATAAGCAAATTAATTATTAAGGTTGTCGCTTAAATATATTGAGGTGAATAGATATTTATTACAAATTTTACTACGCATTATGGTATAAATCCTTGTTAAGGGAAATGGAAATAAATCGGTTTTCACGCAGGATTATGATGAATATAACGGATTTAGTTTAATAACGTAGGAGAGAGACTGTGATACAAGAACGTGGAAAAAAAGGTTGTAGAGGGCGCCTGTGAGCGAGAGAACCAGGGAGATCTTCTTAACAATAGGGACTTTTCGCAGTCAATAGTTTCAACAATCCTGCATATACTGGCAAAAGAAAAATAGAGGTGTTCGCACTCGTTTATTAATTATTGAATTTCAAAGTTTACGTCAACGTTCGCTTGACCACATTGGCTGTATGGGGCAACATCGTCACCATTCCCGATTCTCGCGTATAGTTTCCATATTTGCGAAGAAAGTGACCCAAAAAACGAAAATTGTGTGCCGGATACTGAACAGGGCAAAATTACTGGGAACAAAATACAGGTTACCAATCTAATTAATAAAGATGTATGAAAATATGCTATTGGTTTACGAAAAAGCAAGATTTGTTGCGATATACGTATTGAAATGTGGTAACGTCGGAACTATAGCAATAGTAGAGCCAATCGAAAACCTAGACGCCAATTTCTAATACGTTAAGGGGTTACCCCCACTTGCCATTTTGAAAAAATCGATTTTTTTTATTGAATTTTTTTGAAGTATAAGTATCCGGGCCCATACTTCTGTATGGGCCCGGAATAGATGACTCTATGTAAGTTTACAAAAAAAAATATTTTCTTCGTGTAAACTGAAATTGAAACTTTAACGCGTTTTTCTCAAAATGGCATTTCTGAAGTCGGTGACCAAGATTACTCGAACACTAATAAACCGATCTTCTTGAAATTTTGCAGGCTTATTTAATACATAAAAATGTAGTCTTTAATCGTTCGATTTTTTTTCGAAAAAAATGGCCGTTTTATAGCCAAAAAACGGCCGTTTTTTTCGTTAAAATCGAACCATTAACTTTGACTGTCCGCCATTTTGTGAAAAATGAATATTTTTTAAAATCCTTCGATTAAAGACTAGTTTATACTTATATTTGACTAAATCCATCCGCATTTTTTTTCCAGATGATCCACTTGGCCGCAATGTTGGTCACCGCAAACCGTGTATATAAAAACATTATTTCATTGACGGCCATTTGCCACTAAACAATGTAATATTTTTCAATAAAAAAATTACTGAAAGTTCTTCAAGATGTGTTCTTTAAGATGGTATATTGATCGATTAAAAAAGTTTTGTAGTTTTCTTGAAAAAAATTCGTGAAAAAGGCCTTTTTTTTGCGCTACAAGTGGGGGTAACCCGTTAAACTCCAATGCGAGTAATGGGAACTCGGTTATTTATTGTGATGTAAGTGTATTTTTTTTCAGCTTCAGTGAGTATAGTCCGATGCTTGTAGGTACGAGGACTGACAAATCGTCCTTTTCATCTGAAACTTTGCGGCGAACTAATATTTTTTTCTAAATCATTTGTTGCCTCCTTTTGCCCTGGCATTACCTCTTAAAATACCGACCAGCATAAAACACATAACACAGCTGTTACCTACGACAGGCACTGCAGTCAAACTAACAGCCTCTAATTACGAGAGAACCGTGCGACGTTGCCAAAGCTCGTGTCTATTTCAATAGGATTTTTAAACATGGAATATTAATTTTCTGATAATGCTAATTCCTTCAAATAAACGTACATGTAAATAATAATTACAATTAACTACGGTACACTTCAAAACTTTCGCGATATTCATTCGTACAAGTAATTAATGTTTTGCTACAATAAGATGGCACTGGTGACGCCACACATTGTATTAGCTTAGGGGTGTCGTTTCTCCCCCCACCCTTCAAAGTGATTTACAAACAACTTTAATTACAAAATAAGTTTAGACTACATCTTGTGATAATAAAGTAATTTTATTTTATTTAAAAAAACCCTTGAATTTTTATTGATCATTTTATTATTCATTTGTTGAGTATGTTTGTAGTCATTTTTATTTCGTTGAGGAGGACCACATGACAAGGTTAGGATGGCAAGTGAGGTCGCAACTACAAACCCAGCCATGGTCATACAGTGGGGATCAGGGGGAAAACGCATCGAACCTTAAATGTTTTAAGACCAAGCATGGCATTCTATGAAACCTGCTGGAACTTGGCGGACCAGAAATAATCAAACCACGTTAATTAATTTATTAACGCTCATCCAATCAAATTATGTTTTAGTAAGTTTAGTATATGTTTTTAGTATAAGTTTAGTATATGTTTTAGTAAGAAAATCCTTCCCTTAGGCCGGGTGCCTCAACTCTTGGCTAACCGAGTTCACCGAAGTTTAAGGGCGACTGGACCAATCAGAACCACGCTTGGCTGGCTAAACTCCGGTTAACTCGGTTAACCGAGAGTTGTGGAACCAGGCCTTACCCCTTTATCCGAGCTAGACCCAGAGCATCTCAACTTTTGATGAGTGAGCCCGAGCTCCTTCTGCCGTAACCTTTTGAAAACTTTGGTTCTTGAACAATAAGTAATTTCGACAAAGTTCTTCGATTGCGTCATTCAATCCGAATAAAATATGTTTGAAAACATTACATCATTCAGGGTATTGAAGTGGCTTATAGTGGGGAATTTAATAAGGGGAAGGATCCTTTACAAATAGAAGCTACAATACAATTCAACATTATATCATTCCAATCAATTTATATGTTCAGAACCAAAAGAATGAAACGTTGGTAACTATATTTCAATTTATTGACTGTAATGAAAAATATTATGTGTGTAATTCGTTTTCACCGATAATGTATTCTTGGAATCTCAACAAGAGAGCTTGTGAGATCCTTAAATCAAATCCAAAACGCTTTGAAGACTATAAACTTATATGCGATGGAATAGTCATCAAAAGTCATTCTGGCGGGCAAGCTAAAGAAATAAGCTCACTTCATTCAAATTCAAAGATTTGCACTCGAATAGGGCCTTACTCTACTAACAAAATCTTCCTCCCGGGAAGTAATATGCTTTTTTTCTCGTCATTTGACGAAAACAGAATCTTGTGTCTACTGCGCAATGTGGTCGATATCAGGCCGCTGTTTAATCAACTTCACCTTAAACATGGCCATAATCATTCAATTTTGATAATTAAATCCGATTTTTTATTTTGTTTATCCAGCGGGATTGCTGTTCGCATGACGGCTACACGGTCCAGATTACCCCAGTTAGGGGACGCCTCCGTGCAAAAAGGTCACGCGATTCTACAAAATCCACCATCTATTGTTTGCTCGCGAATATTGGATCCCCAGCCAGGTGAACTGGTCTTGGATATGTGCGCTGCACCTGGTAACAAAACGACTCACTTATCGGCTCTCATGAACGGCATGGGAATAATAATCGCCCTGGAGAAGATTAAATCAAAAATCGACCGTCTGCGAGACAAGTGTGAAGTGTTCTGTTGTCAAAACGTAAAAATATACTGTTTTGATTCCACCAAAGCTCTTGGGCATCTCGATTATATCAAAGAGGATATTCATGAGCCACCATACGAGAACGAAACTTTCGATCGTATTTTACTAGATGGACCGTGCAGTGCTCTCGGCCAGAGACCGCAACTTGCGAACCGAATCTCTCCAAAAGAACTACGGTCTTATGTATCATTGCAGAGAAAACTATTTTCCGCGGTAAGTGTTCAACCTATTTTATGAGAAACATTGCTTGACACGTATCCAACGGAAATTGGCCTTTCAAGTGATGGGAAACAAATACCCGTGCGAAGGAGATAACGCCAGAGAAGATCGTGGGCGAGCGGTATAAATGGCCGAGATTGTTTTACATTCCGTTAGTATTCTTACAAACTTTCAAAATTTTCTGCATAGAGAATTCAGTCAACCCCGAATGTGGCTCAATTCTGCGTATCTTACATAGCTTATTTAATTACCGATCGCTCCGTTACTCATAATCTGAAGTCGCCCGTTCTTGTTGTGCGTGAAGTAATGAAACGATAGCTATTATAAGATAAGGTTCCGAAACCTCCCCCCGCCCCCTGCTCGAGCTAAAATTTTGGACAAACCTTCCTTTTAATATTTTAAGACAACCCCTAAAGGAATTTTTAGCGACTCGCAATAGTTTTCAAGATATTGAATTTTTAAGTTTTTTTTTTAACGCGTGCCCACTATATATGACGTATTCCACGTAAATCCGGTAGACTTTTTCTCTGACTCCCGCCAATCCGATTGTTTAAAATCTGATTCCATTGACTCTAAAAGACACCCTGATTTTTTTTCCATTTTTTGAAACAATACTTCGGAAAAAAAATGTTTTCTCCTAAAAAAAAACACCCCGATTTAAAAATCTGAAAAAATTCCCATGAATGCGTGATTATATGTAAACATTTTCAAGCTATCAACCGCAGTGGAAGTACGATTTTTTCTATGCTTTCTGAGCGATTAACGTTTAAAAAAATCCGAAACATTCAACAACCGCTCACTTCGGGCGGATACTTAAATATTTTGATACTCACAATGAATTGTTTTGACCATTTTTGAATAACCATTCGGTTGTTCAAAAATTTGGTCCATTAATCCAAATAATCCATTTGGTTATGGTAAAAAAATCATGAATTTTTCGGTTTTTTTTAACGTTAATCGCTCAGAAAGCACAGAAAAAATCATACTTCCACTACGGGTGATAGCTTGAAATTTTTTACATATAATCAGGCATTTTTAGAATTGTTTCAGATTTTTTAATCGGGGCTTTTTTTACTAATGGTTGTTTCGTAAAATGTAAAACAAATTCAGGGTGTCTTTTAGAGTCAATGGAATCAGATAAAAAAATCAATCGAATGGGCGGGGGTCAGGGAAAAAGTCCACCGGATCCACGTGGAATACCTCATATACGGGGTGACTTTTATAAGGTGGGCATGTGTTTTTAATTGTCTTGCGCGGTGATTTTGCGACCGAAAAAAATTATTTTCAATGGTTTTTCAAGCTCCTTTTGAAAAAAAATATATCGTATTTTTGTTATGAATAGCATTTGCCAGAGAAAATAGCGTATTCTGGAAAAAAATGAAAATTCCATTTTGCGTGCAGGAGAATGAAGTTTACAAAAGTCCGAATACGGAACACTCCCGAAAAACTTTATTTGTGCCCCCCGTCATGGAGAAAAAATTATCAAACATACTATTTAAAGGTGATAGATCGGAATTTAATCAGTGGAACAAATGAGCTTAATCAGGCACGGGCGCGCTATAGGAAGTGCTAGTCTGCTGACGTCACAGCTGCAACTTCCGAATGTTTGGCTATCACAGGAAGTTGGTTGAGACTCCTATGACACGCGGTCGAACAGAGGGATCTGAATGTGTCCCTATCTGAGAACTTTATTGAAAAGAATGTCAATTTCGAAAATGTTCGAGAATTCGCTAATAGTAGTAGTAATATTTATTCCATGTTTGGTCTTTTTGACCTTTAACAACCCTCTTTCACATCCGGCGATACAAAATTAATACAGAGATATAAAAGCTAACAAAATCAAACTTCAGTATAATTTTTAACATTAGCAATGAAGATTAATCCTTAACTACCATGCGCTATTTACATTCCTCGTTCCCATATCTTTGTTACTCTCTTTTATTTATTGATTTTTCATTTTTTCCTCCCATTTCGCAATTTTACATGGTTTAAACTTATCCGCGCTTAATGTTAACTTGTGTCTACCGGCCGACGGCCCGCCCCACAGCCTCGGTCCTGGACCTGGCAACCCGCTCAAAGACTTTTATATATTCACAAATTTCTACTACTGGTGGTCCCTTCAAAATCGTGAACATCTTAAGCCTCAAGACCTCTCCCACCGCCCCGTTCTTCCACCCATCTATTTTCTCTACCCATTCCGTTTTGCACTCTCTTCTCGTACCTTCGCAGCACAGTATATGCTGCAGAGTCTCGTCCTCCTTCCCACATACTCTGCATGTCCAATTCTCGAATCCTTTCTTGCCCCCCCTTTCCACATTTCCACACCTTATTCTTGCCCATTGCTCTTTAATTCTTCCACTAAACTCCTTCGATTCCCAATATTGTTCTCTTTCACATCCTTCTTTTACCAACGAGTAGTGTTGACAAAACGTCGATCTGTCCGCCCTCACCCAATCCCCTTGTATGTCCTGTTCTTTCTTTAGCTGTACGCCTTGTTCCAGTATGGTCGATATCACTTTCCTCTCTCCCCCCTCCCTTATTAAATTTAAAATACGCCCCTCCCCTACTTGCTGGAGTGCGTTGACTAGTTCTGTCCCCCATTTCGTCGGGTTACCGTTCGCTATTCCTCTAATTTCTTCCTTCAGTGCCATTTTCGGCCATCTTTCATCCTTCATTCCTAAGACTTCTACTAGGTATTGTCCTGCCCTCCTTCTCGCCTCTACCTCAATACTTCTCCTTCCAGCTTCCAGTTTCCAAATATAATCGGGTGTGTTTCTGGTGAGGCCCATGGCCATTTTTACAAATCGCCCTTGCAAAACTTCTACTACCTCCCGCCTTCCCCAGCCCCAAATTTCAACTCCGTATAGCGCTCCTGCTTTTATTAACGAATCCATGAGTTCAAGTCTCTTTTCCAAGCTATCTACCCGCGCCCGCTTCATTACTCCCCATACTGAATTTATTGCTTTTTGTGCTTTCCCTACTATATTTGTTAGGTGCTTACCGAAAGTGTTCCGAGAAGAAAAAACAAAGCCTAAATATTAAAAACTTTTTACCACCTCTATTTCTTTCCCGAACAAGTCCCACTTCTCTTTCTGCGCTCGCCTTCCTCCATTTTGAAAAACCATAATTTTTGTTTTTTCTATATTTATTTGTAGTTTTGATCCATTCACAAATTTTTCTAGCGTCTTAAGCATGCTCTTGAGTTCCCCAGCATTTTCTGCCACAATTGCGATGTCATCCGCGTATTTTAGTAAAAATACTTTCACGCCTCCTATTACAGTCCCTCCTTCGTTTTTTGTCTCTAAGTCCTCGTCCAAGTCGTCGATAAATAAATTAAATAGCGTTGGACTAATTGGGCAACCCTGCCTCACCCCGTTAGCTGTCTTGAAGGTTCCTGTAATCCCATTCTCCGTTATGATATCATTTCCCGTCATCCTGTATATACCTCGTATCATTTGGTACATCTTCCCCTTAACCCCCTTCTTCCACAATTTTCGTAGTAGGATTTTTCTATTTACGGTATCGAAAGCTGCCTTAAAATCAATGAATGCCACATATAGCTTCCCTTTTCTATGCTTAATTCGATTATTTATCATTGCGTTTAGCATAAAAATGTGGTCCCTCGTTCCCCTCCCGGCCCTAAATCCTGCCTGGCTCTCCCGGATGATTCCCTCCCGTTCAATCCAAGTATTTAATCTTTTCACCATTATGCTTGTTAGTATCTTATACCCTATGTCTAACAAGGAAACCCCTCTGTAGTTCGACGCCATCAATTCGTTGCCAGCTTTATGGATCGGGAATATACTTGCCAACTCCCACCCTTTCACCAGTTCCCCCCTTTCCCATACTATATTCAATGTTTTTAGCACATCTTTTATCCGTTCTTTCGGGATTCCTTTAAACATTTCAATTATCAGGCCATCTTCCCCTGGTGCTTTTTTATTTTTTATTTTTCTGATGGCTCTGATCAGTTCTTCCTCTCCTATCGTTTCATCCAGGCTCCCGTCTACAGAGTTGGACGGCTCCTCTGCTATTTCCCATTCCTCTATTTCTCCCCACTTCTCTTTGTTACATTTATCACTTTCGCTTGCTCCAAGTAGGCCTTTGAAGTGTTCTATCCAGTCCTGCTTAGATATCCCCTGTCCTGTTTTCCGCCTTCGCGGTCTGAACTTTCCTACCGCCTCCCACCATTCTTGCATGTTCCCACTCTCATTTACTTTCTTCCATCTTTCCTCCATCCATTCTTTTCTCCTTCGCTCACATAATTGTCGCATCTTTTTCCTCTCTACATTTAATTTGATCTTTTCGACCCTTTTTCGTGTTTTCAAATATCTTTTTAGGCTTTCCCATAGTCTCTTCCTTTGTTTCTTACATTCGCCGTTGAACCACCCGTTATCCCTTTTACTGTCGCTGATTATTTTTGTCATACCCGCCCTACCCACTGCTTCTCGCATCGCTTCCCTCATAACCTTCCATCTTCTATGGCTATTTTCCCCCTCGTCTGTTTCTACCCACTCGCTTCTTAATTCTTCTTGATATGTTTCACACTTCTCCCAATCCCAGACGACCTTTTCCCGTTTTGTTGGCTTTTTACGCCTTTCCTCAGCCCGTCCCCCCCGTACCCCTTTTAACACCAGGTTAACAGGTAAGTGGTCTGATTCAATTCGTGGGATTATTTCCATACTTTCCACTAGGCTATCTTCTTCGTTTTCCAGTAGTAACACCATGTCCAGGACCGAACTGCCACCCGCGCCAGCATACGTTATTTTCCCTTTTTTATCGCCCTTTACCCTTCCATTCAGGACGACAAGTCCCATATCTTCACAAAGGCCCAATAGCCTTCTACCTTCTGTGTTTAGAACCTTGTCCTGGGACTTTCTGTTTCCCCATTTTATTCCTGTCCCCTCGCAATCTACCATCCCCTGTTCCATTCCAATTCGCGCATTGAGGTCGCCCACTATTAACACTCCTACCCCCTCTGCGAGCCCTTCCTCCACACATTCCCGAAGCGCGGGTCCCACCTTAGTAAAACCAACATTATTATATACTGCAATGACCCAATGTTCTTTCACGTGCTTTTCCCCCCGCATTTTCCAAATCATCCCATACTCCCATTCGGTTACAAGCCAGTTCTTGCCTACCGCCTTTCGTATTCCCAGCAGTTGTCCTCCTTTGGCTCTTCCTTTCGCGTTATTCCTCTCCGCCGCCTTTGCCCACCAGCGGTATTCCTTGTTTAGTTTACTCACGATTTTCTCCTCCTTACTCTTCTCCAGCCAGGTCTCTTGCAAAATTATTACCTCATATTGCGCCAAGAAATCCCACGTATCCCAGATCTTGTTAACCCCTGCCACGTTCCATAATATGACGCTAACTGCCCCCCTCCCCCCTCACCAATGAAAGGGCCGATTTTCCAAGAAACCTTTCCTGTCATTCCAAATCCACCACGTTCCATCTAGCCTAATTTTTTGGTATCCGATCCTGACCGCTCTACCCTCCTCTTTTTTCGGCACGCCTCCTCTCTGAGCCAATCTTGGACCTCTTTTTCCCTTGCTGTCAGGTCGTCGTCGATCCAGAGGCCCAGGCCCGCGAGTCCCCCTTTTCTTGTCATTACCGCCTTTTTTATATCCATGGATCCTAGCGTCACTATCGGCCCCCCCCCCCCCCGGCGCCCTCTGTATCCTTTGGATATTTGGTTCGACCTCCAGGTTTTCTCTTATAATCTTCTGGATTTCTTCTTCTAATCCCCCTCCCATCGCTCTCACCCCTTGCACCACAATATTCCGCTTCCGTCTTCTCCGTTCTGCAAGCTCGTATTCCATTTCCTCGGCACCCATCGGGGTGGGCAAGGAGACCGGTTCCAATATTTCCTGTACGTAGGGTCGGTTCCGCTTCTCCCTCCAGTGCTGGTCTCCACTTAGTCTTCTATCTCCATTCCTGCGGTTTGCGTTTCCGGGGCTCCGTCTTTCTTCCTTCTGTCTCCCCGACCTTGTTGCTTCGCTGTAGGATCTCCGCTTTCTTTCTTCACTGCTCGACCTTCTCTCCCTGTGCCCTTTTTTCGACCTTGGTGCTATGACACTCCAGCTGCCGTTATTGTTTTCGTCCTCCAATTCCGGTGTGACGCACATTCCGTTCTTGCCACACTCCGCCCGTCTCCCTTTTTCATAGTCCTCGATTTTCGATCTAAGTTGTACGATCTGTTCCTCGTAGTCCTGTTTCTCCTTTTCCCATTGCTGCATCTCTTGTTGTCTCCTCTGTTGAATTTGCTCGGTTTCTTCCGACATCTCGGCTACCATTGATTCTAAGTTTTTGCAACGATTTTTTAGCTCTGCTGCCCGGTTCGAATTGTCCTCCCACTTACACAACTCTCCCATCCACCAGTCCTTAAGCCGCAACTCCATATTTTCTAATAATTTTCTTATTTCCTTTGCTGACATCAACTCCATTGCCTTTCGATTTATTTCTTGCCCCACTCCTCCTTGATGGTTTTCCCTTACTTCATAAAGCTGGGTTTTTATTATACCTGCATGACCATTGTTCTCTCCGTTTTCTACGACTTCCGGTTGACTTACTTGGCCGTTTCCGACAAACTGCGCCAACCCGCACTCCTCATCTCTATATGCTACCGCTACTCCTCCTCTGTGTGTGTGCGAGTAAGTACCGAGTACTACCTGTCAGTTTCGCTCCGCCTGGTTTACGCTTTTTACTGCTTTCCACTGCCCTCTGGGCGCCTTGTTTCAGTTTCAAAGCGCGCTCTTTATCGCTTTTCACCTGTGAACATCATTCAACTCGGTTTGGGATATTTCTACACTCTGAATTGACAGGTGAAAAGTTCACGTCCACAACATAACCTCTTTCTGGATCCCGCAAATTTCTGCATGTGTGCGTTCATCATCGCGGATCGATAGCGATGGAAGCGCTGTAGATCCTCTACCGGACAGAAACGTAGTCGGCGATCCTTGCCGCTAACCAGCAGGCAAGGCCTCACGCTGCTTTACCAACCGCTGCTTTTACCACAATACGGTGCATTCGTTAACCCGTCGATATTACCTGTTTGCGGCCTACCTAACCGGTAAGTCGAGCGATTTTGAAATTCGTCGCCCTGCCACGCATTCATCTCCATCTCTGGCCGCGGCGGTGTCACATCGCCCTTGGCGCCCGGGGACGGGCGTCAATACAGAGCCGTAATGGCTAAGTTTTCGCCAGTAAACCCAAGACGGCTAGGTGTTTCGCCTCACGCAAGTCGCATAGCAATTGATCACAGTGATCTTAGCGACAACGAGTCACTCGATGATGAGCCCTTCGCTTTCTCTTTGCCGTACACAGAAGAACAAATTGATGGGTTGAAATCAACTCTGAAAAAAGGATCTCAGGCTCTCACGAGTGACCTTTTTTCAAGCAAGCCGAGCATGGAACGAAGGCAACTCACCATGGAAGTGCTCCATGAACACATGGACGCAGTTAATGCGCTTGCCTCCGCCTACCTTCAAACGATTGCGATCCTGAAGTCGGTCGACTCCATCAAACAGTCTGTGAAACAAGAGGTTTCTGAGGCCCTAAAAACAGCTCTTGACTCTGCCGCCGTGACTCGCGCCAAAAACAGCGAGCTAACTCACGAGAATCGTCCGACCTATGTGAACGTCGTAACCAACTCTGCCAAGGATCGCGTGAAAATCCCTAATGGCCCATCGATCCCTGTTCGCAAACTCAAAAACATCTACATTGGACCGCTAGCTGACACAGCCAATCACTTCGCTGATTCCGAAGCAACGAAAGCAGCCGTATTTAAGGCCTTCAACCCCTTGGATGCAGGCATGAAAGTTGTCAACGTTAAAAGGGCAAGGGACAAGGGCGTCAGACTTGAAGTTGACTCAGTGGATTTAACTAAATTGAAGGACCTAACAGCACTTGAGAATGCTGGGCTTGAGATCCGAGAAGATCGAGGCCTACGACCAAGGATGCTCGTTCGATTTGTTCCGACGGAAATGCAATCTTCTGAACTGGCCAACCACATTATTGAAATGAATATTCCCGAGGAATCACCAGAGTCTGTCAAAATCATCCATGCTTTCGCCCCTCGCGAGAGGCGCCATACCCGCAATGTCGTCATTGAAGTCACTGCCACGGTACGCAACCTCCTGCTCAACCAAGGACGAATATATGCTGGCTGGAACTCTTTCCCTGTGGAAGATTACGTAAGGGTGCTTCAATGCTATCGATGTCTCAGCTTTGGCCACATCGCTGGAAAATGCTCGAGCAACCCACAATGTGGGCAATGCGGAGGCAGCCATGAGATGCGCGAGTGCCCAAACCGGAACAATCAGACTTGCTGCGTCAACTGCAAACAGGCTAAGCTAGATGATAGACATTCAGCACTTGACGTAAAAAAATGCCCTATACTCAAACGGCGCATTGAAGAGAAAGTCGGCCTGATCGAATATCACTAATGTCTCCTACGCTGCCTTCCAGAGGTGTCAGTCTCAAGATTGCTCACATTAATGTCCAATCCATACTGGCTAAGGACCATCTCGATTGCATTAAATCTACTATCTCTTGCCAGCAGGCCCACATAATTTGTCTATCCGAGACTTGGCTCAAGCCGGACATTCCAGACAGCATGATCCAAATTCAAAACTTCAAGATCCACAGGCGGGACAGGGTTGATCGTATAGGAGGTGGCGTCGCCATCTACATACATCACTCTCTAAAGGCCAAAATAGTCCATGCATCTTCAGGAATCTCATCAGACGGCCCTGAATTCCTCTTCCTTGAGGTTATTGGCATTGGCTGTCCTAAGACTCTGATCGCAGCAATTTATAGACCACCTAAGACCAAACAATTGTGCTCCTTTACATCATTGTTTAATAAGCTCTGCCCACTTTATCTCAACTTTGCCATCCTGGGTGACCTTAACCTTAATATGAACTTTGCCACACATGATAGCCTATTCCTCTCACGATTCATTGAAGCCAATAACCTTTTCCTTGTCCCCTATAATCCTACTCATCACACTTTAACTTCCCATACCCACATCGATCACACCATCGTCGACAGTCAAGACAAAATCATTGCTTATGGTCAAGAACCTGTTTCTCTCTCTGGACACGATATCATCTGGGTCACCTACAACTGCAAATTTGAAGCTGAGCTCTTTAAGGAGGTCCAGAAACGTGACTACCGCAACTTCAACGATGAGGCCTTCGTGCATAACGTCTCCTCAATCAATTGGACTCCTCTCTTCGAAAATTCTTCGATTGACTTCAAGGTATCTTTTCTGAACACCATAATAACAGAATGCCTCGATGAATTAGCCCCACTGAGATGCTTTACCCCAAAGCACCAACCGTCTCCCTGGCTGACTGATGACATCAGACAAGCCATGCGCGACCGAGATAAAGCATGGAAACTTTTTACAAAATCCAAAAGAGACGCCTGCAATAACTCCCGCGATCGTACGAATACCCGCGAAGATTCCACCATCCACAACCTTCACACAAACTACAAAACCTTAAGGAATACCGTTCAGGCTAATATTCGGAAGGCCAAACATGAATTCTATTCTCAAGCATTTGACAACATTAAAGACGCCGGAATGGCATGGAAGCGACTACGTCAACTCGGGCTTCTCCGCTCAAAAGGAGACGAAAATCCGCCTGTTGTGTCCGTTGAAGAACTCAACAAATACTTCACCTCTTTCGGGGCATGCACCGCAGAAAGTACCAATGGGAGGCAAATCGACCATGAGAGGACCTACAGTGACCAGTCTTTCTACTTCAGCGACATCTCTCCAGCAATCTTCCTCAAGGCACTTAATCGTGCCTCGTCAGAAGCGTCTGGGGCAGACGGCATTCCTTTAAGGGTCCTGCGCTCAGCTATGCCTGCGATTCTTCCCATTGTCCTTCACATTTTCAACTTCTCTCTTCAACACGGCAAGTTCCCACTAATCTGGAAGAAAGCTTTAATTAAACCAATAGCTAAGGTCAAATCCCCCTCTTCTCCCTCTGATTATAGACCTATATCAATCCTGTGCTCACTATCAAAAATTCTCGAACGCATCGTCGCAGATCAAATCACCGATTTTCTGGAACACAACAACCTCCTTGATCCCAATCAATCCGCTTACCGCAAAGGCTTTAGCACACAAACTGCTCTTCTCCGGATAACCGACTATGCCCGACAAGGAATTGACGAACGCAAGATTACAGCGATGGTCCTCTTCGACTTCTCCAAAGCCTTTGATACGGTCAACCACAGCATATTACTTAACAAGCTCCAGTCCCAGCAATTCTCAGTCTCAGCCATTGGCTGGGTCGAATCTTACTTAACCTGCAGACTACAAGCTGTCCTTGGAACCAATCGCACTCACTCCAGCTGGGCATCACTTGCTACCGGCGTCCCCCAAGGATCAGTTCTTGGACCTCTTCTCTTCACACTCTACTCAGCTGACCTCAGATACGCGCTTTCCTCTAGCGACCACAACCTATACGCGGATGACCTTCAAATTTTTCAGCACTGCAGTGTCTCGGATCTTGGGCAATGCATTGCCAAATTAAACAAGGATATCACCCTCATCAGGATCTGGTCAGCACTAAACGGACTCTCGCTCAATACCTCCAAAACTCAGGCCATTATTCTTGGTAGCAGACAATATTTACGAGGCCTCGATCCCTCCTCATTCCCGCGTATAGTCAACGGGGAAGATGCAATTAACTATAGCCCAACAGTTAAAATCCTGGGTGTATGGATTGATGATGCTCTCCTGTGGAAAGATCATGCCATCCATGTCGCGAAATGCTCCAACTCACGCCTCTACCAATTGAAGGTTTGTCGAAATTTCCTCTCTTGGCAAACACGAGCAAGGCTTGTTAATGCGCTAATACTACCGACTTACGACTACTGCTGCACTGTCACCCTTGGAATTGCCAATGAATACAACTCGATCCTCAAAGTCGCTCTAAACTCATGTGTCCGTTTTATCTTCGATGTGCGCTGGGACATGCACATTTCACCCTATTGGGCACGGTTGAACCTACTTAGTCTTGAGGACAGAAGAAAATACCACGCCCTGAGTCTACTACATCAGGTTCTAAAAACAAACCGACCAGCCTATCTTCGAGAAACCTTCACTTTCTGCACGTTGAACCAAAGGACGCGCCTGTGCGATCAGCCTCTACGTCTACTGATTCCATATTTTCGCACGGAATACATGCGTCACTCTTTCTGCATCACGGCTGCAAACCTATGGAACACACTCCCTCCGCTATATCGTCAATTGAGCCACTCTAATTTCCGCGAGCTTCTTCGAACTACGTTCATCCAAACACAAACGTAACTTTAACCCAGAAACACTCCACTTATTGCATCACACACACTACCCGCACCAATGTCATTATTTTATTGTTATTTTTATTTTATTTCATTTTCTTTTAATTTTTATTTGTATTCTCACTTTTATGTGTATTGAGCCACCGCTACTTAATAGTACTCGCATTAATTGTTAATTATGTACTAAGCCTGTATGCCAGAGGACTTACTCGTCCTAGAGCATTCTAATAAATCTAATCTAATCTAATCTAATCTACCGGTTCGTCCTCGTCGGTCGTCCCATATGACTCTTCCTCCGCGGTACGTTCCATTGGCGACTGCCGTTTACCTGTCCCTTTCGCAGCGTTCGGTGGTGAATGAAGTACTTTTCCTCCGGCTCCAAATCCCATCATTCCCGCATTCTCCACTACCACGCAGTCCTCATTTTTTCCTCTCGTCACGAACTTGTCGATTGCGCCAACGCACTTATTTCCCATCGCCCCTTTTTTCGGACGGCCGGGACCGCGCTTGCGCAATACGCCTGAGTATTCCTGCCGAGCGCTAGTGGCGCTCTCCTTGTTCGCGTTGTCCCTGACACTGCTGCTGTCTACCTTACCGGCGCTCCCTTCTGTATCAACCGCTGCTTCTCGATAGTCCTCCATTCTCCTCTCAATTTCCGGTTTTGCAACCCTCTCCACCCTAACCTCTTTCACTGCACGTTGAGATTTTTCGACTCTTGCTCTTCACATATCGCGCCCCACTTTCAGCCAACATTTACCCAATCACCTGGTAGTCTGATTAACCAGATGATCACACGCTTGCCACTTTTTTAAGTTACTTTCGCTGCGCACTCTACAAAATTAGCTCTTTGCTCTTGCCGCACGTTAACCACCGCACGATCCGCAACCGGAAGTCGAGAATTCGCTAATAATTTTCGGAATAAATAATTCTAGCAATACATTTTAAAGTAATTTGGCGTGAAATTATTATTTTTTACCAAATGCTACTAGTATTTTTGTTTTTTAATGTTGCATAAATTATCTGAACATTCTGTAGTTACATCATTTTGAGATAATTTATGAAACAGTAAAAAAACGAAAATACTCGTAGTATTTGGTAAAAAATAATAATTTCACGCCAAATTATTTTGAAATGTATTGTTAGGATTATTTATTCCAAAAGTTGTTAGCAAATCGCATATGATTGAAAATATTATTTGCGGAGGATGACATTCTCGAACGTTTTCGAAATTGATATTATTTTCAATAAAGTTCACAATCTATCGATTAAGTTCAATCGGTTATCTTAACCCTCAATCCGTGAAGGTATTTGAGGAACCTTAATCCCGTGAACCTGGGTCGTTTTCGTTTTTGCACTACCAAACCAACAATTGACAATGAAAAACATCTGAAAACATGCATGGTCAATCTTTAGGCCGTACTTCTCAAGGGAAAATGGGGTTTTTTTCTTCCTTATGTTTAATATTTTTTTAAAATAAATATTAAGCAGCCTGCGAAGAAAATATACTTGAGCAGGACGAAAATGACTCAGGTTCGCGAAATCCGGGTTAAAATTCTCTACTCAATCGGTCAGATTGGGTCGAAAAGTCTGACGATGCTGCGAAAACGACGGTAGGAGCATTGTTTAATTAACAAAGATAACATCGGTGCTCGGAATGGTTCTCGGGGCCTCGATCGGACATTCCCGATATTGCTGCCCCGAATTCGTCTCCGATTTTACCTTACTTCCGGTATGATTGGGAAGGAAGTCTGACGATGATGCGAGAACGACGGTAGGAGCATTGTTTATTTAACAAAGATAAAATCGGTGCTCGGAATGGTTCACGGGGCCTCGATCGGACATTCCCGATATTACTGCCCCGCATTCGTCTCCGATTTTATCTTACTTCCGGTCAGATTGGGTCGAGAAGTCTGACGATGCTGCGAAAACGACGGTAGGAGCATTGTTTAATTAACAAAGATAACATCGGTGCTCGGAATGGTTCTCGGGGCCTCGATCGGACATTCCCGATATTGCTGCCCCGAATTCGTCTCCGATTTTACCTTACTTCCGGTATGATTGGGAAGGAAGTCTGACGATGATGCGAGAACGACGGTAGGAGCATTGTTTATTTAACAAAGATAAAATCGGTGCTCGGAATGGTTCACGGGGCCTCGATCGGACATTCCCGATATTACTGCCCCGCATTCGTCTTCGATTTTATCTTACTTCCGGTCAGATTGGGTCGAGAAGTCTGACGATGCTGCGAAAACGACGGTAGGAGCTTTGTTTATTAAACAAAGATAAAATCGGTGCTCGGAATGGTTCTCGGAGCCTCGATCGGACATTTCCGATATTACTGCCCCGAATTCGTCTCCGATTTTATCTTATTTCCGGGCAGGTTGGGTAAGGAAGTAAGCTACCAAATCAACAATTGACAATGAAAAACATCTGAAAAAATACATGGTCAATCATTAGGCCGTACTTCTCAAGGAAAAATAGGGTTTTTTTCTTCCTTATGTTTAATATTTTTTAACAATAAATATTAAGCAACCTGCGAAGAAAATATTCTTGGGCAGGACGAAAACGACCCAGGTTCGCGGTATGCGGGTTAAAATTCTCTACTCAATCGGTCAGATTGGGTCGAAAAGTCTGACGATGCTGCGAAAACGACGGTAGGAGCATTGTTTATTTAACAACGATAAAATCGGTCCTCGGAATAGTTCACGGTACCTCGATCGGACATTCCCGATATTACTGCCCCGAATTCGTATCCGATTTGATCTTACTTCCGGTCAGATTGGGTCGAGCAGCCTGACGATGCTGCGAGAACGACGGTAGGAGCATTGTTTACTTAAGAAAGGTAAAATAGATCCTCGGAATGGTTCTCGGGGCCTCGATCGGACATTCCCGATATTACTCCTGATTTTATCTTTGTTAAATAAATAATGCTCCTACCGTCGTCCTCGCAGACTTTCTTATCCAATCTGACCGGCAGTAAGATAAAATCGGAGACGAATTCGGGGCAGTAATATCGGGAATGTCCGATCGATGCCCCAAGAACCATTCCGAGCACCGATTTTATCTTTGTTAAATAAACAATGCTCCTACCGTCGTTCTCGCAGCATCGTCAGACTTCTCGACCCAATCTGACCGGAAGTAAGATAAAATCGGAGGCGAATTCGGGGCAGTAATGTCGGGAATGTCCGATCGAGGCCCCGAGAACCATTCCGAGGACCGATTTTATCTTTGTTAAATAAACAATGCTCCTACCGTCGTTTTCGCAGCATCGTCGGACTTCCTTACCCAATCTGACCGGAAGTAAGATCAAATCGGAGACGAGTACGAGGCAGTAATATCGGGAATATCCGATCAAGACCCCGGGAACCATTCCGAGCACCGATTTTATCTTTCTTAAATAAACAACGCTCCTACCGCCGTTCTCGCAGCATCTTTAGGCTTCTCGACCCAATCTGACCGGAAGGAAGATAAAATCGGAGACGAATTCGGGGCAGTAATATCGGGAATGTCCGATCGAGGCCCCGGGGATCATTCCGAGCACCGATTTTATCTTTGTTAAATAAACAATGCTCCTACTATCGTCGTTCTCGCAGCATCGTCAGACTTCTCGACCCAATCTGACCGCAAGTAAGATGAAATCAGAGACGAATTCGGGGCAGTAATATCGGGAATGACCGATCGAGGCCCCGAGAACCATTCCGAGCACCGATTTCATCTTTGTTAAATAAACAAAGCTCCTACCGTCGTTCTCGCAGCATCGTCAGACTTCTCGACCGAATCTGACCGGAAGTAAGATAAAATCGGAGACGAATTCGGGGCAGTAATATCGGGAATGTCCGATCGAGGCTCCGAAAACCATTCCGAACACCGATTTTATCTTTGTTAAATAAACAATGCTCCTTTCGTCGTTTGCGCAGCATCGTCAGAATTCTCGATCCAATCTGACCGATTGAGTAGAGAATTTTAACCCGCCTTTCGCGAATCCGGGACGTTTTCGTCCTGCCCAAGATCATTTTCTTCACAGGTCGCTTAATATATATTAAAAAAAAAAATTATACATAAGAAAGAAAAGAACCCTATTTTCCCTTGAGAAGTACGGCCTAAAGATTGACCATGCATTTTTCAGATGTTTTTCATTGACAATTGTTGGTTTGGTAGAGCAAAAACGAAAACGACCCAGGTTCACGGGATTAAGATGGCTCAAATACATTCATGGATTCACGGTTAAGATAACCGATTGAACTTAATCGATAGATTGTGAATTTTATTGAAAATAACGTCCATTTCGAAAATGTTCAAGGATTTCATGTTCCGCAAATAATATTTTCAATCATATGCGATTAGCTAACAACTTTTGGAATCAATAATCCTAACATTACATTTTAAAGTAATTTCTCGTGAAATTATTAGTTTCTTCCAAATCCTACGAGTATTTTTGTTTTTTACTGTTTCATAAATTATCTTAAAATTCTGTAACTACAGAATTTTACGATATTCATTTTTATATTTAGAATTTAAGATTTAAAAATCATGTAACCACAGAATGTTCAGATAATTTATGCAACATTACAAAACAAAAATACTCGTAGTATTTGGTGAAAAATAATAATATCACGCCAAATTACTTTAAAATGTATTGCTAGAATTATTTATTCTCAAAGTTATTAGCGAATCCTCGAACATTTTCGAAATTGACATTCGTTTATATAACGTTCTCGGATAGGGACACATTCAGATCCCTCGGTTCGACCGCGTGTCATAGGACCAACTTCCTGTGACAGCCGAACTTTCGGAAGTTGCAGCTGTGGCGTCAGCAGACTTGCACTCCCTATAGCGCGCCCGTGTCTGATTTACCTCATTTGTTCCGCTGATTAAATTCCGATCTATCGACTTTAAATCGTATGTTTGATAATTTTCTCTCCATGACGGGGGGCTCACATCAAGTCTTTCGGGCGTGTTCCGTATTCGGAATTTCCCAGACTTCATTCTTCTGCACGCACAATGGAATTTTCATGTTTTTTCCAGAATACGCTATTTTCTCTGGCAAATACTGTTCATGACAAAAATACGATATATTTTTTTCAGAGGGAGCTTGAAAAACCATTAAAAATCATATTTTTTTCAGTCGCAAAATCACCGGGCAAGACCCTTAAAAAACGCATGCCCACCTTATACAAGTCAACATATCAAGCTATATCTGCTACGTCTCCGTTCATACATATAAATGTTATTGCGCCTTTGTTTTATTCAAACAAAAATATCCAATCAAACCCAAACCCAAAAACTATGGCGCGTCGCCAGAAATTCCTTTAAGGGTTGTCTTAAAATATTAAAAGGAACGTTTGTGCAAAATTTCAGCTCGATCGACGGGGGGGGGGGGGTCGAAACCTTACCCCTATTATAAGTTATTTGATTATGGTTCGAAACACCATTTGAACGTGGATAATAACTCCTTTTCAGGCGGTGGAGTTACTCAAAATCGGTGGTGTCCTGGTTTATTCTACCTGTACCGTAACAGTCGCGGAGAATGAAGGGATAATAGCATGGGCATTGCGGAGTTTTCCCCAATTAATGTTATCATCAACACGCAATATATTGGATCGTTTGGGACTCGATGAAAAATATTGTGGCTCCCCGGGGTATGTTATAAATGGATTAAATGACAATGATTCAAGAAAAGTACTGAGATTCGGTCCGGAATCTGTAACTGTTGGTTTTTTCATAGCACGCTTTGTAAAAACACATCACAATGTAAAAGAATCATAAATACATATGTGTTTATAAATTAAGTTACCCCAATTTCCCTATTGCACTTAAGGTAGTACGAGCGCGCGCTCTTGATTTCTTCAGATTTTGTTCAAATTTTAACCAGTCATTGTTCATATAGCTATGCATGTTTGAGTGAAATTTCAGATCAGTCGACGATTTAGATTGGGAGATAATCGGTTTCAAAATCGCAACTTTTAACACTACAGGTTCTGCATTGAAATTTAGACAGAATAATTTTCCGTCAAAAATATTTCTCCCATATAATAAGAAGACATATGGCTACACCGCATCATTCCACGTGTCCAATGGCGTGAGTTTGCGTGGCATATCTAGAATAATAATGCAACACAAATTTTTATTCGGAAGTAATTTTCAATTGAACAAAGTCTTTAATTAGTTATGAATGAACGAACACTTTTATTAGTATAAAACAGAATATAACCGAATCAATATAAAATATTAATATTTATAATGCAAATATTTTAATATGATAAAAGTTTTTAACTTTAGGAACACGATCAGTTTTTTTCCTCGAAATATTGAACAATACTGTTCTGCGGTGTTGCCATATGCTCTCTTATTATAGGGGACAAATATTTTTTATGAACAATTATTCTGTTTTTACTGAAAGTTTTTAGCAAAACTGAATAGAAAAGGCAATCCAAACTTTTTCACTCTCCCCCTAACTAGTTTGCTATCTAAACATTTTTTTTTCCTAAAAATTTATAAACATTATAGAATGGTACGATGTGTTATGTGACCTGACTTTCGGTCAATGCAAACCCTGCAGTGTTAAAAGTTGCAATTTTAAAACCTGTTGTTTCCCAATCTAAATAGTCGACTGTTCTAAAATTTCACTCAAACATGCATAATCATATGAACAATGTCTGGTCAAAATTTGAACAAAATATATAGAAATCAAGAGCGCGCGCTCGTTCTACCTCAAGGTGTCAGGCCACCCTGGCAGGACGGAAAATGGATATATTTTTAAAAAATTCATGAAATCGAAAGTATAAAACGAATTATTTTTATTTTTTAACACAAGGTAAGAAACGGGTTTAAGAAGGCCTCAAATAAATTTTAGTTAAAAATATTGAAAAATGGCGGCGCTGCAGACATTTCCGCGGAGGCCCTCCGCACGACACGCGCGTATGTATCGCGCGTATGTATCAACGTCATGTTGCATGTGAAAAAAAAATTAGCTTATTCGTTGATAGGGTCGCTACAATGTAGCGTACTGCTATTTTTTTCGACCATTAGGGCAATTATGGTGTGGCGAAAAAAATGTGTATTTTTCTTCGAAATTTGACGAGAACAACGTCAATAAAAGACCAATCAAGTCATTGTAAAAATCCTACGTCACCTTGTAGATAATGTATCTAAAAGTATTGTGTACAATTTACACAGTAATCAAATTGACAGTTTACGAGATTTACTTTACACCATTTCGAAAAATGTAGTTTCGAGATATTCGCCAATGGAATTGTAAATGTGCGGTTATTCGGCTGACAGTGTGGTTTTTGTGAGTCCTACTTTCAATCAGCGATTCCTGGTCCATACATGTCCCCTTCGGCAGCTTATTCAGCATCCCGGGCCTTTTTTTTAGAAGATCTACGTCCTTGACGTGCTTCTTTCGTGCTTTACGAAACGAACTTTACGTATACACTGATCGAAGCGCGGTCGACCGCTCGCAGCTGCTCGACCTTCCTATCGAAAAATACCTGTAACTTCGACGATTTTGTGATTGTAGATACCAACTACGGCTTAAATTGATCGTAACATTTCAAGGTTTCTTATGAAAAAAATGAAACAATAATTCAGGGAGGACAAACGCCTTAACGCTTTAACGCAGCTAATCTCTACATCCTTTTGCTAGAGTCACAATGCAATTAGTTGTGACGTCCAGTTCGAAGCAATATCTTGGATTAAGTTTTTAAGATGTGGGTACATGCCCTAAGGCTTGAATGCTCACCATTCCAGACCAACTTTGCTAGCGACGGCAGAGGCACGACTTTTCTTTTACTAATACACTAAACTTGTGTCTTCTCATTTATAGGCTGGGCAAATGTATAATATTATATCAAATATATATTACATTAAAATAAATATATCAAACAAATCACCCAGCACAAAAATTAGTTCCCGTTGTTCCAATTACTTCCTTTGATAATAGGATCAGCAACATGGTTGTCTTTGATCAACTTGTTAGCGTGAACAAACCACTCTAGCGTCTGCAATACCGTCGCTCGCGACACGCTCACCTCGGCAGCGTCTGGTGACAGGCAACCCGCATTATACGTATACATTGAAAGCAGAGCACCTTTGCCAGGCGCTGACCACGCACTCTCACAAGCGTTACACCTCAGACCTGCCACTAAAAGCGAGCAGCCGTCACCTGCAATCAGTCTTGGGCGATGGACTGGTTCACTAGGGCACAGTAGCTCCGAGGTCGACGGATCCAAACTGGATCCTTGCACCATTGCCAACATTTCAGAGAGCACGTACTCGGCCACCAGCCCCTTTGCTCCAGTCATTGGATACACGGAAGCATCGCTGGACCTCACCATGCTGAATAGATGGCCGGAAAGTTGCGCTTCCACCTCGGCCAGCTACGCCACCGTAACGAAGCAGCAGCAGCACTCAAACCGACCAGCCAGCGAGAATTCACCAAGCATAGCAGACCAGCCTGCCCTCCAACGAGGCCAGCAGCGAGTCGGAGATCACCGACACGAAGGTGACCAAAGCATCTGATCACAATAGGCAGAGACCAGCTCTGCCAGCCGCTGTGCGGAGATCTCAAACTCCACCGACAACTCCAGAGAGAACACTGCCCCTCGACCTCTGGTAAATGTTTCTCTATTTTTCTACTTTTCCTCCTAGCCACCTTTTTTGAGACAAACATCGACGACGGCGTTTGCTGCAGTTTTAACATTTTCTAAAATTCTATAATAATTTGTTTTACTGAAACTCGATGTCAAGTCCATCAGCGAACAAAAGAGTTCCAAGCCACTACGACCGACGCCAATCAATCGCATCACAAACACGATCCGTCGATTGATTTCAAATCCGGTGTTTATCAAATTACACGAATTTATTAATTGATCACCGCACTCACACGCAATGTTTATTTTGAAACCGAGTCCACGGATCCCCGGCTTGGTAAAAACTACGTCTTTGTCACAGGTTTTACATTTCAGCATACTCGATAAAGCCGAGAAGACGAGGGAAAATTCTAGTATACAAAAATGAAAAATATCGTCACGTTTCACATCGATATCTGTACTTGATGATAACTTTTGTGCACATGTACTTGTAAACTATGTGCTGTGCTCTGATGTGTGCTGATGTGTGCTGACCTTTGAAAGCATGTGATGTTCTTCGAGATCTTTTTTTTTACTTTCGAACTTTTCGTTCCCTTCTCGTTCGGGCCCATTTTAACTATACAAATTCTTTGAGAGACGACCGAAATAGAACTCAGAACGCGAGTGAAGGGCAAGGTCAGTATTTCGTATACAAATCGAAGCGTCGAACCTTCACGACCACCTCCCTCGTCTGGAGACCATCAATTCAACGCGGAGTTTTAATGTAGTGAAGAATAAAGGAACAGCGAAGTCCATCACGCTTTATTCTTAATTGTGCCACCTCTAGCTTCAACGCGATCTATCTCGTCCACACTGTTCACTACTGCAGCGATCCCGAACATCAAGGGTTGTCGAGGGTTGATCGCCGCCCGTTTCTATCACGATAGGTGTACCGCACCGTTTGCGAGAACACGCAGTCACTGCCCGCGGTGCTCGCGTGCCGGCGTGTTTCAATTGTAAGAGAGGCGGAGCAACGCTGGATGCCGCCCCCAGGCATGCAAGCAGACATCGCACATATAGGTTTTTTAGCCGTGTAAGTTATTACGATATGAGCGAATGACTTTATTCGATTCAACAAATCGACGACTATAGAATAATTTTTGCGGTAAAAAAAAATGCTCGAAAATTCGGTCTAATATTATAAGATCTCAAGATTGAGTAGACGGATCGAAAAATAACCCAAATAAAAGCGATAGAAAAAATCATATTTCATTGGTAAAATGTCGTTAAATTTTCCATTCGTCGCCGCGTTTTCGCGTAATATCGAATCAAAATTTAAAACGTCGTATGCTAAAGCCCATCTTACAGTATAAAGAGTCGCGGCGTGTCGTTGGTGTCGGTGGTGCTCACAAGCAGTGGTGTCGAATCGAATTTTTTTTATCACTTGGCGTCAAGACGCTGCCTCGTCTTTTGATGTATGATATTCAGCACTACTTTAGAAACACGCATATATATCAGGTTGATAAAAAAGTTTTGTCGCAATAATTTCAATATAATTTATTTATTTATATATCTTATACAAAACATTTCTAATCAACAATATATTCGCCATCGGTTTCTATGACACTCGACCATCTAGTTGGCAACTCATTTCCCTTTGCCCAAAACTGCGGCGGCTGGAACTCAAAGAAATTTGAAATATCCCTTCTGAGATGGTCTACGTTTTCGAAAGTTTTGTTTCTCAAATATGCCTTCAAATGTCTGAACAAATGGTAGTCAGATGGCGCGATGTCGGGAGAGTATGGTGGATGAGGAACGGTATTCCAGTGAAGCTCAGTGATTGTTTTGTGGGTTTCCTTTGCGACATGGGGTCTCGCGTTGTCGTGGAGAAGGTGCACAGTCGCGCGTCTTGGCCGTTTTTTTCTTATAGCTTTTGCCAATTCCTGGAGATTTTCGATGTATCGTGTAGAGGAGATCGTCTTACCTACAGGAAGAAAATTGTGAAACAGCATTCCCTTTGCGTCCCAGAAACAGCACAACAAAATCTTTTGTGAGTGACGATCAGATTTCGGTTGGTGTGGCGGTTTTTCTCCGATAGGAAGCCAGTAGGCTAAACGCGTTCTGTTATCATATAAGACCCAGCTTTCATCTCCCGTCACAAGATCTTCTAAAAACTCCTTGCGATGGTGGCGAAGCAGGAGAGACTGGCAGATGGTCACGCGACAGTTCTTATTGTCGTCGGTGAGACGGTGTGGTATCCATTGAGCTAGAACCTTCCTGTATCCCAAGTTGTGTAAGTGATTGACTATTGACGGTTGGGTGCAGCCAAGTTCTCTTGCTAGCTCGTGCGTACTTGCTTCCGGTTTTTCTTTGATGCAGCGGAGTAATGCTTCATCATCGATGGTCGACGGTCGTCCGGAACGTTCCTTATCTTCAAGGCTTGTGTCTTCAGATTTAAAACGATAGAACCAATGCTGGACTGTTCGATGAGAAACTACGTTCTCGCTGAATGCATCCTGTATATTTTTAGCAGTTGTGCTTGCGTTCGTGCCGCGCCGCCACTCGTAAAAAATGCTCGCTCGAAGTTGCTGCTGCGAGATCGAAGCCATTTCTGTCCACTAGAACGCGCGCTCGCCCTTTTATGCCCTGTCACGCGGAAGAGTAGAAAACATTCTAGAATATTCTCGACATAGCTCGATGTCATATTGCGTCAATACGTAAAAAGACATTTTTAAAATTTTTGCGACAAAACTTTTTTATCAACCTGATATTTAAAAACTACATAACTTCAGAAGTTATGGCTCCTAGAAGCAAAGATGATTTATAAATGACGTGGCTTTATAAATGACGTGACTATGACGTGGCGCTCCTTCTTGTTTTACTAAATTTCAGGACACGAAGATGTTTTTTTCATGAATATCCATGTGCAAGGCTATCATTGTGCCGATACTTGTGAAGAAGAAGAACAAACAAAATCTGCTTCGGCCGGTCGAATAAAATTTATTGTATTTGCCACTTTTGCCATTTTTCTTAGCTGTGGCATCTTTAAGCTTATATTTGCGTTTTGAATGAGATTCGAATAAAAATTTACGGTTCAACGAAATATACGTTTGAATCTTCAAATGTATATTACGTTATCGCGTAGATTTCTTCACTCCTAAAGCCGGGTTTTCACGGTACGAGCGCGGTCGTATAGGAGTGCACTCTGAATGCAGTTGATACGTTCCGAATTCAATAACATCCGAGTATCATTTGTCTTCTTCCATCATACTCAACGCATCAGTTTTCAAGTTGATAAATGATCTGCTACGAGGTTTAGAAGTAGTGGCATTGTCATTTCTCGTTTGACGCCATTTTGTTTTGTCAATTTGAAAATCCGTCTTAAGCGAATGTAATAAATTGCTACGTTTAGAAAAATCTCAAAAGCAAGCTCCGAGTAAACAAAGGTCATAAGATTAATTCCTTAAAATGACAGAATGGTTCGAGCCGGAGTATTTCAAACTGTTTCAGAAACTTTCAATCGTGAAAAAAGAACGCTCACAAGGGGAGGCTGTGAATTGTCAAATTCAGATTCGATTCATACTGCGTGTGATAAAAGCTCATATCCAGAAGTGTTTTGTGGCAAAGCTGTAAGATATGCTTCTTCGCCATTGTCGAGAAAATTGGCATTGAAATATTCCGTTGCGTTCAAATACTTTTCTACGTAAAGAAAATTTTCAAGGAGCGCGCGGCGCAGCGATCAAGCTCTCTGCTTCATAAGTCCGTCGTCTCTGGTTCGAATTTTGATGCTGGCAACGTTTAGAAAAAAAAAATTCACTCCTACTAAACTCCTAATAAACAAACTCCCACTCCTATCCCCACTCCTCGGCCCGTGGTGGGGGCAGCCGAGGTGGTGGGGGGTAAGAGTGGGAGGAACGGTGGTGTCGCCAGAGTGGCCCCCTTATTTTAAATTTTATTTACTCCTATACCCAGTCCTCGGCCCGTGGTGGGGCAAACGAGGTATTAGGGGTAAGAGTGGGGATGAGCGGTGGTGTCGCCATAGTGGTCCCTTTTATTTAATTATTATTTTCGCCGAAGTTTTTATAATTAGTTTTGAAGTTAAATATAAATAAAGTTTTCAAGTAGCGAATTAAAAATAATATTTTCACACGCTCACTGATGGTCACCGCCCGTGGTTACTTTTTTGAAAAAAGAAATAAATTTTCGAAAAAACACAATCATGCAGCACGCGAGAGGTGTCTTCAGACACTCGGAGCAATCGGGATACATTTTGCTCACTTCACACAATTTTTCAGAATGTCACACTGTTTTTCAAAATATCACATAAGTTTAAAAATGTCATAGAATTTTTTTAAAATTTCACAGAGGAAGGGGTGAGTTCTACGCGCTTCGCGATACGGAGAGCAACTGAAGCTTCGGAGCGAATAAAAAGCCTCTTGCAAATTTTGACACTTCAGCACTCTTGCCGAAGGCTCTACATGCTCGCGGTCATTGTGTGCACGAGTTTAAATCGTCCAGCACGGCGCACAAACGCGAGCTACTTTGTAGAGATCTCCAGTTGAGCTACTTTGTAGAGATCTCGAGTTATGCGTTTTTGCTGACAATCGGAGGGAATCGGAGGGAGGGAGGGAGGGATTGATTGATATGGTTTATTATGCCCTAGTTACCTATGAGGCAAATGGAAAAATTCTTTACAGACAAGTAATACAAAATGGAAGAAAGAAACAAAATCTGCATAACAATTCAACGCTCGTTGACTCGATACAAACTGAAAAAAGTTACGCGCCGTGCGATGTATAGAAAAATAAAAATAATATATAAGAAACAATATACAATGTGATATGAAATAAGATCTGCGATGTGATCTGCGATATAGAACGCACGCTACCTTACATAGATATTACAGAACGGAAAAACGCACATCACGCATTACATCCCATCACATATGGAGCTATGAGGCAGCATACGCATCTCTTTCAAACTCAAGCAAGTGAGAATGTAGCCGGATTTTAAAAATTTCAATTGAGGAAGCACTGGTTACTGTCCCAGGCAACGAGTGCCACAGCCGGCTCGCGGTGATGACTACAGATTTGCTGTATAAGGTAGTCCTGTGTGAGGGAATGAAGAAGGTGGGGCGCGGTCGACGTTCTGACAAGCGGAAATCACCATCCATTAGAGTAAAAAGATCCTTCAAATAGTTCGGAACATGCTCATGAAGTACTTTGTAAGCCAAAATTCCAAGAAAGTAAACCCGCCTGCTTTTTACGGACAACCATTTTAAACTGAGCCTGAAAGAGGTTACGTGTTCGTACTTGCGCAGATTAAAAACAAAGCGGGTGCAACAATTTAAGAGCTTTTCAAGTTTGCTATTTAGTGTATCTGGAAGATCATTATACACAACCGAGCAATAATCTAGTTTAGGAAAAATTAGGGATGAGACAAGGTTTGCTCTAAGGTTGGATGAAATGGAACTGCGATGATATTTTAATCTATGCAGGATCGAGTGAACATCGTGACACACTCACGCCACCTGCCTGTTCCAAGTAAGCGACGTGTTCATAATTAAACCCAAATTTCGGCACTCAGTTAGGTAAGGTAATGTCACATCTTCTATCGAGATGCATGGCAATTCTTTTAGATTCAGCATTTTTACCCGTGCCTTGCTGCCCATTATCATGACTTTAGACTTGGTCAGATTTAACGACAACCCATTTTCAACTGCAAATCTGTGAATAGCGCAAGTATCTGGTCTTTTAGGATGCGTTCAAATAGCTTGGAGATCTCTGAGAGATGGGCAATCGGTCGGGTATCAGACGGTGACGTTGGAGATTTTGATTTAAGCAATGGATGGATGAAGGCTTTTTTCCATTGAGAAGGAAAATGACTTGAACTGATGGAGAGATTGAAGATGGAGGACAGGTGACCCGCTAAGAGAGGCATAGCATTTGACAGGCTGAACAACGAAACACCGTCCGGACCTGTTGCAAGAGAAGACATGTGCAGGTTTTGTAAGTAGCGCAGTA